>SSNR01000273.1:56509-59009 GCA_006937965.1 Callopanchax toddi | reverse complement strand
AGCTGAAGTACATGCATACCGCAATTAGCTTCAGTATTTATTAGATGGAGTCTAGTACCGTATTTTCTGGACTATAAGTCGCACTTTTTTTTTCATAGTTTGGCGGATCCTGTGACTTATACACCGAAGTATAGAATTTCACATGTTTTAGTCACTTTCACGCCGCTTTAAAACCGCTAGATGGCGCTGTAGGCCTATGTACCAATCAGCCGCCATGCTTGGTAGTAATATTACCGCAGCACCAGACTTGTGAATGAAAATCACAACAGAGAGAGATGTTGCTAAGAACGTAGCAAAGGTGAGCTGACCCCCGACTGGAAAAAGTATTTGAAAATCAGGTAAACACCGGAAAGCTGTTACGCATTTGTAACTCAGTGGAGATCTGGGTGCTTCTGGCGTTATGAGCAGCAGCAGAAGCAGCCTGTCTGTTTACTTCCGTCTCACGTCTCTGTAATCCTGTACGTTGACAGCGCGAAGACCTCCCCCGTAACCCTTTTATACCGCCAGTGAGTAATCTTTTGTGAAAAGCATATGATCGTGCAACTTTACCGGCACGGTCTGAACCCTTATGAACGGCGGGCTCCCAGATTCGCGGCAAACTGCCGGCATTGTTTTTTGAAAACAGCTAATATGAAATACCCGCTCTTAGTCTTGGATTTTATCAAATAAAATTTCCTCCAAAAATGCGACTTATAGTCCAGTGCGACTTATATATGTTTTTTTCTTCTTTATTATGCATTTTTGGGCTGGTGCGACGTATACTCTGGAGGGACGTATAGTCCGGAAAATACAGTATATAGTATTTTGATAAAAATCATAAACTTTTTAACAAGGCAAAAAATAATTTATTCACAGACATGCCAGGCAGAAAAAGCATACTTAAATTTAAAGTGATAATATGCAGTTTTGCTTGTTTTGGGCTCCCTCTGGTGTCCGTTTTAAATCACTGCATTAAATAAAATAGCCCATAGTTCTTGCTTAGAAACTGCTAAATCTACCTGTTGAAATGTCTCCTCAGCCTTCATAGTTTTCTACAGGAGCGGTTATTTACTCCTTCAAATAAATCGGCTGTGTTCAAGCAGGGAGAGATTGAAAAAAAAGCAGGAATCATGAGTTAAAAACACTCCAGCGCTAGCATAACAGCTAGCCACTTTGGGTTAGCCTAACCCTCGTGAGACACGTGACTTCCTGGACACCGTGACGGCGACAGAGATCTTGCAATCGTGGTTTTCCGGCTGTAATCACCAGATGGGGCTAAGTGACTTTTCATTAACTCTGTAAAGGGTCATATTAGCACATACTGGCTCAAGGAAAAGATTTAAAAATATGAAAAAGCTGCATATTATCACTTTAATAGATTTTGCATTGATTTAAATAACATCCATTCTGATGTTTTAGATTGGATGTGGACTCTGATTAGGGCTTTTATTACCAACAGGGACTAGAATCACCAATCACCTTAGCTGTGACTGTGTTAAGAATAGAAGAAAAATGCTTACACTGTATTGTATTGAAATGCAATAAAAAATTATTAAGAACTTCTATTTTAAAAAACATTTTTTTTAAACTTTTATAGCTTTATTTTATATGGAGGAAATCCATAATCCAACACACTTCTGTCATTTTGATTTATTAAACTACAGTAAACTTTTGCTCATGCATTAAACCACAAACAATTTGCAAAAAAAAAAAAAAATCCCTTCCATTGTGACTTTGTACATAAAGCAAGACAATATGTAAGAAAATGCAACCAATGTGTCACAATCAGCAGATGAACTGGCATGTTGCTAAGTGTTTGTGTGCAAACGCCACAATGACTTCCTGACGTTGATTACAGGGTTAGAGAAGAGGTGGAATGAAACGGTGAATAAGGCCAGCTTGACAAGGAGACACCTGCAAATTATATGGAGGTAAAATATACATGTTGTTCAGCTTCATTTCTACAATTAACATTCTTAGTAATCAAGCAGACTGAGGTTACAAAAGTTATACGGCGATCAACTTCAGACTGGAATCTAGCGCTGCATCCGATGACCTGTATTTCAAGTTAGGAAGTCATATGAATGTTTGTCTTGTAATTTGACTGGTAGCACAAGTGTATTTAAAAAGAGCAAAGCATAAATGGTTGATATGGTGAGCTGAAGGTGCAACATATTCAACAGTGACAAGCTACACCTGAGAAACAGCTGTGCTCCTAATGCTGTTTTTGTTTGACTCAATGGAAGCTTCTACAAGATCTGTTTTCCTTCATGTAGGTCATAAAGTTTATATTTAATACTTCTTTTATTGGACTGGGGGATTTGGAGGCTGCCTAGGAAACATTTTCATTATATTTAGGCATTATAGTAACCAGTGTATAAATATAAATATAGAAAAACAATTAATATCCAAACATATGTATACTGGAGATGTATTCAGGGTTTTACACAAAAAACCAAAACATAATAGGTAATCATATCCCCCAAAAAAAGGTGTGCGTGGGGGGGGGGGGGGGGGGGGG
>SSNR01000273.1:43973-56499 GCA_006937965.1 Callopanchax toddi | reverse complement strand
GGGGGGGGGGGGGGGGGGGGGGGGGGGGGGGGGGGGGGGACAAAGAAGAGTAAAATCTAGACAGCCTAGATTCCATTCCATGAATTATTAAGTTACATTTTAATGTATTCAACAATGTGTTAGAAATGTATGAGAGACGATCGAGTCTATTGTGACGTGGCATTAAGCTACAACAAAGAACCCAAAAGCCTTATGCAACCTTTCTCAAGGAAAAGTGATATAAACGCAGATTTTCTAAAATGAGGAAATGTATTGGTAGCCAATTCTAAGCTCAGAAGCACGGATGAAGCCTAAATTTGTACATTTTAAAATACAGGAACCTTTATAAACCTGCTGTTTAGCCAGAGATTAATGATGTGCTCGACACATCACAACCCTTGTGTGTGTTTAACAGCTATGTTACATGTCTTTTGCAGTGATCATACCTGTCAATGATGATGATTTATTATTCAAAACAACTTAATGACTTTTGGGAGGGAGAAATGAACTCACCAAAATGAAAAGTCAGTTATTCAAATCAAGGTTAAAGACATCTTCACTGCCTGTACCGTCATATTCAGGCGTAAACTAACAGCAAACCAGCCATAAAATGTTTACTCTCCAATCTAATGGTTCCATAAGCAATCAGTTCATTTAGACATCTATATATAAGTAGAGTGGGAATATTTAAATAGCTTTTTGAACTGTTTTTTTTTTAACTAAATTTTTACTTATTGCTTTTTGTGCAAACCCCACAAACTGCTACAACAAACTTATATGTAAATTATGCAACTCTGCATCATCTTAATCCAACTCATCAAATTTGGAGGCTAGATTTCAGGCTGACCATAAATCATAAAATCTTACAGATTGCGTCTTTCTTTGAAAGTCACTAACCTGAATTTTAAAACTGTAGGAAAGCAGAGCAGGTGAGATCAACAGGGAGGATCTGGACATAATGTGAAGGACGCGTTTTGGCTGTCTCACATAAAGGGTCTCTCCACATGACAGAGAATGATTTTCTCCCTCAGGCAGTGAGACAGAAGGCTTTGGATTGATAAGACGATGTCATGCTGCCTGTACTAGGAGTGCAGGGGCATGTCAAAGGCTTCTTTTTTTTTTTTGCTTCTCTAACTGTCCGACTACAAGCCTCAGGCACAGCTGAGAATCTCAAAGCTGGTGCTGCAGAGAGATCCACAGCAATTATGTAATGTGTTAATATGACTGACGCTGGTTGGGATGAAAAGAAACACAGCCATTTCATCATTATTGCTGCCGACCACATGCTCTGAAACCGTTCCATTAGTGATTTGTGAGGCTGATTCTCATTTCAAACTGTAGAACACAGCCAGACGCTCTCTGCACAGGCTGTTATGCAACTCCCACTCTGTCCATGCAAATCCACCAACACAAGTGACTGGTAACCTTCCGAAACGTTGCTATGGAGACAGTGCAAGATAATGTTCGTAGACTTTAGAGCTGTGCAGTATCAATGGAGAACAGGCATTGTAATGTCCAGCTAATGTGCTAAGCTGAGCTGAGCCTCGTCACCTCAGTCCTAAGGCTCAGTAAGGGTATGAAAGCAGGAGAAGAGTTCAGGTGTGGGTCAGTGAGATTGTTGAGCGTGAAGCAACAAGCCCTAGTTGCCTCCACGCCACTAGTGGAGCTCAGTGGGCAACACTGCTCTGACCCTTAGCATTGTAAACGGAAAGACAGGCCAGAGAGAGAATGACTAGAAGGGAGGAGTTGAAGTGACAGCTGAGGAATGTCTTCTCTGCTCACTCTTTGCTATGGTTTCCAGCAACTGCCATGCAAGGAATGTCCAGGGTAGGACGATAGGATTTGGAATGCTACCCCTGAGACCAGTTTAGCCAAGGGGATGGGAATCAGGAATCTCAACTCATCTTTTGAAGATCTTCTGCTTTTACATCCCCTGTACTTTATACCTGCATCTGTACGGTTTATGCTTGGGTAAGACCTTTGGCATCAATCACAAAAAACAAGAGTTTACAGGTTCTACTGAAGATCCATGACCTGAACCCAGACTCAACCTTTTGCCTATATGATACCAGATCGGCATTGCAAAGCAGAGCTACAGACAGTGAGTCATACCCAAACTTAGTACCATCTCCTGAAACTCAGTTAGGAGAACTTGTGGTATTTTTAACCCTACAGTGGTCACCAGAAAGGCAGTGATATTACAAGTGAGGAGGGAGCCATCATGCAACATGACACACTTAAAAACAGAGGTCAGCCAGTTATTTAAAGTTACACTTTTAAACTCTTTGTCATAAATTTAGGGGGGGAAGTAATGCACAACAAAGACATATGAACACAATCTAAAAAATGACTGTTCAGCTCTTCTATGGTTGCAATTACTCAAATTTATAATTCAATTTCTGGTCCAAAACGATTAGAAAAACAAAGTAATGAGCAAAAAACTATTTAAATTATTTTGTCACATTCCAGTTTGCAAGCATTCTCCAATTTGTCTTCATTCAAATGATGAACACTTCCACTATTTCTGAAGGCTATGCTCTCATTCATTTTGTGGTGGTGTTTTAAAGTCAGTGCATAAATAGATGACAGAAGAAAGGTAAAACAGTGTATGAAAAATATTTTTCCGTACGATTCCATTTTCAAGCATTAACGCTCATGAAAACACACATTTTAGTGCATACCAACTCCCTGCATAGACGTCTGTAGCAGCTCTTCTCTAATTTTAAAGCAGCAGTGACAGTTTGTGTTCTATTCATGTGTCTAGTCAATCAAGCAAAGAATTTAGTTTAATTAGTGTCTACGTGTGTTTAAAATGGATATCAGACTGCTAGAAAACCTTTAATGTATACCTTATCACGATATGCTCCTTTTTATGTGTACTAAATTTATTATAATAAAGTAATTTTGGTGTCATAATGTATACTTTCATAAGTTTTTAATCACTACTAAACGGTTCAGTTCTGACACACGCTGAACTAAATTGATGACAAAAGTTTCCTTAAAATACAAACTCTGATTACTATTTTCCAATTCTGTGACTAATTGTGTTAAATCATCATGACTTTAATATTTACCAATACTATACTACAATTTCTTCCATAATCAATAAATCCTCATCTCTTCCTTGCTCTACTGAAGAAAACCACCATTAGTGCAACCTGGAATTGACACATTCAACACAAATCCCTATATCACCCTAATAAAGTTCTTTATACGAGCCCAAAACCCAGGGATCGCATGCTGGCAACACACACACACACACACACACACACACACACACACACACACACACACACACACACACACACACACACACACACACACACACACACACACACACACACACACACACACAGGAGCTTCTCATCTGTAGAGATGACTAGATAGTGAGAACAGCTCTGCAATTTTTTTTCCCCACTCTTGCTCATCCTTGGACATAAATCCAAAAAAAGGCAAAGTTTCCACTTGATTAGTTTGTACTGGGGGCTTTGCCGATTCCAGAATTAATTATAGTAGACGAAAAGGTTTATTCAACAGCATCATTAAGACGTGCTCAGAGAAAATACAGTAGCAAATATAAACTTATTAAAGCCAATAATGTACACTAGAAAACTTGCTAGTTTTTAAATTATTGTCAACTGCTTTAAATAAAAGAAGAAATATAAAAATAGAGCAAAATGCAATTTTTACACTTTACTCAGATTAGACGTGTGGATGTGAGCAATGTGGTGACATCACTGATGACCTCTGCCAACATAAAACATTTAATTCTTTTGTTATTCCTGAAATCATTTACCATCAAAGCACACAAAATAATAAAACAATCCTTGGAAAAGTCCGACATAAACTGCATAATGCTCATTTTGACAAGTAATAACTGCAACTTAGTTCCTGTAGAATGAGGTATCCAACTGCAATGTTTAGGTAGAAAACAAATAGAAAAGATAAAAAAAGATGTCACTGCATAATTTAAATGTACAGTAGAAACTACAAAAACGTATCTTACATAGCAGCTCACATAAAGCTGACACAAATTAATAAACATTAAAAGACTACTGGCAATATAAAATATACAATAAAGCATTTCCAGAACCATACATGGAAAAAGAAATCTCTTTTCATATCCTATCAATCTCTGAATGGAATAAAACTTTCTCTAAGCTTGCACAAACAATTAACTCATACTGCCTTTAGCACTGGATCAATACAGTTCTACAAAGCTTTTAGAGAAGACATGCTGCCTTGTTTGGTTTGAAATGATCTCATGGTAAAAGACTTTTGAATCTTACAAACAAATGACAGCTAAAATGTGACTTTCTGAATAAGGTATGGGACAAAATGTTAGGTCTGCTCATAATAGGTGAGAATCATTTTTCTGTTAAATTGATGATAAAATGTCAACTAAACGGTCCGTTTTTCCTTTAGGATAGCATTTACTTGTTTTCTATAGTTCTCTTGTCTCTCAAATAGTTTATTAGTTTCTCTCCTCTATGACATTTTAATGCAATTATCGGCATCATAAGGTCATTTCTGTGCCACAGACAAAACAGGTGACAGTCAATGAGTGGAACAAGACAACAGATGCAATATCTTGAGCAACTGTTTATATGTAACAAACATTTGTGGAATAATACAGAGTATGATTTAAAAAAATAGTAAAATAAGGTTGCTTTGGCTGTTTGTATTTACTTTAAAACAAATTAAAATTACCATCAATAGAAAATATTGTGTAAAACACTCAGACAATAGATTTATTTGATCATACATTGTATATTTAAAGCATTTTTAAAGACTTATCAACAGTTCGTGTGTATGATTGCTTGGATTTTTTAAGATCCTTGAATCCAACATGTTTATGTCTATAATGGACTCTATAATAGACATCAAAAACTTACTAGACGTGGGTAAACAATAATCAATTATTATTTTCTTCACAAAGCTCAAATTTACTGCAGGCCTGATTTATTAAGCAACATTATACTTAGCTGTTTTCCAAAAAGATTACATCTGACACATGATCAAGTGGACACTAGCACATAATGTGCAAGAATGGGTCGACTGTTTTAGAGTTTACTATCATATTTTAAGTCAAGCCGCTTGTTTTAACATTGTATATTACGGTTACTGCAGGGTCTGAAAACACTTCGAGCACAGATGCTAGTAAATGCTGCTAAAGTGTTAGCGGCAAACTGTTAGCTTGGCACGGATGACATTCATGCCAAAACAAAGTGCCAACCGCATACGTATTGGTGTTTGAATGTACATATAACAATGGCAATAAATGTAAAAACTGAGGCATTGTAAGGCCGACTCACGTCGTGTGTCCGCTCGGCTAATGAATGAATTGACTTATAGGCTAAACTCCAAAACAGCCAGCGTTATCTTAGCATGCTAATAGCGCTAGCTTACCACTTACATTTCATTTCTTATTGCTGTTAATACACATATTATTGTCAGATGGAGTGTTGCACAAAAATGCCACACGCCTAAAAGACACCCATTAATACCAAAAATAATCAATAATGCTCTGTAACTTTGGTTTCCTCTCCAATAGTCGCAGCTGGGGGTTTATCAACAAAATGACTTTTACTGCTAGCTAGGTAGTAGCCGGTGTTATGCCGAAAAAAACAGTGCCATAAAAAACACTCTGCCTGACTTACAAATATATTTCACAACAATTCAATTATAGATAAACGTGTTCTTACGGATAATGAGAAGCCACAACTGTTTGTTACTTCTGAGTTTGACTTATTTGTGAATAAAGTCGTCTTTCCACGACAGGGAGCTTTTTTCGGCACAACACAGCACTGGTGGAATCAATTCATCTGGGATTATGCTTCTAAAAATTACAGTTACTCCAAACGGAACTTGTTAGGGCACCCTTTATATGTTTTGTATCCAACAGTATCAATGGACAAGGGAAAACGTCATGAATATTACGCTTAAAGTAACTCGACGAAGAAAAGACGACATTGCTTTGGGAATTTGAGCTGCAGCAGAACAGCAATTAGACTGCACCCAAAGGCTTTAATATACAGATTTAAGCTAGTTTATCTGGGCAAAAAGAAAATCAGACCAAAATCCCAAGTTCTGCTAACTATGTACAGGAGTTATACTTGATAATCAGGCTCAGGAAGGAGCCAACCCATTCTCTGCGTCGAATAAGACGAGAGTGCTAGGTAGGTAAACAACGAAATGAGAATGGCTTCCATTTGACAGGTGTTCCAAGGCAAGCAGTTACTAGCTGTAAATGGATATTTGTGTGCAAATCACTGACATTTCCAACAATGGTAATCAGACACAAACCTGGTGGAGTGCAGTGAGACCGTCTACATTGGCGTAGTTGATGTCAGCGCCCCGGTCAAGTAGACGGAGTACCTCCTCGGTATCGCCGCTTGAGCAGGCGGCCAGAAACACGGCGCCATCATCGAACTTCACCTTCGTCTTCTTCTTTTTCAAAACAGGAGGCTCCTGATCTGTTTCTGAGCCCATCCATCGCTTTAACTGTTCATTCCTTTTCTGCTTGGCGTCCGCCATCTTCATCCCCCTCCTGTCTCGGGCTTCTTATCTTTCTCCGAGAGAGGGTATACTTTATAGTGCCACTATCCCACAGCGCACTGGGGCGTGGGAAGAAGGGAGGGCTGTGGAGGAGGAGGGGGGACGGAGCGAAAGAGGACGTCTGGATCGTTTTCCATAACCTCGCGAGAACTGGAGCTCAGGAGCTGCAGCATAACGTCATACGATGCGAAACCGAAATTAAGGCAGGCCGATGAAACATATAATCAAACGTTGCAAATTTCATGATTACAATTAAATAAATAAATAAACATTAATACGTTATTCAATAAAGCTTAAATTAAAAACAGACGAAAACGTAACAGCAAAATAGCAACATTTCATTGCGTCTTACAAGATATATGAGTATATTTGTCTTTTGCCAAATGTAATTTCCCTTCTGTAATTTCACATTTTCGATATATGTTAAATTATGTTTCTTGCTTTATTTTTGAGTTTATAAAATTTTCTAGGTTCAGTCTTTGGGTTTTTTGTAACTTTAAAAAAAAATTAAACATTACAGTTATCATGTAATTATTGTATTTTACTTTTTAGGTTTATTTTATTTGCCACCAAATATTTTTAAAACCCTACATCTGACCTTTATCTGTTTTTTCTTGCTTTCATACAGCCATATAAACTAAATGTAGTTCACTTCTGTTTCCTTAAACTCTTAGGAATGCTGTATTATTTTAGAGTGATTCTAAATGAACTTGTTATGACGCTTTTTTTCTGTTCCGCAGGAAGTTAAAAGACTTTTTCATGCAAAACTAAACAAACTTTCATTGCTGAGGTATTTCCCCTTTCTTCCCCACATAAACACATTTACTGCATGTTTCTTCTAGCTACGTCATATGCAACATTTTTGTTTCCACATAATAAAAACACACCTTTGCCACGGAGAGAAATTATAAAGTCCGTCTCACCACAGATCATCACCTGCGAGGATTTGATGGATAACACTTGAAGCTCCTGGAATGTTGAGTGGACTCAAACACCAAGGTGGTCTTCCTCAACCTGGTGTAAAAACAAGGTGGTCAGGCATACAGCAATTTTTTTATTTCACCACCTCCATGTGTTATTGTTGGCAGGCAACCGTGTGTACTCAGCAGGGGTTGCAGTATTACCGTCTCTCTTGAAGGTTAAGGGAATAAAGCATGCATCTGCTCGTTTTTTCTGCACATTGCAGATGATAATTATGTTTTTTCTTTGTATAAGTGACTGTACTTTATTAGATACCACCCACCTTCTGAACATCAAGTTGACAAGCTGTTCAAGCAAAAGAACAATCCAAAACATTTATACAACTGTTACCTTGAGCATTGTGTAACATTACACTCTTTTCTTATTTGAGAATGATTTTTCATATTAGAGAGACTAGAGACTAGAGAGAGGAGCATCTCAGCTGATTCTAAATGTTACAGAGACGTATTTGAAAAGTGGTTCCAGTGAGTCATAGAGCTGTGGAACACTGAGACTGTCAGTGTCAGGAAAAGGTGACTGCAGGGTTCAGCGTGCTGATATCAGAAGAGTTTCAGGGGAAAGTGATGTGCAAGCTGCTGTTTTTGTAGGGAAAGATGATCCTATAGTGACCGTTGTAACATAACTTATAGTTCCAAAAATAATAAGAACTGGTGTGGAGGAGGCCATGTTTTAATCTTGAATTAAAAATAAAATGTAGTGTTAAAGGGATTTTTTTTTTTTTTGTCACTTTGAAGAGTATTTCTGTTTTTAAAAAAAGTTTAAATAATTAATATCTTACAAGTTATGGACAGCTTCCCAAACAGCCTCTGTTCAGAAAAATAGTTTACGCCCTGCAAACGTTTTACTGTAAGGTGTCAGTTTATCACTTCTTCTACTTCATCTGAAAATGTAAGTAAAAACCAACAAATAGATGATTTCAAAATCCCTAAAATGTGCAGAAATATATAACGTATGGTTACAAAAGTTCTGGTCTGCTTACAGTAAAATTAGGAATTTCTGAAAACACAGATATTTATATGAAGTGTGTTTAGAACCCTGCAGCATAAGGGGCCTTTTGTGGCACTGAGGGTCTGGAAAGTCTTTACAGTAACATATATCCACACACACCACTCATGGATGCATCCTGTTTATACCTCCTGCTGGACCTCTTCAGCAGCTGTATTTACCTCTCCGATGTTAGTGACACAGCACATGCAAGGCTTGTTTTAGTGATGTCACCAGAGAGCTCACTGACTAACTGTACTTCAAAATTGTTTATGATAACACTGCCAGGAAATTTACTGACACACTGACTTCTTACTGATAATTATTAGAAATAACCCTAACTGGAGATGTTTCATTACTATCTATGTTGATTCTATTGTTTACCCTAAAGAATAAAAGTTTGTGGAGTTATCTTGATCGCATTAGTTTATGATACCAACTTTCTCTCTCTCTCTCTCTCTCTCTCTCTCTCTCTGTTTCCTGTGTATGAGATGTTCATGATAGTCAAATTTAACACCACGACATCAGCTAGCACTTTAATTGTTTATCACTTTAATTGAGCATTCTCTACTGCTCACCAGTGGTTTGTGAAACCAGATGAGGTGTTCAAGTCAAGTGTACAGCACACAGCTGGTGAGAGGAAGGCAGGTTGCTTAGTTTGATATAAATATCACCACTTTCATCACATCTAAATAATGATGGTGAATATTTTTATCTGATTAACGCTGCAGAACAACAAGCATACGTAGAGGTTTTGCTACAGTTTTTGTAAGATTCAAAAATGTTGCATCATAATTTCTATAGGAGTGAAACTTGAGCTCAGTGGGTTGAACAGCTGCACCTTTTATGAAGGTTTTGCAGTAAATCATTGACCCTGTACAGTATGACCTCTTCCCACCTGTGTCTGCTTTCCTGTACCAGACTTTAGTGATCTTAATTTATCTTTAATGATAAATATAAATCACTAAAGCACATAAAAATATATAAAAAGTTTGCCTGAGCAACTACTTTACATCAGGGTTTTGTTAACATTTGAGAAAATATTTAAGATGATAGATAGATAGATAGATAGATAGATAGATAGATAGATAGATAGATAGATAGATAGATAGATAGATAGATAGATAGATAGATAGATAGATAGATAGATAGATAGATAGATAGATAGATAGATAGATAGATAGATAGATAGATAGATAGATAGATAGATAGATAGATAGATTTTATTATACATTTTAATATTATGAGATGAGAAACTAAAATAAAGCTGCTTTAATAAAGGAGAGCTCTATGAAAAATCTTCAATATCTACAATTTTGCTTGTTTTTCATCTCATATAATCTATAAACTCTTCAAAATTGCCAGTAAATCGATGAAAGTTTACAAAATTTTAATTTTGAAATGAAATTTTGTTCCTATGTAAAACTTTTGCCAGATGTTTTTTGTTTTCAACAAATGTGAAGCAACTTTGCAGCATTTTCTTCAAGTGAACTTTTCAGTGCAACGACATTTCATAAAGTTCTTTGTTTGAATGTGTTTTCAGATGCATCTGTTTTCTATGCAATTTCACTTTTGCATTTTTTTGGAAAATAAAAGTCAAACACTGTGTCCCATTTTTCTAAAAAAAATTCATGATAAAATATTCTAAATTGATTTTCCAAATTGAGATTTAAATAAACCTTTCAAATCCAACAAGCGTGAAACCAGACATTTCCAGGCGTTTGACTGTCCGTACAGTTAGTGAATCCAGCCTCATCAGTGCAGGTGACCCAGATGACTAGCACTCACAGCGTGGTGGCTGGTGAAGCGTAGACAACTCAGTCCCATCTGACAGAAACCAGACACCACACTCCCATGCTCCCATGTCACCCAAAGCCTGTTGTTGGCGCCTGCAACACCGACACACTCATCTCCCTTCCAAACAGCCGTGTTATCGTCGAACAGATAGAAATAGTCCTGCTTTGATGCTATCAGGCGACTTCTAAAAAGTGATGTTGAGAACTCTGCTGATAGTGTTTGCTCAGTCCTTCTGACCCTCTCAATTAGACACCGGTGGATTAAAAGGAGGGTGCCATGGAAGAGTTGGACGCTCAACTGGCAATGAAAGAGGTACTGGTTGTGGAAATGGGCCTAAAGCATTTAAATAACACCTGTGGTGTTGAAACTTTTCAAGATGCGGGCCAAGTTTTAAATTCTAAATGACAAAAACAAACAAAAATGATTTCATTGAGAAAACCTTTGCATTATTTACTTCCACAACAATACCTTCAACACACAAATGTGTGATTGAGTTTTTAAAATAATTTGGAGAACATGATTTAAATATAGCAGCTGTAATAAATGCAGCAGAAACTCAGTGATTAATGTGCAGACTTGACATGGTGTTTGCAAATTTGGGTTAGGATTAAACCCCCCCCCAGCTTCAGAAATAAACAGTATCAGCTGGCTGTCTGATTGGCCCGAGGAGATATCCGAGCTAAAGCATCCTGGGATAGTGCAGGATTTGGGGGACTTCACCAGCTGATCTACTCGCAGACAACAGCTGAGCACTAACCCTGAACAAAAATAAGGCTATTGCTTTCACTCAGCAGGGCCTCGGCTGCCAGAGCATCACTTGATTCTGCTTATTCAATCTCAGACTATTATCCTGGCATGATAACAATGGAGGTTTGACTGTGCTAACTTGGTTCAAGTGTGTACAGGCTGCATTATTTCAGGCATGTGCAAATGAACCCTGGATTTGGTGCCTGATGCAGACACATTTATTCTACAGTGTGTGTGTGTGTCTTTAAGACCAAATGAGTGGCGAAAGCCTAATAAAAGTGGGTCATTTGAGTGACCTTGTTTCCTAGAGAAAAAAGGCTAATAATAGGCCAAAATCTGGAGCTGTGGTGAAGCTTGTAATAGTCTAAAAGCTACAATGAATCATTTGCTCTAAGCAAACCATGAGAAAAAAGACCATTTACTTTGCTGTCAAAAATAAATTTAGGATGTTGTGTATCTTTATCCAGATTGTTGTTAGGAAACAGGTTGCAAAGCTGCATAAAACCAGCAAAAGGCACATTAAATGCAATTCTTCAAGTCTTGTTTAACAGCCCTCACTTAGTAATTACTTAGAGTGACTGTTTTTAATGTCAGCAGTGCATTTGAAGTGATGCTTGTCCTTTAGTCCTAAATAAGCATCAAATATATTTGTCAGCAAAACAAGTTAGACACATGAGAAGGGTTTTAGATGTTATTTGTCTTGTCTATTGTATCCAAAAAGCAAGAATTATATTCTTAGACTCCAAAAAGCTCAAAAATCAGATGTGATTTTGACTAAGTTTATCTAAAATTTAGTTAAAATCAACACATTCCAAAAGCTTGTAGAGGCAAATAAAAGAAGTTTCTAATCATCGACTGTTGTGGAAATCAGTAGACTGTATAATTAGTCGGTGACAGATACAAAGGAGCATACACGTTTAATCTTTTAAGTCTTTCCAAACAAAAGCAGGTTGTGACTCTTCCCTTTGTGCCTCACTCAGCCAAATCAAATCAACTATAAAAACAAGTGTTCAGCGCAAAACTACCATAATAATTACAGTACCTGCATCTGAAGAGGGTCATTCTGACAGAAGATTGATGAAATCTATAGGGGAAAATGAAGGTCAGTGCACACGTGAAGGCTGAATGTTTGTGATGTCACCATTCTGCTGATCAGATATATCATTACTTTATCACAATTTTTTTTTTCTTAGAGTTTTATTAAAATCCATCTAATTGTCCGTGCAATATTTTGCTCTCATCTACAACCACGCCAAAGTTTAGCTCCTTATCTGTAAAACTGACAGGGCTACAACCCTTTTTGTGTTGATTTGCTGCAAGGGCCCCCTTTTGAGGGTCAAATAATGACTCAAGTGTATTTGTACATCCATTGATTACTTTTGAAAATTAATTAAAATCTATCCAATGGTTCATGTGGTAATTTGTGAACACTACAGACAAACATGCACACTCAGACGGGGGGGGGGGGGGGGGGGGGGGG
>SSNR01000273.1:24346-43935 GCA_006937965.1 Callopanchax toddi | reverse complement strand
CACCTTTCAAAAGTGAGGAATAATTAAAGGATAAGAAAATGCTCTGTAAGGTAAAGGGGAATCTGAAAACTAATATTATTATACGCAAAATAAAGCTTTCTTATAGTGATTTATTTAGTATCTAAGACTCAGTTTGTGAGTAGAGGATGACTCAAACAAAAAGAGCAAAGAGATTTAATTGAAGTACTGCAGCAGAGCGTATGAAGGTTCCTCAAAATAATTTCCACAACAGCTGAAGAAGATTTTCTCCACACTGTGTTGTTCCACTGGCAATCTCCTAGATCTTTTCAAGGCTTTGGTTATCCTGTTTTACAGTTCTTGATTTAGCTGTAGAAGCCCCTGCCCTCATTATTTCCATTCACCTTTGATGAAAAGGATCATGAGCGGAAAAACAGAGCTGTGTTCGGTCTTTAAAGCCTCTGCCCTGTCAGCTTTAAATACCGTTTACACGCTGTGAACTGAACTCGACCCCCATGGACGGTCAGGGTTTGCAAGCCTGAAGAGCGCGTACTCCAGGGCCAATGGTCAAAACCCGTCTCATTTATCATGAACGGTACTTCAAGAGACTTCGCCTCACATGTGGAAAAGGTCATCTTTCAATTAACAGGTGTCATATATCTTGTTTCCTCAATATATCCCACGACCTTGGTATTTCTTTGCAGTACATCTAAACAGTCAGTTTGTTCAACTCAAGAACTCAGAAATACGCAGAAAACAAGGTCTTAACGACAAAATAAATAAATCAGCCTTTAAATCAGAATTTAACTCTCCAATCACTGAAGTGACATTTGGTGAAGCTCCAACCACACACTTCACAAAGGAAGCCCTGAAGCAGCGGCTTAAAATAGATAAGTGTTACTTATGCTACCCAGCTGCAGTGAAGCCACCCACATATGATTATTACTCTCCATGCAGCTATCTGACAGTGTTATCAGTACTATCTCCTGCAGCATTCTACATAAACATTTCAGGAACAGAAAAAAATGGATGGCTAACCTATTACTGCTCAGAAAAGGCAAAGGTAATGTCAATGGAACCTGTGCTTTTACAAGCTCCTCCTCAAATTTAATAAGCGTGAAACTGAAGAGAACAGAGGTTAAATAAAGGTCAGCATCTTTTAAACAGAGTTATGTTTTCAAGTAATTTTTCTCCACTGTTTATAAAAGAACTTTATGAAATATATTTGAATTATTTGCAGCGGATCCTGAGTTTGTTTATTGCAGCAGCTGAAACAAAGCAGGTTTGACGGTCCTCGTCTTCCAAGTGTCAATTTTAGCACTGTGGACAAAGTCCGGGACACTGTGCCTGATGTTCGTGGAAAAAGTGTCATTTCTATAGCACTGACCTGCTGTGATGTTTGATTCAGCTGTGTGCTATCAGCTAAGTGAGAGCCTCACAGAAAGGAGTGGCATTGTTACCGCTGACAAGGTGAAACAGGATCACATATGGCACTTTTTAAAAAAAATCTGCTTTGATCGGCACAGCAAAGAATCACAGTGAGAGTTTAACACAAGTCAGGGTTGGACAATAAGAGGCGACAGGATGGGAGATTTTTTATTTACCCCAACAAAACTTCCATTCTGAAACCTGCTGCTTATCTTATCACCAGGATCAACTGGTAACATTTATCAGTTTGACAAATTGGGATCCTTTTCCTATGCATTTGCCTTTTTTAACAGAAGAGAAATAGCACTTCTTTTTCTTAAATATGATTTCTTGCTCAAAGAAATAGAAAAACAGCTTCTTTAAAAGCTAAATCTATCACAATAAGTCAAGTTGTGGTTGTATGTGATAAAACAGAAAAGATTGATCTTAAATACAGAACAGGTTCAGCTAGCTAAACAATTAAGCTAATTGCTAACTCCAGTTAGCATTTCTTCTGATTAGTTGTGATGATTCATGCTATCTTCTAAAGATGTTAAACAGTTTTATTTGGAGACCTATACATGTTCATGTTGTCTAAGATGGCCCGAATGAACATTAACGAACAGATGTATTCATAAAAATAAACAACAACCTTCATTTGTAGGGTTATGCTAGAAAAAAAGCAACAAAAAGTGTTCATTTAGATCAAATCTTTAACTCAGAAATGTTTAGCTGTGGGAACTCCTTTCACCTGGGAGCACAGACCGCAGCGTGTATCATGGAGCCAGTGGCCCACAGGTCGATCCAGACACGCCTCCTTCCCCGGGACACAGGTTCGCGCACAGCAGAACCTCAGTCATTTCTGGGGATGCACTATTTCTGCACCCTTGCTGCATCTCCTTTTGTTTTCTCAAGGCTTCCCAAAAAAGTCTAAAATCTACTTTTGCGCCATTTGTGGTGAATACATCTTTGAGATCACCAGAAAGGGGGTGTTGCAGGCAGCCCCTCCAGCACCCCTACTTAAAGCTTTAATGGCTGCATAGTAATCCTGACGTTGTTTGGTTGCAACATTTTTTAAAAAGAAAAAAGCATTCTAATGCATCAGTATGAATATGGAGCGAGAGTTCTTTCAAATACCTGAAAGTTAACTACTAATTTGTCACCGTTCAGCAGCAGTGTCTCTCCTGATGTGACTAGCCATGCACTGATCCAGTCAGAGGTCTCCTTCCTGTTTAAGAGACGTTTGCTTTGAGTGATGTCACCCGTTGGTATGGCCCTTATTGTATCCTTATTGTAGATAAATAACTGATAGAACGCCAACTAAAAATGACTGTAATCTCCCTTTAACGTGTTTCAAAAACACTGAGAATGGCTAAAAGAAACCCGAAAATTTTTAAATTGGGCAATAACCACTGTGAATTTTTGTGTAAAAAATAAAAAACTATTGAAAGCCAGTCTTCCTTTGTGTTTACCTTCTGGCCATCACGAAGCAATGCTTTGAAAATTGACGCTGCAGGTTTTAGGAGATCATGTGAAAACAATAACAACGATTCACTGAGCTCAGGATGGCAAAAGGTGGACCTGATGAATCAAAACTCATTGTTTGTCAGTGGAAATCATGAAAACTACTTCATAAAGATGAAAACTTATTTTGTGCACAGAGACTTTTGAACCAGCCTGTGCAATTTACACATCAGTAAGACCAACATTTATAATTAAAAAGTCATTTTCAGCAGAAGTTCTGCTAAATTAGGCATAACGGTACATAGTTTCAATTTTTGTGATTTGTGTATCATTGCAATTAACCCTAGATAGACTATTGTTGCAGCAAATTTACCCCAAATCATTTCTGGCCTTAAAGCAGCCAAGTGGAGTATTACAGTAAGATGAGTAAAAACCTGCCATATCCAGTCCTATACACGTCTTCTGCCCTCTAATAGAGGATCTACAGGTCAAAAGTGCCTGCTTTATTTGTTATTACTGATATGTTATATAATTACACAATAAAATAATGCAGATGATTACATAGTTGTTGTTATAATAATATAAGCCAATAAATAGTTTAATTATTATAAACTAAATTTTATTATTTGACATTTCAGGCTTTAATGGGTTAACTTTTCAAGCTAGCAACCCAACATCTCATAGAAACAAATAATAAATGAGACCAAAAAATGTGCAGCAATATCAAGAAATTCATTTTGACACATGGAAAAACACAAACAAACACATCATGAAAAGTGGGCAGGAAGTGCTATCCAAGATAAACAACTAGATTTATTTAGAAAGCCGCTGTGACATCACCATAACAACCTTCGATGGAGAACCGGGGCTAAAAATAGCAAAGACGTCAAAGCACTGGGACATATATGTCCATGAAGTGTGCAAGAGAACATTCCCCAGATAACAGCAGATGGCTCGCAGATTACAGCCTTTTGAAGAAAGGGTGAGGAGCTCGCCCACATGCGTGCCTCGTGCATCTCACTTCAGGTGCTGGTGCTCACCTAAAAATCTGCAGTTTTCACAAATAATCATGTGTAGGGTCAAAGAGGGCTTTCTTTAGATGTTTTTACACATTGTGAACATGAAGTGGTTGTTGACTCCTATCATGCCTACATGTTGAAAGCTAAATGCCAACAGCTGCGTGAGAAAGATTTCCATTATTTACTGTGTTTGAGGCCTCCTGATTGGCCACCAGATGTAACAGGTGGTTTTTGCAGAAAGTGTCTAAATAAAAAGGTTTCAAAGAACTTGCACAAGACTAGTTCTGTGTGTGCTCATGTGCATTTCTGCTTATTTTTTCCTTTGCAATAAAGAAAACTTAGCAGCACAGCAGCCAGTAACACAATTTCTTCATAAAGTTTGAAAAATATGTGAATAACAAACTGTTAACTGAGTACAGCAAGGCTGGAAAATGACAAGTTTAGGAAATCCTAACTTTCATAATAAGCCTGTCCAGGCCGATGATGGATGGAAGTCTTATTTCAGCTCAATGAAGTCATCACTGTCGTGTGCTTCTCTCAAGTGCATGATGAGTTTTGGCCAAAGCCTGACTCTGCTGCTGGGCTTCTCCGTGTGCTGTAGGAGGGATGAAAAAACCCATAAAGGAGTGTTGGTGGGGGAGGAAAGAGTCCACGACATCATCTCTCCTGGCCTTTTATGGAGCTCTCTAGTGCTCTCAAGCGCTGGCCCACTTTCCCATCACGGCTTCCCAGCCTCATCTCTGCTCCCCCTGGGAGCCTGGAACACAATGTGACTGAGTGCAGATTTACACACATGCTAAAAAAACACAATATAGATATAATTTTAAGGCAAAAAATGATATTAATAGATGATGTGCAGAATATGCATGACACACATGGGCTGCAAAAATGTACCCAATTTAATAAAATTGGGCTTATTTTGATCAGATTCATCTTTTAATTCCCTGATGCTGTCAGAGGTCAAATCAGGCTAGAGTTCTGTGTTCTAGAGCCCATCTGATAGGATCACTGGAGAGAGGAGGAGGAGGAGGGGGGATGAAGAAAAAGGCAGGCTTTGGTGCAGCGGTGACCCTCTGCTGCTGCCAGTGTCAGCCAGACCCCACATGGCCCCGTCCTCACCCCGCCACCACCACAGCCTCATACGTGAACCCTGACCAGAACTGACCCCCGCGCACAGACGAACACTCACTCAGAAAGGGCAAGATGGAGGAAAATACGAGACAGAGCGAGATGGAACAAGAGAAGAAGGAGGGCGATGAAGCAGATTGTGTGGGCGAGCTCTGTGTGTGTGAAAGAGAAAGAGAGATGGATCGAGGGGAAGTACCGGTGCGTGTGAGACAGCGCAGACAAATGGCAAATGAAAAGGTTATGCTGGCAAGTTTGGCCCTGCTCTCCTGCCAGACCAGCTCCATGAATCCAGCACTTCAAGAGCAGCTTTGAGCTCCTCAACCTGCAATAAGTCTTGCTGACATACATGATGTTTTTTTGTTTGTTTTTTTGAGTAGGTGGATGGATGGATTGTGTTGCTTCTCTTAAAAAAGCCACTGAATTTCAAGTGTGGACTTTTCAATAGCTGTACAAATCCTCAATACAGGTGATACTAAATGGAATTATGCAACAAAACACTATTTTAACACAAAGCTTCAGTGGTTTTCATGCAAAACTCAAAGAATTATTTCATGGATGCCACGTTTGCCCCCTGACTCTTTATTGTTGTTAAATCAGGACCTCTGAACTTCACCTAACCAACTGAGGCCTGCAATACTTTCAATGTTGTTCAGTTTTCTTTGTTCTTGAATTTCTTCAGAATGATGGTGTGTTGCTTTTTTAGATCTTTTAGTCTACTTCATCAGCTTCTGTTGAAGTGATTTCCTAATTCCAAATAATTCATGTAAAAAAAAAAAAGGAAGATTAAAAGTTGAATGAAAATTGCACATGTTAAAAAGTTAAAAGAATACAATGATGTATTATTTAGATTTCTTGGAGCAAGTGCTGTTATCTGGATCATTGCATGCCTGTAATAGAGACTGAGGCATTGTGCACACTTGTCCACTATCCTGCCACTCAAACTCCAAAACCAGATGGAAGCTGACAGGTTATGAGACAGCTGTAAGGCCTGTTGCTCTGCTGCAAAGGTGCACTGACTGGAATAGCAAATTAATGAAAGAGGCTCAAGTCCAAACCAGAGTTCAACAGCAAGTTACATTTAGTGCTGTTGGCAATCAGAGTCTAACAGACATCAATATTTACTGCTGCTATGTCATAATGATTTGTAGTGGCAGCTACTGTTATGCATTTTGCATCACTAGGTTTATGCACGTGCCACTTTGGTGCACCATCTGGAAGAATTTGGGTAAAATATTTGAATGCAGCCATAAAATTGTAAAGATCTCTCTCTAAATGCATGCTGATTTTATTTTATTTTATTTTTGTAGAAGGCTTATAATACCAGACTTTAATCCAAATCCAGTTTTTAAAGCAGTGCATAACTGTGATTATTTAAGACATTAACTTGATTTATTTTGTAGAAAACTGCAAATCTAAGCATTTCAAAGTAAAACAAAGTGAGCATTTGTGGATTTTTGCACAAGGATATAAAAGGTAAGGTCTGTTCCTTTGAATTATATTACTTCATCCTTGCAGATTTATGGCTCCCAGAGCCATTTCTCAGGGAAGACACCTTTCTGCCTCATGAACCTAGAAGAGTTTCCCTCGTTGTCATGGCATCCTCACTTCTGTATACCTCACAAAACCTTTTTGCGCCCCTCTAGGCCTCCCTGCCTACTGGATTTAGCAGATCTTCTTCTGCTCAGCGAAACTTCAATTACTAGCAACAGTTTTCTATGTCTGTGAGGCCTATTATGGTCAAATGAGACACTATGGCTAAGCCAGGAACAGCATCTCCTCTCCTGTAAATCTGAAAGCGTTGCCTCATGCTCAGGGCGCTGTGACAAGACAAGGTCCGGGGGTCGCGCCTCCAGGTGATGTGTTTCCATAAGGCCATGGAAAGGAAATGCACATATATGGTGTGGTCTTTCTTTATTACCAGCTCTTTTACTGGATCACTGCAGACTCTCCTCCTTCTGCAAGCTCTGCAACTCTTCTAAAGAGGAAAAGCAGGGTGTCTGCGCGCGCTTTCAGATCTTTTAGAAATACAACAATTTTTATCATCTGTGTACTTACAGAATAACTCAGGGACTGATTGTGTATGGATTTCGGCCACTGTAAAAGTTAAACCTGAACTCTCAAAAAGAGAGTGTAAATATGAGAAGTCTGGGTAGTGTAAAGATTAACTTGACATTTAAAAGCAAACGTTCTATGTGTTTTAGCAGGATGACGAATGCAGCAGGAAATCAGGGACGATATAGTAGCATTGCCTTGACCAAGAACACAAATCTGAAATCTTATCAACCAGCAGGGCCCTAAACACAGTTCCTTCCATCTGTCTGAATCTTAATTTTATGTTTGCTCATAAAAGGTTTAAAACAAAAGGATAAAGCAATAAAAATACAGTTCACTTTTCCATCTTCGAAGTTTTAATTAGTCATGATTCTCTCTGCTAAAAAATCTCTTCACAAATCATTCAATTGTGCCTAACTGCATAATATTTCAAACAACCCAATAAGAGTGTTTATGTATAAAACAAGTATTTTCTGTAAGACTGAAAATAAGAAACACAAAGAGTGGCTGTTTTAGTTCAGTTTGTCATTTAACATGCAAAACACTTTAAACTAATGAGTGTTAAAGCTTAAGGAATCCTTATCCATTCAGAGTACAGCTCATTGGCCAGCAGCTCAATGGGACGAGCACACTGACAATAAAAGAAGCAGGTTCCCGTTCACCCATGGCTGACACTATAAACACCTCTCTCACTGCAGTAAATGTCAAGCATAGGTAGGTAGGCACAGCACATATGACTCACCCCTCTGTATATAGATTTCCCAGATCTGGCCCAACCAAATCCCTCTTTATGGGATTTTTTAAGCTGAATATTTTTTTTTTATTGCTTTCAGAGTACAGATGCCATCGAACACACACAAAAAAAAAAAAAAATCAAGTGATCGATCAGTTTTAGCCAATCCTTAGTTATTCTCAAATTGTTGGTGTCAACTGGACACCAGCACTGACATGAAGAAAGTTTTGACGTAATTATCCTTCCATGAAAAGCAGGGTCTAGTTTATCCACAGCGGTCAGTCACTGTCTCTTGAGTACAGCTACTGTTTGATATTTGGCTTCTAAAACAATCCCCACTTCCTTTTTCCCATGTCCTGTCTCATTTCCATATCCTGATCTATGGCCCCTCACCCCAAAGCAAAACTAAACCTGCTGATCTCTGTGGTTAGAATCACCACTAGCTTTAAAGACTGATTTGAATCAAAGTAAAAGTCACTCTGAAATATCTAACATAAGCTTGTGAGGAGTTATTACTGGAAAAATGTCTTCTGTTTGCACTGATCTCTGTCAGGCTGCAGCTGGTTCATGATGTCCCTCCTAAATATGTTATTCACCTAATCAACACTAGAGGGAGCTGATGTTTTACTTAAGTAATATCCTATTATCAGTCACAGGGCAGTGAGCTACTTATCCCTGCATAACCTGTCTGATGTCACGTTTCATTAATCTAATAGGGATCATATCTGAGTGGCCCTTCCTGCAGAGGTTAAGCTCTCAGGTGGCCCCAGACCTGAACTGGGAGCCACAGGTTTATGGTAAATATATATATTTTTTTTAAATCATGCTTCTTTATTTTAGCCACAAAGAGCAGGACTACATCTACCTCCAGGAGAGCTGGAGAGAGCCTACAGACTTCAACCTCACATCCTCAACCTCAGCCTGATGATGTGAGTGTTTCTATTGCATCATAATAGTCATAAATCCATAAATATGGACATATTGAAATCTCACCTGTATGCTGTCAGTCATACACACTTATGCACGCCTGCGCACACACACACACACACACACACACACACACACACACACACACACACACACACACACACACACACACACACACACACACACACACACACACACACACACACACACACACACACACACACACACACACACACACACACACACACACACACACACACACACACACACACACACACACACACACACACACACACACACACACACACACACACACACAATGTACCTTTAAATTTTATTCTTAAGATTTTAAAATAGACTGTGTCAAAGCAGGGACAGGAGTAAACAAGAGAATACAGAGAGTTTGCCTTCACACTTTATTTAAATGGTCCTAAGACATACAGACACCTCAGAGAGACAATAAATGTTCCCCTCCCACATCCACATCCACTACACAGTTAGTCCAAATGTTGTCCAGTTCAGTGTTTATAAATGACTGGAGAAAATATGTTAAATAGCTAATTTTCAATATTTTACAAGTGGCTGTGTTAGTCAGAAATGCTCTACCAGCTACCATCATCTAGACCTGGAAAACAACAGTGGACTAGTGATTCCACCTCGAGGCACAGTGAAGGTGATAGAGCTGGAGAAACAGAGATGAGCTCTGGTCAGACAGCTAGTCAGAATGGCTCCAGTTTCAAAATGAATCAACAATCCCTGTAATCTCTGTCTCCTAACTGAGGCTGTTCAGAGAGCTCTTTTCAGCAGGTCAGATCTTCACTGATCACAACCTCTCCACAGAAACACTCCTTAAACATCAAAAGGATCAACCTATCAAAGTGTTTTATCCTCTAAATCTAAAGTTTGACCCTTTTCTGAGGGAATGTTTGATTTTTGTTCTGGACTGTTGATAGAACCAAACCAGCCTCTGAGAACATCTCCTGAAGCAGCTCCATTCATAACAGTAACATTCATTCAGTTCTGTTCTTAGTGTGGAGGATTGACTGCTCCGGACTCCTTTTAGAGCCTAGAACTAGTTTGAACTGCTGATGTTTTAAAGACACTCCTCAAATGAATGTTGTTGCTATAAATGAAAAGTCATTGCCTTTCTGTTCAATCCTGCTACCTGGTGGACAGGTGACATCACAGCAGGCTGTTGTCTCATCTTGTGTTTTTGTCTCCAGGTCCTGGACATCCCCGTAGTGAGTGTTCCAGAGGACGTGGTCCTGTATCCTGTTGGGATGCTGTAAGTAAAACACACCAACATGAACCATGAACAGAAGCTTCATTTAGAGGTTCACACCATCATGTTTTTATCTCATGTGTGTCTGTTTTCTGTACAGGAACGGCCAGGTTGTGTATGGACTCGCCCCCCCCCCCCTGCTCCTGCTGCTCCCCCTGCCCCAGCTACTCCTGCTGCTCCTGCTCCTCGTCCTCCTGCCTGCGGCCAACAGTAACTTTTCATTTGATGTTTTCTGTCTAAATTCTATGTTCTTCACTCGTGTTCTGTGTCAGTGGATGAGCTGCAGGGACATTCTGATCAGTAACCATGAGGTTTAGATCACAGTTTGTCTAAAGCAGGAGTTTGATCTTGTCTTGTGGAATTCTGTTTGTTTCAAAGCTTTTGTCCTTTTCTTCAGTTTAGGGCAACACAAAGATGTTAACACTGTCTGGTTTTTGTTGTGTCTCTGCAGGAAGAGAAAGCGTGAGGACCAGCAGCCTGAAGACCAGCGGCCGTACGTTAAAAAGCCCTCCAACACCTTCATGATCTTCCTGCGGGACCAGAGGCCGAAGGTGGACCCAGAGACACGCGCCAGGGGGAGTGCGGCCGTGAACGACCTCCTAGGACAGAAGGTCAGTGTGTTTGCTGAACAATGTTGATCCAATCTACAACCAATTCAATCAATCAACCATCACACACTGACTCTAGTTCTGCTTCCTAACTTGAATTCATTTATTTACTGACGAGAGAAAAAACCTCAACTGAATGTAAAATAAACAGTTTTTTCAGGTTGCAGCATTAAGAGGTTTTGGGCCTTTGTATCAGTTGTGCTCCAGGTGTGTGTCAGTGTGTATTCTAACAGTGTTGTGTGTCTGTCTTCTTACCACAGTGGAGTGCGATGTCCCCGGAGCAGCAGCAGGACTTCTACGCCCAGGCTGAGAGGGAGAGACGACTCCACCAGCAGCAGAACCCCGACTGGTCCTCCATTCACAACTACAGTGGGGCAAAAAAGTATTTGGTCAGCCACTGATTGTGCAAGTTCTCCCACTTAAAATGATGGCAGAGGTCAGTAATTTTCATCATAGGTACACTTCAACTGTGAGAGACAGAATGTGAAAAAAAATCCATGAATTCACATGGTAGGATTTTTAAAGAATTTATTTGTAAATTAGGGTGGAAAATAAGTATTTGGTCACTAACAAAAATTCAACTCAATACTTTGTAACATAACCTTTGTTGTCAATAACAGAGGTCAAACGATTACTATAGGTCTTTACCAGGTTTGCACACACAGTAGCTGGTATTTTGGCCCATTCCTCCATGCAGATCTTCGAGAGCAGTGATGTTTTGTGGCTGTCGCCGAGCAACACGGACTTTCAACTCCCTCCACAGATTTTCTATGGGGTTGAGGTCTGGAGACTGGCTAGGCCACTCCAGGACTTTCAAATGCTTCTTACGGAACCACTCCTTTGTTGCCCCGGCAGTGTGTTTGGGATCATTGTCATGTTGGAAGATGCAGCCACGTTTCATCTTCAAAGCTCTCACTGATGGAAGGAGGTTTTGGCTCAAAATCTCACGATACATGGCCCCATTCATTCTTTCCTTAACACGGATCAGTCGTCCTGTCCCCTTAGCAGAAAAACAGCCCCAAAGCATGATTTCCCCCCCCCCCCCATGCTTCACAGTAGGTATGGTGTTCTTGGGATGCAACTCAGTATTCTTCTTCCTCCAAACACGACGAGTTGAGTTTAGACCAAAAAGTTCTACTTTGGTTTCATCTGACCACATGACATTCTCCCAATCCTCTGCTGTATCATCCATGTGCTCTCTGGCAAACTTCAGACGGGCCTGGACCTGCACTGGCTTCAGCAGCGGAACACGTCTGGCACTGCAGGATTTGATTCCCTGCCGTTGTAGTGTGTTACTGATGGTGACCTTTGTTACTTTGGTCCCAGCTCTCTGCAGGTCATTCACCAGGTCCCCCCGTGTGGTTCTGGGATTTTTGCTCACCGTTCTCATGATCATTTTGACCCCACGGGATGAGATCTTGCGTGGAGCCCCAGATCGAGGGAGATTATCAGTGGTCTTGTATGTCTTCCATTTTCTGATAATTGCTCCCACAGTTGATTTTTTCACACCAAGCTGCTTGCCTATTGTAGATTCACTCTTCCCAGTCTGGTGCAGGTCTACAATTCTTTTCCTGGTGTCCTTCGAAAGCTCTTTGGTCTTGGCCATAGTGGAGTTTGGAGTCTGACTGTTTGAGGCTGTGGACAGGTGTCTTTTATACAGATAATGAGTTCAAACAGGTGCCATTAATACAGGTAACGAGTGGAGGAAGAAAAGCTTCTTAAAGAAGACGTTACAGGTCTGTGAGAGCCAGAGATTTTCCTTGTTTGAAGTGACCAAATACTTATTTTCCACCCTAATTTACAAATAAATTCTTTAAAAATCCTACCATGTGAATTCATGGATTTTTTTTCACATTCTGTCTCTCACAGTTGAAGTGTACCTATGGTGAAAATTACTGACCTCTGCCATCATTTTAAGTGGGAGAACTTGCACAATCGGTGGCTGACCAAATACTTTTTTGCCCCACTGTACGTAAGTCCACTCTGCTCAGACGCCATGACATCACACAGCTGATGCTGATGAAACACAGAGAGAGAGGAAAGAGTCTCTATCAGCTGATATCAGAGGGAAACATTAATGTGTGTGTTTTCAGGGCCAGAAGAGGAAGCGCGTCAGACGGAGGGGGACGGCCACCAGCACTCAACGCAAGAAAGTTCAAACTTTCCTGATGTAGAAACAGAAACTTTTCTTTAATAAGTCTAAGAAGAACTGATGGTGTTTTTGTGTTTGTGTTGAAGCGTCTGAGTCCAGCGAGCCAGGAGGAAGCAGCAGCCGCAGCCAGTGAGAGAAGCTCACTGAAGATCAATATCCTTTAATGGCTTTGATTTGTTCTATGCACCATTCATGTGTTGGACTAGAGTCCCCTGTTTGGTTTGTTTGGTGCATAGTTTGTTCTTTTAGATGATTTGTTTTATTATATTTGATTGTTGGACTTTAGTCCTTTTGATTAATTGTTTTATCTCATTCACTGTTTGTTTTATGAATTTACCTGTACAAAAAAACCCATAAAAACAAAAAAACATTTAAAAAAATAATTAAAAAACAAAAAAAAAAGTTAGGTTTCGTTTTACTGTATCGAAGCAGCGTTGATGTGAAGTCGATGGATCTGCATGCAGATTTCAAAGACTTCACTGAGACGCTGTTAGATGCAGGTTTTGCTTCTCCTGTTCATGTCATCACAAAAAAGCAAAAGGCGCTGGTAATGGTACCAGTACTCAGTAATGATTCCCTGTGGTGCCTTGCTGATTTGACCGACATAACGTGGTGCATCTCAATGTAAACCTACGGTAGCAGAAACACTAATTGGTGGGTCATTTAATGTCAGACACGGTTTATGTCGGTATAAAACATCAAGAAACTTGTATTTATTAACTTCCTCCATAGATCCAAACACACAGTGTATATCTACACTCACTACAGACAGAAAGAAAGGTGAGCACCCAGACGGATGGAGATTAAATAAATGTTCATGTGTTTACAGGTGATGGGACTCTAAACAATATCAAAGGTCCAAAACTACATCTAACTGATGATGGAGGTGCAGTAATACAATGCTGGTCTGATGTCAGGTGGGCGTGGCCCTCTTGGGCCTGGATTAAAGTGATGATTTGGTTCTAAAAGATATTTATCTGTTGGGTTCTCTCCTGTTCCTGCAGCTCACAGCTGTTGGAGCTGATTCTGAAGATCCAGGCTGCTGTCTCAGGAGGGGGAAGACATGTGAACTCAAGAAGTGTCTGGTGCTGTCAGGATCCCTCAGATCACGACCAGAGGAGACCTCAAATCAGAACCTGTAGAACCCTGTCCAGCTCCACGAGTCCAGGAGTAAGGTCAGTGTGTTGTTCTACAACATCACCTCAACAACAACAAACACACAGCCACTGAACAGGTTACATCACTCCATCAGTCTCTGCCTCTGATGATGACATCACTTCAAACAGCTGCCTCTGTGGTTAAAGGAAGTTTTCAGACATTTTAAAGAGTTTGTGCTGCTGGCTGGTGTGGGCAGGTCTAGGGTGGTGGTCTCACTGACGGCTTGTCCCCTGCACCTCAGCAGGTGGGTAGATGTCTGTGGCAGCATTACGGGACCTCAGGAGTGTGGCAACAGGGGCCCTGGGGAATGCCCAATCATGGACCCCTCATTGACGGTCTGGGGCGTACGGTCCAGGGCCTCTGGCTAGATACCTGCTGTGCTCACTTGGTGGGGGTCAGCCGCTCTGTGTTTGCTGAGGAGGGGGGTGCACTACCTGGTGGTCTGGGGGTGGCTCCTGGTCCCGACTCCTGTGGGATCACTGGGGCCAGTGGCTTGGGTCTGTCTCTGGGGACATGTGAGGGGGTGGGGGCCACGTCCAAACATTTATACATAACACCACACATTCAACTCAGAATGATAAGGTAAAGGCCGGTTCACACGGCAGGATTTTTAACCCGGTATTTGCCCCGATTCTCCTCCTCCGACAACCTTAAAGACGTTCCTGATCACTAAAGATAATCTGATCAGATATTCCTCTCGTGTCTGGTGGGTTAAGAGCGCTCTGGTTCGCTCGGAAAGCCGTCAGGACCGCTCTGATCGCAAATCTGGGAAATCGGACATGTTGGATTGTCTTGACCTGACGTTGCAGTATGTGACGTGTCCCCTGAGATGCTGCCTGTGAAGATTGACGTGTAGCCAATCAGAGAGCGAGTTGACAGACACAAGCTGCGCGTAGCGAAAGGAACCTCTCATCAAAACAGCTGCTCGGACTCTTTGTTATACCTGACAGCCAAAAACTGTCACAAGTGTATTGTTTATAATAAAAATAAAAGCTGTCATGTTTGTTTACTCTGAAGTCACGTTTGATCTCATGAAGTTCTGCGAGATTTCACGTCTGATCTGGGAATGTTCGTGTGTGAAATAGGTTTATGTGTGATCCCACCACACACTGTAGGATCAGAACGGTCAATGTTCGTGATTTTTAAAGAAAAATTTCTCGCCGTGTGTGGTCTCTTATGATTTAAAGTCATCCAACGATTTGAAAATCCTGCCATGTGAACCGGCCTTTACATTCTAGGATTGTACTGTATTGACCCGAATATAAGATGAGGTTTTTTTCATTGAAAATAATGTAAAAATGTGGGGTTGACTTATATTGGGGTCTAATATAGATTTTTGGGGTCTTTACACAACTGTACCACCAGAGGGTGCAGGCTTTTTGTAAAGGCGGCAGCAACAGGAAGCTCAGCTCAGATTGCTACCGGTCCCAGTCCGGACCAGCCCAAAGTTACAGGTCCACTGGGGATTAAAATGCTCGATGGCCAGTCCAGCCAGGTCCACTTCCAGACCCAGGGCAGGTACTATCAGCGTGAACAGCTCAGCGCGGTCTTCTATGCAGGTGGAGAGCTCGGTCAGACGATTCAGACACGCCTCCTTCCCCTGAGCTTGTCACAGAACCTCGGTACACTGGACTGGCTCTGTGTTGGTGGGTAAGCTGCGCTATTTCTGTACCCTTAGATCAAGTTATTGGTGGGTGACACATCACCTCCGTCCACCCTAAATCTACACCCATTACCTTCACTATTCTCACATATCTTCATTTGTGACACACACTCACACACACAGAAAGAATGAAAAAGACAGAGAGACTCTGATCCCATGACAGAGTGCGATAAGAAAGAGAGACTTTTTTTCTCTTTTTTTCCAGCTGACTGAAATTTGTCGCCATGACAGAGAACTTTAACCCCTGGTTAATAAGCAAATATTAAAGCAGTCTATGCTGTATTATTTAAAAGATTTTCTCAAAATGTCAATAAAAATAGTTTCTTTAAAAAGTGAATTTAGTCTTTTTTTCTGAAAACCAGTCTTGAAAAAAGGGGATTCCTCTTATAATCGGGGTCGTCCCTGAACTATTGACACTTGCTTTCTGTAGTACTCAGTTCCCCCACCAGAGGGCAGAAGACACCTATAGGATCTAAACAGCAGGATTTTGAGGCGCATACTAATAAAAGCTCATGCCTCAGCACAAAGAATAAGTGAAGTGTGTTTGATTGATTATTTCTTTGACGTGACAGAACTTCTTAGCAATAAACCATCTAGGGATGGAAAGTCTGTGTCTCCATCACTACAGGTTCAGCTAACTGGATGGTGAGTTCCCCAACAACGAGCCAAAAGCCTCCTGTTGATATTCACTCTAGTCCTGAGCTGATTTGTGGATTGGATGAGTCGAAACTTATAACAAACAAAAATAAAACAAGATGTCAGCTGGTTTTACAACATTTAATTCACATGGTCAGAGGTCTTAGTAGCAAGAACAGCTAGGCTCCTCCTCCTCATCTGGTCACCAGTATGGTTCCATAAGCTTAGGCTTCATAAAACACAACAGGTCTTTAGGATGCTAAACTTCAGATCAACAAACTGGCTGCACTTTTTAAATGAGTTCTCCTAAAAAGCTGCATGGACATGTGCCTGTGTTCAACCCAAACAGCTGTTCAGTATGAAGAGAGAAATGACTAATAATGAGATTATCATCTGTCAGAAATCAAACCCTGATATTTTAGTTCCAGTGGCTCCAAACATTATTGTTTTAAACAAAGTCAGAAGGAACAGCAGCATGTCGTTGATTAGCTTTGAAGGTTTAGGTTCAGATCGGAGTTTGATGATCAGCATTGAAGTCAAACTTACATGAGGGTCAGAGCCATCAGAGGCCAGCTTGTGCAGATCCAGCAGAGCCTGCTTGACGTTCTTCTCCAGCTGCAGAGCACACTGCATGGCCTCCAGGCCACTTCCCCACTCATCACGCTCTGGTTTCTACGAGAACAACACAACAAGACTTTGTTCTCCAAGTCAACATGGAGGCAGCAGGAGTTTAACCAGCGTTCAGCAGTAACCAGTGGAGACTGGACTGCTTGTGTCTGCGCTCACCTTCACATCTTGGAGGACAATGCGTCCTCCCATCTTGTTCTGAAAGGACAGCAGCTTCTCAGCATGCTCCCTCTCCTCGTCACTGTTCCCCTTGAAGAAATGAGACAAACCTGGAAGGGCCACATCATCACAGTAGAAGACCTGTTGGGGGAGGGGAGACCAGAGAAGACCTGTTTTAGGTCACTTTACATCATTATCTGCTTGAAAACACTGTTAGTGAAAGCTGTTCAGTGGTCAGGTAAAAGGTCCTCCGCTGCCACCATCAGGAAGGTTGCTGTAACTGCAGACATGAAAGATGCCCTGCAAAGATTCAATCTGCAAGGTGAAGGTTTGGTTCTAAGTCTGGCCTTGTTACTTTGACTGGATCAGCAAGTGTTGAGCATAAACACACCGAGTATGTCACCACGATGAAGTGATGAACGCTGACTCTTCTGTAGGAGGATGGATGGATTTTAATTATTTTATAAACACATGTCCATCTCCTTCTCCCTCCTGCATGAACACTTAGAAAATCCACCAACAACAGATCCTTTGGGTCCAGTTTCTCTGACTAAACCAGAATGTGGAGACTAAATGAGTCAGACAGCAGCCCCTGAACCTGTTTGTTACCTAGAATCCTCCTAAAGTCAAACTCAGTTTAACCAAGAAGAAACACAAGTGTCTCCAGATGTAGAGAGCTTCATTAAATACTAGAAATGTAGTGTCTGTCCAAGGTGCTGAGTCAGCTGCTGTTTGTAGGAAGTTCATGAATCTGAGAAACAAAAAGATTGATTTGACTGACTCTATTCAGCACCGGACAGCAGCCAACCAATCAGAACGCAGCTCCACAGGATGAGTCTGATCCTAAATCCAGTCTGATCTCAGAACCAAAGGACCAGATCAGAATGATCACCAGGCCCCTCTGATCCTATTTACATCATCTAGATGAAGTCTTTCATCCTCCATTGGGTGGATGAGAGATGGACCAGAGACTGAGTCCAGAGACCTGGTGGACCACTTTGTGGGATGGTGGCCACCATCATCTCATCTTCAATGTCAACAAATCAAAGCAGATGATGGTGGATTCTGGTAACTAGAAGAACCTTTGATGGGTCTAAAGCAGCTGCTGCTCATCAGAAAGTCCCATTAAGAGACGATTCAGTGTCTTTATGTCTGACCTGGTGTCCAGAACTGTTCTGTAAAGTCACTGATTGATCTGAAACATCACCTGTGAGACAGAAGCTCAGATGAAAACAGACTCAATAGAATGTAGCAGGACTCTGTCACCTTGACCTAAATCGAATTCAAGCTCTTTTCATCACTATCAAGGTTTTCCAGCGTATTTTAATGCTGATGGTATAAACATCATATCTGTTACATCTACGCTCAGAATGATGATCTCCCTTCATCGTCTCAGGAAAGGAAACACTGAGCTAAAAACAATTTCACCGACAATTTCAAACATTTTCAAGCACCTTATTAAAAATTAAAGCTCCTTCAAAACCTTGAAATGATGACATTAAAATTCAAGTGTTTTCAAAAACATCAAACACCTGTAAGAACCCTGAAGTCACCCCAGAACAACCTGATTGAACAAACTCTTGACTCACACATCACCTCTGACACTTTTCTCCATTCATTCCTGCTTCAACATGTTTCTTCACCTCTGTTCCACTCTCTCCATCACTCTGGACCATCTTAACCTCTGACCCCTGTAGCCTCACTGCTCCACCTGAGTCCCTCTCATTCACTCACATGTTTTCTGTCTGTTTGCTGCACCTGTGTTATGAAATTAAATGATGTGGTTTACTATGTAATGAAGGTAATTATGTATGAAAGTAAATCAAAGACATTTTCCAGGGTTTTCCAAAATTACAGATCAGAATCTAATAGTTACTTGTCACCTCCACAGAAAACTAAAACATTGATTCAAACTAGATGAATTCCTGATGGCTGAGGTGAAGCTGACTGAGGATGTTTCCTCCTCTCCTCTCCTCTCCCTCCCCTCTTCCCTTCGGTTAGGCAGGTGATGAAGGTGATGATGATGATGATTTATACCTTACACCTGCTGAATGGACGGTGTCTAAACTCTCCTCAAAGTCCACCTCCTCCCCTCAGGATGACTTGGAGTCGCTACGTTCCTTCATCGTTATTTAAACCCGTCGCTCGTCAGACGCGTTTTTCCGGTCTGTAAACAGATGCCGGTAGCAGCGCGCTGCGTTCACAGGTCATTATAATCTCCGTGAATTTAAAACACACAAGAAACACCACACAAAAAAATGCTAATGAATGTAATAAAACAGGTGTAACCTCCACAGCTTTGACTCTGAGCTCAGCTAGAGGAGAAACGGGTCTCAAACCGAGAAGTAAAACTCTGAACGGCGCCGCGATGCAGAGAACAGAAAAAGTTGAAAGATAGTTCCAAAACCTGTCCCCTCTCTTCCCCAAATGTCTTACCTTCATCTAGTGGACTCTTTTCTTCTTCAACTTTTCTCCTGTAAGGTTTTTCAGCGCCCGAAGGACCCGTTGTTTTGGACGCCATTACAGTCCTGATGTTCAGACCAGGTGATGCCTGACCTCTGATATTAATTTAGAATCTATTTCCAACAAAAATATTGATTATATAAAATTATATTA
>SSNR01000272.1:879512-920259 GCA_006937965.1 Callopanchax toddi | reverse complement strand
GTGCTACATTCACTTAGCTAGCGAATGCTAACTGTCTAGCAAAAGTTCTCCACGGATATAAAAGCAAACTACAGGACAGCTTCGAGCAGAAAACAGTCCTTAAATAGTCCACAAAGCAGCAAATAAGTGTTCATTACCGACCGTTAGACCAACAAGTCAGAAACTTATCCTTCAGCAGCTGTACATGTGCTCTTTTCTTCCACCGTCACGCTCGTTCGGCTCACCCGGCGACACTAGACTCTTTCTAGCACTTCCTGTGCCTTTCACAATAAAACCAAAATAAAACGCAAGTAAAACATACATACTTTGCGTAGTGTTAACTTATTCTTAGATACTTTTAACCTTTTTAAACATCTTACAACATACATGAAATACATTTTTAAACAGTATTTATACCATTTAACTTTTATCTTTAGCTTTTAACCTTTTTTAACTGTAACATACTTTATTAACCATTTCATCAACACATAAACACTTTGTCTGGGTTACATTAACAATGGGTACAGGGTCCAGGACTTCCTTGTAAAAGAGATTCTGAATCTCAATGTGACGTTCCTGGTTAAATAAAGGTTAATAAATAAACAAAAACAGGATGAAACCTCCAGCTGATCGGAGGACTCTGTGAGTAAAAGCCTCATGTATAGACTTTTGATCTGACATGTCATGAGCAAAGTTCTGACAATTTGCATTACTATGGTATTTTTTTTGTTCAGTAGTGTCTTTCCTGACAGAACCCCACACATGCTAGAGTATGCATTACAGATCTTTGTGATTGAGTTAATAGGCAAATATTAAAGGTCTGTAATTATGGTTGTTGTTGGGTTTTTTTTCAGATGTCATTTTTATTTTACATCAAAGCAAAAATCTTCAACTTAAATTTACAAAAATGATTTCACTGCTATGCTTATGTTGCTTAAGTATAAAGGTTCATTTTTCTGTTGCTTGGAATAGAAAGATTTGATCAATGGAGGCAGAAATGTGTTATACAAAACTTTTTTTTTAACTTTCACTTTTATTGTAAATTTCAATGCAGATGACACTTTTCTGTGATGATCTAAAAAAAATTCTCAAAGTAGGATAACCTCATCCAGATCTTTCCCTTCTTATATATCTATATGCATTTTTAAATAATACAGAGTAAAAAAACAACAACAAAAAACAAAAACTCAAATAAATTCTAACACCACGTACAGTATAACCCTAAAAAGTAAATAAATAAACCAACAATAACACACTAGGTTGCAAGTGTCCCATGTCTTCTGTTCATCTTGAATTGTCCAGGTTGTTTCTGATTGTCAAATAGTGTCCATTTTTCCCATTTTTTGGCAAAGATATATATATATATATATATATATATATATATATATATATATATATATTATATAATAATTATTTTAAATGACTTTCTCAAAATGTCAATAAAAATTGTTTCTTTAAAAAGTTTTTTTCTGAAGATTAGTCTTGGAAAGGGGGGGTTGTCCTATATTCAGGTCAATACATTACTGATTGGAGTCCTTTACAAGTAAATACAAGTTGTACTTAAGTACAAAAAGTAAAAAATCACTTCATTAATTGTAATATTATTAATAATGGATTAGATTTTTATAGTGCTTTTCTATCAGAGGAGACTCAAACAGTTCCACTAGTCAGCCCTCACACATTCACACTCTGGTAAAGTAACCTCAGCTGTCCTCAGGCAGCCTGACAGAGGGAAGGCGGCCATCTTGTTCCATTGGCCCCTTTGACCACCACCAGCATTCACACATAGACAACAGGAGGAGAATGTTCTCCCGCTGGTTTTCACTCCTGTTTTAAGTTTTGCCAGGTCTGTTCTAGTCACAGCTGTTATGACTAGCTACTGACTGACAGCTGCTGTATGTGATGACCAAAATGATGGTTGACCTCTGGTTGAGGAATGGGATGCCACTCTACCGCACTGGGTGACCAGACTGGTGCCCAGGAGGAGGAGCCAAGCTGTAGTGGCTACTGCGACCCCGACATGAATAAAGTGTAAAAATTGACGTTTTTTTTTTTTTTATTTACTGTGGAAAGTTCAATCAACCAAGTGACTCAGAAGAAGAGTGATCAGGAGGTTTGGGCTTGTTTTTGGTCTCTATACTCAAACTTTTATCATGTCAGACTCCCAGAACCTGATCTGTGGGGTTCCACAGGGCTCAGTGCTGGGTCCTATCCTGTTCATTTTGTATATTTTCCCCCTAGGCCAAATGATCAGACAGCTTGCTGATGTGTCTTATCATTTTTATGCTGATGATATTCAGCTGTACTACTCATTTAAACCGTCTGAATATTTTAAGTTGTCTTCTTTGTTAAAATGTTTTAACGACGTCAAACAGTGGCTCAGTGACAACTATTTGCAGTTGAACTCTGATAAGACTCAATCCCTAATTTTTGCTCCAGAGAACCAAATGAGTGACATTAAGCAGCTCCTTGGTTTTTTGGCTGCTTCTGTTAAACCAAACGTCAGAAACCTTGGTATCATTCTAGATTCTGCCATGTCATTAGAGGGACATTCACAAACATTAATCCGTAACTGCTTTTTTCAACTGAGAAATATCTCTAAGATCAGAACTCTAGTGTCAAAAGCAGAACTAGAGATGATTATTCATGCTTTTATTTCATCTCGCCTTGATTACGGTAACAGCCTTTTTACATGTTTGAATAAGAAATATCTGTCTCGCCTCCAGTCAGTTCAGAATGCTGCTGCAAGGCTTTTAACCAACACACGAAAGAGTCAGCACATTACTCCAGTTTTAAGATCCCTGCACTGGTTACCAGTGCATTTAGAATTCATTTTAAACTTTTAGTTTTAACTTTTAAAGCCGTGCGTGGTCAGGTCCCTGTTAATATCTCAGACCTTTTAAAACGCTACAGTCCTCCTCGTAGTCTGGTCTACTAGGCAGAGGCTGTTGGAGGTTCCTAGATCACATTTTAAGTCCAGAGGAGATCAATCTTTTAAAGCAGTGGCTCCAAAATTATGGAACGCTTTACCTCCTCCTCTGCGTTGCCTGGATTCTGTTGACTCTTTTAGGAAACAGTTGAAAACTCATTTATTCAGGCTGGCTTTTAACTGATTATAGGTTGCATGATGTTTTTGTTTTATCATGTTTTTATTTTGTGTTTTATCATGTTCTTATCAAGTTTTCTCCTTTGTGTGTTTTTTTTTTACTTTATTGCCTCTTAAAATAACAATACAGACAATTAACAGACAATAACAACAGCAAAACAAAAAAAAAGTCAACAGATTGTTGAGATTGGGCTAATTAAGTATAGATATATCGATATATACAGTTATGCAGAATGGAAAAAAAAAAGTTTTAGATAAATAGATCTGACAATCATGACCACCTTCGTGAAAAAACATCCACCCTCATCTGCAGCTGGGCAGTCAAGCGCTCCATCACATAAACATGTTTCAGGGTTTGCATCCATTGAGTAACAGTTGGGGGACAGGGCTTAAGCCAGTTTATAGTAACAGACTTTCTAGCAACCATTAACATAATATGAAGTATGTAACATTGATCATTAAGGAGTGAGTCCTTGGGATATATGTCCAGCAGAAATAGAAGAGGGTCCATGGGAAGGTCCGTCCTCAGAATTTCCTCCATCTTCTGTTTAATGTTCTTCCAAAAGGTCTTAATTTTAGGGCAATCCCACCAGATGTGTGTATGGTCACCAACCCTACCACAGTTTCTCCAGCATTTATCCGTAGTTGTCGTCTTGGAGATGAAAGTTTTCAGTGGAGTTCTAAAGAATCTATCCTTTGTGTTTTTATAATTGTTTTTATTGTAAAGCACTTTGTGGCCGTTGGCCTGAGAAAGGTGCTATATAAATAAAGTTATTATTATTATTTTAGCTGTACTGCTCATTCACACATAAAAAATTTGTTCTTAATCTGTTTTTTGTCTGGTCAAACAAAGGTTGAAATACTTTTATGTATTCTATAATTGTATAAAATGAATATTTTGATAAAGTTGGAATGTTTTAGGCCTGTATTGAGAGCTAAACATTCATAGTGGGATCAAAAATGGAATTCAATAAAAGCTTTAAGAGCATCACCTATAGATTTAACATGACCAGCGTGAGTTGGTTTGTCAGCTGTAAATTTAAATTTGTAGTTTTACAGCCGTCCAGCAGATGGCAGCGTTCACTCAGCCAATTCAAGTTAACTGTCAGACAAATATGTACGGAAAGCCAAAAGTGTCATTATGTGCAGGCTTCACAACGCTAAAAGGTGTGTATTCAACACTGTCATAAATTCTCTACCAGTGCTTTAAACAGCGCCACCTGGTGTTCAGACGTCACCAGGCGTTTTTTAAAGCTGCACTCGTTAATCTGCTAACAAGCTAGGTATAATAAATAATAAATAATGAATAAATAATCCTCAACAAAAGTACGAGAAGACGAGTGTCGCTTTTGTTCAGCAGCTGCTGTTTATATTCTTGTTATCGTGTAAATTCGCATGAACCATCGAGATTTGACGCTCCAGTGGAGACAAGAGGAGACGTTCTGCAACAAAACCGCAGCTGGAGAAGTAGCAGTGAGACAGACTGAGGCTGAGGTTTTTAGACGTCTGCGAGGGAACCACCTTATTGATCTCTTTCTTTTTTAATCGCCACAATGTATTTATAGCTATACTATGTTAGAACGTTGTTATAAGAGGCATGGGAAAAAATGCTTTGAGCTAATTTGGCCAGACTCATCAGAAAGAAATCAGAAATCTTTTATTTTTATCACTGAACCAGCGCCCAGGAAATTCAGTTTCAGTGCAACCGCTCCAAGATCAGACAGACAACACAAGTGATACAAAACAGGAAACGGGTGGCTGGTGGCCTGCACGCCACAGAGCACTGTGTGTGTGTGTGTGTGTGTGTGTGTGTGTGTGTGTGTGTGTGTGTGTGTGTGTGTGTGTGTGTGTGTGTGTGGAGGGGGGGTATAGGTAGGTGAGGTGGTTAAAAAACACGTTTTCAACCTTACGCTTCTTGTGAAGCGCAGAGAAACAAGCACTAAAAACATTCCTCCAACATAGAAAGTGAATACAGACTCAGTCACATCATGATGAAGGAAGGAGGGGACCAAAATAAATCAATTCTCATTTATTTGTAAAGTGGTTCCAAACAAACAGACTGTTCTGTTACAGAACTATTTTCTATCAGACTTGAGGTTTTTCTACGTTTTTCTTTGGACTTTGGCTGCGTTTTCACTCACAGCACTGAGAGGTCATGGGTGGGTTTCAGTACTGTGGCTAAAAAGCTATTTTTGAGTCATAAATTATGCTTAAACAGCTACACAAATTATAAAATCTGCATTGCTTGTATGACTATTGAATAGAAACTCAAAAATGTTCACTTGTCTACAAACTGTAGAGCAAAGTGCTTGATTTGTGAGGTCTGGCCTTGGTGTTTACTCGTTGGATGACATCAGTTGTAATGAAAACTGTTGAGAAACGAGTGACTCTGAACTCATCAGGAAGACGGACCTAAATCATCTGCAGTTCACCTTGCGACCACTTGGTGAAGCTGAGGACAGTCACGTCAATGAATCTGCTCCTTAACCTGAAGTTTGCAAGGCTTTGATTTGTTGACTTTTCATCTGCTGTAGGTCGGATTTGACATGTTTTAACTAATAGAACACAGAATGATCAGATGTGTTCCTTTACATGTACGTCGTAGCAAAAGGAGGGCCAATTCATTCTACTAGGGATGCTCGATATTGGCTTTTTTACCGATTTCCGATATTGTCTAACTCTTAATTTCCTATACGATATAAACCAATATTGATATAAGCGTGGTAGCCCTCATAAAAATAAAAAAAAGAAGACAAACACAGTATTTAATGCAGGTGTGCCAAATAAATAAAAATCTCAAAAACTAAACATCAGACTTGTTATATTTTGACTAGGGACGCTCCGATCACGTTTTTTGCTGCCGATGACCGATACCGATCACATTGATTGACTGTAAATTTCACATTGTAGTAATGATGAGGGCTAATGGCTACTTGATCTGTAGAAAATGAACCATAAATCTCCTTCATTTGGACAAAAACAGGTTTTTACTGACTTTTCAAAGATGAAAAAATACAAAAACTTGAAAACACCATGTAGACATCATCCATCCATATCGAAATATATTATTTATAGATATATATTTCCAGTCCTTATAGAAATCTTTTATTTTAATCCATATAGAAATCTATCATTTTAATCGGATATCTATTACTTTTATTCATAGAAATCTATTATTTGTATATATATATATATATATATATATATATATATATATATATATATATATATATATATATATATATATATATATATATATATATATATATATATATATATATTTAAATAATTAAACAAGATCCCCACTAATTAGTTTGTGGTTGAAATAACGTTTTGAGAAAAATAGTTTTTTTCTTCTATTCAGATGCAGAAAAGTCGACATTGTTTTACCTCTGGTCCATTTTATGCCCATAAAGAACAAAGTGACAGTGATCTGATCGTTACTAAAGAGTCTACCTGCTCTCAGCTCCTCCTCCCTCTACCTGTCTGATCCACCTGCACTGCTCTCCCCTCTCCACGCGCGCCATGACGCGCAGCTTTATCCTCTCCTCCCGGTGCATGATCAGCACATGGGCGTCGCAACCATTATGTCAGGAGGGGACGTGTCCCCCCCACTTTGTAAAATCAGGCATTTGGACCCCCCCACATTTACCGAGTCCGTCTTGCGCTCTTTCGGTTGTTCTCAAAGAAATCCATTCCACTTGATTCATTAGAAATTACTCAGACCGCTGAAATCCACTCCATGTTTTCCTGGTTACCCTGCACCCTGACACGCTGCTCTCCTTCTGGACCTGACCTCACGCTGCATCTGAAAGCAAACCGAACCGGGAAGGAGGTCGACCAGAAACCGGAGTGTTACTCTTGAGGGGCCAGGGTTTGGAGGCACAGGAATAAGACCTGAATGACCAGAGGAGGTAAACCCCCCACAGATAATCACCTATGGCCTCTAATAAAAAGGTAAATGCGCCTCAATCAAGTTTCATGGATCTACAGGAAGCAGAAAAAAGTACAGGAAGCACAATACAATATATATACCAAAATATCAGAGACAGAACAATAATGACAGGAAAACAAGGGAAGAAAATAATATATAAATACAAGTAAAAAGTTATAGTGAAAAATAAAATAACAATGATACGAGTGTAATTCACTGCTCTTTATAAAAGAAAAAGATTGTACCAGTAAATTAATAAGTAAATAAAATAAGTACATACTTTATTTGAGGGTCTACATTTAACACTTAAACACAACCGTTGATTATTTTACAAAAAATAAAAGAGTACTGAAGATCATCAGTACTATAGAGATCCCTCTAACCTGTTATTTGTCCTGATCAAATCTGTTGTTCTTAATAAAAATTAACATTCCAGATAAATACAATAGCTACACTTGATTTCTTACTAAGATAAACTCCCACTAAATACCTCTAATTCAATTGTTACCAGTAAAATATCTTATTTTAAATGGATCAAATGAAAACACAATCCCAGCTGTCAGTACACTGAACAGACATTAAACTATTTTCATTTCAGATTGGTAGAACTTCAGTCTTAAGAACAATCAGGTTCTTGATATTTGTTTTCAAATAATTGATGTCAATTCCTCCTAAGCTGTTCAGCCTGAAATAATCCATTTAAAGTGACATCAGTTGAATTAGAACCAGTTAAAATTAGTTTCTTCTGGTCATGACTCATTTTCAGCTCCACCATGTTTATTCCAGACAGGAAGAATAGATTAGTAGAGGTTGTGCTGCAACACATGAATGGGAAATGTGACTAAATGTGTCCTAAGAATGACACTGAAGTTATCTGAAGTATTCACTGTGGATATGGGTATCTGTAATATGACATTTTACTTGGAACATCAGATTTTTAGCTATCTGCATACATATCCAGTGATGTTAAAGTTCACCACCTTAAATTTTTTAAGGATTTGGTTTCAATTCAGTTGTTGGATAGAATCTCTACTGGTAACAAAATACCTGTGGATATCTGTATTTTCTATTTGACTAGTAATACTATTTGGACTAGGATAAATTACATTATTGTTATGTAAATAGGAATAGTAAAGAGGTGGGGTTTTTAATTAAATGTTAAAAAAATGTCCATTAAATTTAAGTTCAGTCCTGCTGGTATTCTCATTATCAACGAGAATAAAAGAAACACACATTCAACATGTGATTAGAAGTTAGAAATACTGTAGAATCAGTTCTTCAGTAGTCAGTACTTTTTGTAGGAGTAGTACCAGTTCTTTACTTCAGTAGTTCAGGAGCAACCAGACTGTGTTACTTTGATAGAAATAAAAAAAAAAGTCCTGTCACTTCAGTGGAAGATGCTGCAGTCAGTCAGTCACATCATTCTAAACCAATCAGTACTGACAGGACTGAACTTTACCTGGTTACCAGTAGAGAACTGGTAGAGCTTTGACTAGTTAAGGATTGAACAGCTGGTTGTCTAATGAGTTCCTTCCAGAACTGGAGACATGGCAGACCATTATCATGTCTTTAAACTATGGAGTTTGTCACTGAGTTCACATCTTTAGTTCTGACATGAAACCACTGCTGGTCATTTTACTTCCATAAGTTTTTTTCAGTCTTTTCTCTAAGATCTGAATAGTCCAGCTGATGGTGTTATAGAGAACACAGCTGCTTAAAATGAAGACTTCCTGTTGAATCTGACTCTGAAATAGTTACTGAGTTCAGTTTTTATTACTGTAGGTAAAATAGGTGTTTAACAACTTGTTAAATGCACCAGAATGCAGGAAATGGCGTCTACGACAAAGATTTTTTTCTTTGGGGAAGTGTCCCCCCCACATTTTTTATGCTTCTGACGCCCCTGGATCAGCAAGCTCTTTTCCAACTCCGTCATTAATATTTAAATGATTGTTTTTTAATACCAGTTTAAAGAATTATCTCAGTTTCTTGACGAGGGGTGTTGCGCTGCAGCACACTCTCTGCAGCTGCAGGGGGAGGCGCAGCTGACCGAGGCAGCGGGACTCGCCGCCCGACGTCTCCTCCAGGACTGAGCTCTGAGTCCGAACCAACTATAAATGGAGCGGTCTGTTCTGGGGACGGAGAGTCTCGGCTGCGCAATGAACTCGCGGTAGCGCCGTGGATTTTCTGTGCGCCTAGTGACGTCTGGTTTAGGAGCTATTGATCGGCTGGTGTAATCGGCGTGGAGAGGAGAATATCGGAATTTACCAATGACGTATTTTTCACGAATATCGGCCGATTTTGATAGGTGCCCGATCAATCGGAGCATCCCTACTTTTTATAGATGTTGTCAGTCTGCTGAAGGACAATGAAGCCTGCCAAGGCCAAATTATCCACAACTTTGTTCAGATGAATTCTTTCTGCAGGTGAACATTTCTAAAACCAAAGATATGACTAGAACAAGAACTTACAACTATAAAAGATTACTGCTGGCCTCGTTCTATCATGTTTTTATTGAACTGGTTTTAACCTTCTGTCTGGTGTCTTGGTTGCTGAGTTCCCTGAACCACACAGTGAAGTGGTTCAGTCCGCTGAGGAGAGACCCTGACACTGTCTTCCAGACAGGAAGCGAGGACCTCTGGATCCGTTCTGAAACCACTACACTGTGAGCTCCAGCTCCTCCTGTCAGGACGCAGAGAAAGAGTCACAATGTAAAACAAAACGTTATAAAATGCTTTATCTCTATGTATTAGCCTTTGTGTTATGATTTTAACTATTTTGTTTTTAAACATGCTGTGACTCATCGCACTGCAAAGCAAATTTATCCCTGAGTCCAAATAAAGTTTGAAGTTGAATAAAGATTTAAAACCTGGAGGTGGATATCATTACTGTTTATTGCATCTGCAAAATGTGCAAGTTATGATCTGGAGGTTTTGTGCTCTTCAGCCGGATGGAGCTTTTGTGCCCAGTCTTCTAGACTCACTGATAACACAGAGCACAGGTTGAATCATCTCATAGAACAAAGAAAGAAAGTTTTTTTTTCTCCACTTCCGCAGAAAATGTAATTTGTCTGCAAAAATAAGCTTGCAGATAACACTTCTGTTAGAAATATAACTGCAATTAAAACTGTAAAATGTGCTTTTCTCTTCTTCAAACATCCATCCATCCGTGGTGTTTATCTCCAGCTGTCATCAGGCCAGAGGCAGGGCTACACCTGGACAGGTCAGCAGTTCATCACACGTCCACAGAGAAACATTGTGGGAGGAAACCAGAGACCCTGGAGAAAATCATGCATGAGTGAGATGTTGCATAAACATCCCAGAATAACCTTCCTGCAGCAAGTGAAAGGTGTCCTGCATCTCCATATCAAACATGTAAATCTAATGCTTTGACAATAAAATCCATCGATGTGTATAATAATAACTGAGGGATGTAAAGTGGAGGATAAAACTGGAGAAAAGAACTCTAGTGGTTGGGTGCTGTGAGTTGTATTTAGCTATTTGATCATTATTTTTGCTTATGGAAAAATCAGATATTAGCCTGATCTTAGGCTTTCCTTGTTTCACCTTGAAGTGATAAATTACTACTTTATTCTTACTTGATGTTGCCGTAATATAACATGAGCACAGACTGGAATTTCTGAAGAACACTTTGAATTTTCTGAAGCTTCTTTTGTTTGTGTCAAACAGCAGTTCTGTCATCGATAACGTTCTTGACTTCCTGTGGTAAAACCACAGGAGTAGAAACCTGTCTGCTGAGAGCCAGAGATGTGCACGGGAGTTCATGATGTGAACATTTTGTGGCTGATATTTCCTTTATCTTATGTTATGATGGTGAGAAATGAATAAGCTTCTGTGATTCATCAAGCTGTTTTGTGTGATAAAGGCTGGATTTCTATCTTGTATTCAGACAGGGTCATAATATCTTGAGTTTTATTAATTAAAATTTGACAAAACATTTTCAAGTTAAAGTACTTTAAAGCATTCTATGGCAAAAAAAACAACAAAAAACTAATCAAGTCTTTACTCTGTAAAAACAGCACCAAAGTGACAAAGGGAGGAGTGTAAATACAAAAAGTACTACTTTATAAAAAACATCCATTCTTTTTATTAAATCTTAGATTTTTACAGATTAATATATGCAACACTCTCAGATTGCCTTTAAAAAGTTTATTATTTCTGTATTAGATCTTCTTTTAACATATTAGTGACACATTTTTTAATTTCAGTTTATTCATTTATCATTTTTATTGTAAAAAAAAAATGTAAATTTTATTCTGTTAAGTTATGTTTATGGGCTGAGTTCTGCTCAATAAAACTCTCCAAAAACCTTTGTACAGAAACACAAACTACATCTTTAAAATCAACAATTTTAAGAAGTTTTATTTTTGACAAGTTTAAATTAATAAACAGTTTTACAAATATTAGAATCAAACAACCATAAAAAGTTATGAAGTCATTTAAAGATACAAAATATGCTTTATTTTAAAGGTGAAATATCTCAGGTATACTGTATCAGCACTTAAACAGTAAAGTGATGTTCAGTCCTTAGAAAGTGGGTTTGTGGTACCTCAGTTTGGAGAAACTGTGATTAGTTCTGTGTGGAAACTACTTTAACCTAAAAAAAATATCATAGTGGTTCAAATACAGTACTGTATATACATATATCTCCCTGGTCACGCCCCTGCCCTACTACAGATGCTCATGTGTGTGTGTGTGTGTGTGTGTGTGTGTGTGTGTGTGTGTGTGTGTGTGTGTGTGTGTGTGTGTGTGTGTGTGTGTGTGTAACTGTCCCATGATACACTCAATGCTGTTGCGATTGATATAGTGAGCACCCCTGGTTTAAAAAAAATGCATTAGATTTAATATATTGATGTCTAGTTTTAATGCATTTTCCAATAAGATTGTCAGATATTCCTTTTTTTCTATATTTTATATCATATCTATTCAAGTTTAGACTCTGTACTGTCGATCAAATACCTAAACCACGTCCTCTATAACTTTCTGATCTAAACTTTAAAGTAACAAAGTTTTTTAATCAGCAGGTTCTTTATTCAAGCTTGGTTTTTCTCATCTTCATCAAACATCTAAAGCACCATTTACAGGAAGCCCAGAACAATCCAACACTCAGCAAAGCAACTGCTGCAAGGAATGCCAGCACATCTAGACAGTAGTAGGCATACCAGGGCAGCTTATAGGACTCAGTACGCAGATGAGCTGCTCCCTTGTGCCTCATGACGTACTCCATCCAGAATACAGCATTATCAATGGGTTTTATTGGTTTGTCATGATGAAGCTGTGATAGTTTGATCATGTTCGGCTTGTAAGGCTTTTCTGGGTCCAAAATGTTCTTCAGAGCGTTTGTCAGAGTCTCAACATCCAATGTTGACACTTCAACTGTCTCTGCAACTCCTCGGACCTTCAGACGGACCATGTTGTCATTCTGGTCAAAGAGTAGAGGCATACCTAGAACTGGTACACCGTGGTAGATGGCTTGGTAGATACCATTGGTTCCCCCATGTGTGACAAAGACCCTGGTTTTCGGGTGGCCAAGGATGTCGTTTTGAGGAAGCCATTCAACCAGCATGGTGTTGTTCCCCAGAGTGGCAGGTCTTTTCCCAATATACCTCCACACAACTTTCTGAGGCAGTTTAGCAAACGCTGATGCGATGATCTCAGATAACTCAGGGCCGGGGTTGCTCAGCAGGGTGCCCAGAGTCATGACGATCACTCCATGTTCACCAGAGCTCTGCACAAATTCCTCCAACTCTGCTGGCAAAGGCTTGGAAGGTTTAGCCTGGAAACCTCCGATGTAGACAACATTGGGCATAGTGGGACGAGGGAGCTCAAAGGTAAAATCAACTCTCATTAGCCAGAGATCAGCAGCTTGCATTAGAGAATTCAAGGTTACATTATTTCCAAAGTACCGATCACACACAGCCTGGTATGGTGGATTAAAGGCAACGTGGGACAGGTAAACTAATGCGCTATAACAAATAATATTTTTGACTCTTTGAAAAAAATTCATCTTATCAGATAAACGAGAATGCATAGCGGGGACGTAGGACAGTGGAGAAGGAGCAAAAGTAATATGTGCCTCCCCACTTACAACCCAACGAACATTCAGAACCAGAGGAAGCTTGAGGTAATGCGCCAGCAGCACTCCCCCTGGTAACACAGGGTCTGTTAGCAAAAGGTCATATCCAGTTTCATTCAGCCGCCTGGAGAGGGTCTTATTCTCAAAGATACTGTTGATTAGATTTGCAACAGTCTCATGGTTTTTTCGAAACAATTTACCGCCATTGTTGTAAAACTCAAAGAATCCCCACAAAGAGCCTTTACGAGTATTCCGAAGAATCTGTAGAGAGCTCTGCAGGAATTTGGTCATGGCAGTTGGGTTCTCGAAGTTGTGGGGATCCTCCTGGGGGATCGTGATGGAGGTGTAATAGGGCGAGAATTCAGAAACATACCAGCTGGTGGAAGAGCGAATCACTGTGAGCTGATGGCCTCGAGAATGTAGTGCCTCTATAAGGATTTTCATGTGGATCCAGTGACTTGCATCCACCGGGAAAACCAACACTTGTCCACCATCTCCACTGGACAGCATGGTTGCTAAAGACAGCAGGAGGAACACCAGGGCTGGACGGGAACTCATTGCTGTAAAAGAATTACAAAAATGTTTGTAGTTTATTAAGACCAATTATGGCATGCAGGCTGCAACATTTACTGTGACAAATACTTAGTGACTTGACTCATTTCTAAAACTACCCTTGGCAGTTGGTGTCCAGCAAACATCTTGGGTGTGATACAAGTTGTCAGTGCACATTTGGGCTCATTTGGCGACAGGCTGCTGCATCATAGATGCAGGAAGGAGCGTTATCGTAGGTCCTTCCACCCAGCAGCTGTTAGATCACTGTTCCCAACAAAATGCTTAAGTGTTTACATTCCTGCTGTATTTGCACAGTTTTTTATGCACAAAAATATTGCACATCTCTCATAATAAAAACCCCATTCTGTTTGATAGTTCTGTGATTTTATCTGAACTTGACTAAAGTGTTTACATCCTGCTATATTTGCACAGTTTCTTATGCACAACCAGTTCTTTATGTACATCCCTCATAACAGAAACCGTATTCAGTGTGTGACTTTATCTGGTAATGACTTTTGATGATTGTACATTGTTTTACTAGTATCTATGCTAGTATTACTGTATTACATTTTTTTTGTGCCATGACTTTTTTGCTTTTAGTTTTCTATTTTACATATATCTTTTTCTTCTTGTGTAAACTTGTTTTTTCTCTACTTGCCTGTAACTGCTGCTGGTGCACCTGAATTTCCCCACTGAGGGACAATAAAGGGCTTTTCTATTCTATTCTAATCTATTCTATTTCAATCACAGGTATCCATTTGCTTCCATGTCTACTAGAACATGTGAATGTGAAGCAGTCCATACCATCCCTACTGGCACCATCACAGAAACCAATCAGCTGCTATAACTGAGGGAAACCACTGTGATTAGAATACTCTTCCATAATCAACAATCCCTCATTTGTGGTGATAATCACTAAAAAGTCATTCCTTTGAGTTAGGCTTGCTTTTGTATTGTTACTCTAACTGCATCCTGTAATCTGGCTTGATATCAGTGTTTATGTTACAGATTCATTTTGCTTTGTGTCTGCCTTCATATGTACCAGTTATGGTTCACCTTTACTTGTTTTGCTGAATCTCATTTTGTTCGGTTCATTCTAAGAACTCTGATTATTCAGTCTCAGTCTGTTTTCTCTCCTGTCTTTATTCCTGTTTCTATCTGTAGGTGTTGTCATTAACCTTCTGATAACCACCCCAACGTGTTGAGCTCCTGTAATCCTTTACACTTGTTTTATTGAACTTTATCACATCTTTAGTTCAGCCAAACCTGCCTAAACTGTCACGTTTACAACTGTTTGTTGTTTTGTTTGACTTGGCTGTGAATCAGTAGTTAGAACAATCACCTGCCAATCAGAAGGTTGGTGGTTTGATCCTGGCTTCCCCATCACAGCTCCAAGTGTCCTTGGGCAAGACACTGAATCCCATAGAACATCCTACTGATTTGTCTACTTTGGTGTCGGTAAAAAACTGTCTTGAATTATAAAATCTGCTTCCTGTGTGCCTGCATTAGTGTCCTTTACACATTTACTTGTGACTAGGGATGCACCGATACCAGTTAAAGTTACATGATACCAGGAACCGATACCAGTGGCTTCACTGTCTGTGACTTGTGATTTCTGTTGTAGTTTCATATATTGAACACTAGGGGGAGCTATTGAGCTAAAGAGGAACAGTGTGGGTTGAGAGCTGGAGATGGTGCCAAATAGTTCATTTTATTTGGTTAAAATGTGGAAAACTGCAATAATTTCACTGTGAAATCACAGAAAATGGTTATTTTTCACCTTATGTTTTAGTTTTGTGATCATTTTTTAATATTTTTTATTTTTTTTATCTAACTCAGTTATTTGTTGTATAAAGCAGAGAAGAAAAAATAAAACCTGTATTCCAATTTGTTGCATTTTTTTGTGTGGTAGAAGTATCGGTATCGGCGAGTACTCAGATTTAAGTATCGGCATCAGATCTGTTTTGAAAAAAGTGTTATCGGTACATCCCTACTTGTGACAGTACCTGAATGACATCCCCGCCTCTGTCAGTGTCCCCCAGGGCAGCTGAGGCTAAATGAATGAATGAATGAATGAATGAATGAATGAATGAATGAATGAATGAATGAACGAACGAACGAACGAACGAACGAACGAACGAACGAACGAACGAACGAACGAACGAACGAACGAACGAACGAACGAACGAACGAACGAACGAACGAACGAACGAACGAACGAACGAACGAACGAACTTTATTTAAAACAGTAATTTCTCCTAAAGTCCACAGCCAGTATCAGACTGGTGGCAGCTCCAGTGGTGCTCTGCTCAGACCCTCACCAAGCAGGCTTTATTTCTGCTGTCACAGGTGACCTATTCAGCAATCAGGGCCATGCAGATTGCTTCACCAACACAGCATGGCCAGGGAGGGGTGCCGAGTAAGACAAAGGCAGGGCTTTTCCCATAAAAATATTCTTAAAACTATCTGTACTAGCCAGGGCAAAGAGATGACAGAAACTGCTTTAAAGGGAGTGCTTTGAGTCATTATTAATGTTGTCACTTTTAAGCTAAAACCTCCTATCTCTATTTGTCATCACTGTCGTGTTTTTACGTGAATTGGTCATCTTTCACATCTGTAGTTTTATGAATGACTTTCAAAGTGTGAGCTAGTGAGGTTGTGACAATCCAGGATTCCTATTTTTTATTTCCTGAAAAAAAAAAGTGTTTTTGGAGGTCTGGGATTTGTGCCTCACAGCAACGATCCATAACTCTTTTTGAATGAAAAAAGTGTGTTACTTTGCACCATCGTGTCTCACCACATAACTGCCAGGGCACCCAACCACAGTGATCTCTGTAGGATGAAATACTCAGTGATGTTAGAAAATTTGTCTAAACTCAAATATCAAGTGAGGGAATTGATAGCTTCATAAATTTAGCTAAGATAAATGTTGCACAAAAACTGACTGTATTACATTCAATTTGTTCCAAATACTAAAAAATAGTATCAGTAAAAAAAAAAATGAACACCAAAATGTTGGTTAATTAAATTGATCCTCACCTTGAGTTTTTGTAGCTTTAGCCTCTTTTGGGCCAAACTGAAGAGAATCCTCCAAGTTCAGCCTTCCCGAGGTGCCGGCTGAATCACAGGGAATGATCATCCTGTTCAATGAGCTGCCTTTAAATACAGACTGACCGCCCCTCCCTAAGCCCTCTGCAAACACACACTAAACACACTGCTTCAGAGGTTGGTTTGTCCTGTAACACTGTTAATTCTATGAGCAAACTAAACACCCAAACCCAGATGGTTGAAATGAATTTTGCATCATTTATGTTACCTTCACCTCTACAGTAACACACACCTGTCAGTGGACTCACACCATTGGACCACCTGATCTATCTCATTCCTGCTGCTGTCAGCTGATCCACCTGCTCTCAGGCTCAATAATAGTCTTGGACTGTTGCTGTTTAAACCAGCTGTTGTTCAAATTGGTGTTGTATTGTCACTTTATGTATTATGTTTTCAGTGTTGGGGAGTAACGGGATAGATGCACCACCGTTACTTATTTAGAATACTGATTTTGACGAAATGTATTCTGTTACAGTTACTATTTTTGAACATGGTATTTATTTAGAATACAGTTACTTTCGTAATATCATTGGGATACTTGTGTTTTCCACTTTCCTCTCAAAAGATTAATTTCGGGCAGTGTGTCTCCATGTTGTGTGGGTTATCGATCCCGTAATGTCCCTAAACAACGTGCCTCCGTTTGGGTACACTCCCGACCAGCTGGCATAGCAAGATAGCGGCAGGTAGCAGCTAGCCTTGTATGGATTCAGACCAGGAGGTGGAGTGGTTGGAGGCACAACCGCAGCCGAATCAACCTACAAGCGGTGGAGGAAAAAATGCATTCACATCCTGGAAATTCAAGCTGTTTTTCACTCTTAAAAAAGGAGCGGGGTGAGCGAAATATGCAGCACAATCTTTGTCTGCCAGCTAACAACCTACTAGCTGCGTCCAAAGAATCAACGTCTCTAATCTAAAGAAACACCTTAAAGTCAGTTATTTTTATCTTTCTAGTTTTGCTTCCTTAGTGCTTTATTTAACAGTCGTGTTAGTTACGTATGTCATTTCTCACATTTACAGTGTGGGTGTTGTTGTATCTGAAATGACGTTAGCTTGATGATGTTATTGTGGTTTCCCGCAAATGTGGGTTTCATGTTAAGAGCTTTCCATTTGGAGTGCAATGAACATCAATTCACAATACTTTACAATAGACTTAAATCGTGTTTTATAGAGGATGTATTCCAAGCATTTAGAATAAAGTACCAGGATTAAGCAAAGTAATGGAATGGAATGTAATGGAACATTATAAAATACATTTTAAATCAGGTATTCTGTAACTAAATACATTTACAAAGTATTCTCCAATCTCCACATTGTTTTGCAGTAGGAGTCCGAATCAAACGATATTGTTCTACTAGTACATGCTCTGTATGTGAGCAATGACAATAAATACTTTTACATCTATAAAGTGTTCCATTCAGTTCCTCCTGTTGTTCTGATGTTTACCTGTAAGTCCTGCAATTATTATTAACCTATTGCATTCCTGTTTCTTTCTCTCTCTTAGTTTTTTGCTGCCTAAGGGCCAGCTCACACAGGAGGATTTTAAAATTGTCGGCCAATTTCAAATCATAAAAGACCGTCTCGTCTCGTCTTCTTCCGCTTATCCGGGTCCGGGTCGCGGGGGCAGCATCCCAATTAGGGAGCTCCAGACGGTCTTCTCCCCAGCCACTTCTACCAGCTCCTCCGGCAGGATCCCAAGGCGCTCCAGGGCCAAACCAGAGATATATTTTCTCCAGCGTGTCCTGGGTCGACCCGGGGGCCTCCTGCCGGCAGGACATGCCTGAAACACCTCCCTGGGGAGGCGTCCAGGGGGCATCCTAACAAGATGCCCGAACCACCTCAGCTGGCTCCTTTCGACATGGATGAGCAGCGGTTCTACTCCGAGTCTCTCCCGAATGTCCGAGCTCCTCACCCTATCCCTAAGGCTGAGCCCGGCCACCCTGCGGAGAAAACTCATTTCAGCCGCTTGTATCCGCGATCTCATTCTTTCGGTCATTACCCAGAGCTCATGACCATAGGTGAGGATTGGGAGGTAGATCGACCGGTAAATCGAGAGCCTTGCTTTCCGGCTCAGCTCCTTCTTCACCACAACAGACCGGTTCAGCGTCCGCATCACTGCAGACGCTGCCCCAATCCGCCTGTCGATCTCCCGCTCCCTCCTTCCCTCACTCGTGAACAAGACCCCGAGATACTTGAACTCCTCCACTTGAGGCAGGACCTCTCTCCCGACCTGGAGTTGGCAAGCCACCCTTTTCTGACCAAGAACCATGGCCTCAGACTTGGAGGTGCTGATCCTCATCCCAGCCGCTTCACACTCAGCTGCGAACCTCCCCAGCAAGAGCTGTAGGTCAGAGCCTGATGAAGCTAGGAGGACCACATCATCTGCAAAAAGCAGAGACGAGATTCTCCTGTCACCAAACTCGACACCCTCCACACCACGGCTGCGCCTAGAAATCCTGTCCATAAAGGTTATGAACAGGACCGGTGACAAAGGGCAGCCCTGGCGGAGTCCAACCCTCACTGGGAACAGGTCCGACTTACTGCCGGCTATGCGAACCAAACTCACACTCCTCTGGTACAGCGACTGAATGGCCCTTAACAAAAGACCATCCACCCCGTACTTCTGGAGCGTCCCCCACAGGGTGTCCCTGGGGACACGGTCATAAGCCTTCTCCAAATCCACAAAACACATGTGGATTGGTTGGGCAAACTCCCATGACCCCTCCATCACCCTAGCGAGGGTAAAGAGCTGGTCCACAGTTCCACGACCAGGACGAAAACCACATTGCTCCTCTTCTATCTGAGGTTCAACTATCGACCGGACCCTCCTCTCCAGTACCCTGCAGTAGACCTTTCCAGGGAGGCTGAGGAGTGTGATCCCCCTATAGTTGGAACACACCCTCTGGTCCCCCTTCTTAAAAATGGGAACCACCACCCCGGTCTGCCACTCAACAGGAACTGCCCCCGATGACCACGCAATGTTGCAGAGACGTGTCAACCACGACAGTCCTACAACATCCATAGCCTTGAGATACCCAGGTCGGATCTCATCCACCCCCGGGGCTCCGCCACTGCGTAGTTTTTTGACTACCTCAGCGACTTCTGCCCCAGAGATTGGACAGTCCGTCCCCAGGTCTCCCAGCTCTGGTTCCTCATAGGAATGCGTGTCGGTGGGATTGAGGAGCTCCTCAAAGTATTCCTTCCACCACCCGACTATAGCCTCAGTTGACGTCAGCAGCTCCCCGTCCCCACTGTAAACAGTGTGAGCGAGTTGCCGCCTTCCTCCCCTGAGGCGTCGGATGGTTTGCCAGAAACTTTTTGGAGCCGACCGATAGTCTTTCTCCATGGTCTCACCAAACTCCTCCCACGCCCGAGATTTTGCCTCGGAAACTGCCACAGCTGCACTCCGCTTGGCCCTCCGATACCCATCAGCTGCCTCTGGAGACCCACAGACCAGCCACGCCCTGTAGGCCTCCTTCTTCAGCCTGACGGCTCCCCTAACCTCTGGTGTCCACCAGCGGGTACGGGGGTTACCGCCACGATTGGCACCAGCTACCTTGCGACCACAGCTAGCAACAGCCGCCTCAACAATCGCAGAGCAGAACAAGGCCCATTCGGACTCAATGTCCCCCACTGCTCTCGGGACGCGGTCGAAGCTCTGCCGGAGGTGGGAGTTGAAGACCATCTTGACAGGCTCTTCTGCCAGGCGTTCCCAGCAGACCCTCACTATATGTTTGGGTCTACCAGGTCTGCATCTTCCCCTGACATCTGATCCAGCTCACCACCAGGTGGTGATCAGTTGACAGCTCCGCTCCTCTCTTCACCCGAGTGTCCAAAACATACGGTCTCAGGTCAGATGATACAACTATAAAGTCAATCATCGACCTGTAACCTAGGCTGCCCTGGTACCAGGTGTACCGGTGGGCATCCTTATGTTCGAACATGGTGTTCGTTATGGCCAAACTGCGACTTGCACAGAAGTCCAAAAACAGAACACCACTCGAGTTCAGATTGGGCGGGCCGTTCCTCCCAATCACGCCCCTCCAGGTCACGCTGTCATTGCCCACGTGAGCGTTGAAGTCTCCCAGCAGGACTATGGAGTCCCCAGTAGGAGCGCTATCCAGCACTCGTCCCAGGGACTCCAAAAGGGGTGGGTACTCTGAGCTGCTATTTGGTGCATAAGCACAAACAACAGTCAGGACCCGTTCCCCAACCCGAAGGCGCAGGGAAGCTGCCCTTTCATCCCCCGGAGAAAACCCCAACATACAGGCAGAGAGTCTTGGGGCTAACAGAAAGCCCACCCCAGCCCTCCGCCTCTCACCCGGAGCAACTCCAGCAAAGAAAAGTGTGTCATAAAAGACCATAAAAGACCACACATTGCAATTTAAAAAATCACAGATGTTGACCGTTCTGCCCCTACAGTGTGTGGTCATTTGGAAAAGACAGCACATCACACACGAACAGAATTCACCGACGAGCATTCCCAGGCAAGACGGGAAACCTCCCAGAACTTTGTGAGATCAAACATGACTTCAGAGTAAAGAAACATGACAGCTTTTATTAAATAACAGTTTGGTTCTCAGGTATAACAAAAAAATACATGCAGCTGTTTAGATGTGGGATCCCCCTCGCTCCATGTAGCTTGTTGCTCTCTGATTGCCCACATGTCACATTCAATAGGCTGCTCCTCAGAGGGACACCACACAATGTAATATCAGGCCAAGGCAATCAAACGTGTTGGATTTGCTTGATTTGTGATTTAAGCGGTCCCAACATCTTTCTGAGCGGACCAGAGCTCTCTTAACCCACCACAGGAATATCCAATAAGATTATCTTCAGAGCCGTCCAGGGTGTCCCCCGCCTCTCGCCCCTTGACCGCTGGAGATAGGCACCAGCTGCCCCGCGACCCTCTGTGGAGGAATAAGCGGCTACAGAAAATGGATGGATGGATGGATGGATTATCTTCAGAGACATTACGGTAATCATGGGCATCCTTAAGAGTGTCGGAAGAGTAGAATCAGTGTGAACCGGCCTTAAATCGAGCTTGTGTCACGCTCTGAACTGGAAATTGTTCTTCATGCTTTCATCTCTTCTAGTCTGGACTACTGCATCTCTCTCTTCACTTGTCTGAACAGAACCTCCTTGTATTGGTTCCAGGTGGTTCAGAGTGCTTCTCTAGTGCTAGTCTTCTAAGTCCTGATACACCCACGTCACCCCGCTACTCTACCAGCTTCACTGGCTGCCTGGAAATTCCAGAGTTCATTTCCAGATCCTGGTTCTGGTTTTTAGGGTCCTACATGGACTAGCACCGGCTTTTAAATGTGATGGCAAAGCCGTCCTTATTTTGTGTAATATCTAATAGCAAACTGTCATTTCACGTGTAAGTAAAATGAAATCCGAATATCGCCAAAGTTGGTCGGCAAAAAGAAGTATTACCGGTAATACGCAGAAGGGGTTTTCCAAATTCCAGGGAATCTCGAGGCTGCCAATTTATATGCCTATTTTGATTGGCTCTCAGCACAGGAGGTTATTAGTTAGGAATTATCTGATTGGTGGAACGCATCAATTTACGCCAGCTCTGTCTTGATCGACATTTTAACCCGCTTAATTGCAGTCCAGTCCTTGGAACATGTCACGTCCAAATGAAGAAAAACGAAGAAAAATTACAGATTTCTACACAAGAAAGGTAAGCAGACATTATGAATCACTGCTCTGATCCTCTGTAACTCTCATGTCACTCTTATGCTGCGTTCCGTCTCTTCTCATAGTTCCATCTTCTGACATTTCACTCTATAACTCCATCTTTCCTGGCTGCTTGACGCCTCTGCTGCATTGACTTCTTAAAATTAGCGTCATAACTCTGCCTCAGTCTGCCCCCTAATTTAATTAAAGTCAACAACATACAGGCAATGTTTACGATGGTTTATTTTGTTTAGGCGATCCGATCTGAAACTGGCCCCAGCCTTCATGGTGGTCCTGTGTGTGGAGGTTTCTCAGACTTGTTCCAGAGGTTAGACTTTTTTTATTGAAATCAGCTTTGTTTAGTTAAGTTTCAATGCATCAATGCAAAGTGCATTTTAACAAACTAATAAAAATGAAAGTAAGGCTCTCGGAGTATATTTTAAATTTTATTTATATCTTGCTTAAAAACAGCATCCAGATATTATTATTAGCCTATGACATTTGTTTTATCTTTTATTCCTAATTTTATTTTCAGATTTTTTTTTTTATTCTGTTTTATGATTTTATCAGTTATTACACCTGAAAAGAGACTTATTATATAGTGGATTAAAATAAATTTAGCAATTCAAAAAAGAGATTTTTTTTTAAAGATCTTTTTACTTATCAATATTTCATATTGTAGGCTTTAAACAACAATAGAATTAATTGCTGGGTTTCACTCACGTGACCCGGAAGTCGCAAGTGGGGGGCAGCAAGTGTTTTGCGCCCCAATAAAACACAGCGCAATGGACGAAATCAGCTATACTAAGGCTTTAAATGGGCTGGCACAGACACGATATCGTGAAAAATACATCTTCATTTAGGTTATAACCCATATCGTTTTTTAAAAATCTGACTTTAAATACAGTCTGGAGGATTTACCCAGCATTGAAGCAATCGACATAACAAACTATCTCGTACTGCCATTTTTATAGATGTGTTTCTAAGTAAATGTTCATTAAAATACTAGAAAATAACATTTAGTAAACCCTTACCTGTTAGAAAGTGATCGCTGCAAACTCTAGCATTGTCCGTTTCTGCGCCTCTTGTCTTTAGATGGAGATTACTGCTGTCTTCTTTCAGTAAGTTTTTTTAAATTAAATCCTTTGTGGCACACGACTATCGGGACACACACAAAAAAAAGTCTTGCTCCCGATTAGAGCGGTTGCAACAACCGTAGACCACACAGAATTTGGGCATTTTGAAGCCGAGTCAACAATAGGGTTTTGTGCAGTGGCGGTTACTTCCTGGCCCCCATCTGCATTTGGTGACGTCAACGCTATACGTCATGTGAAACCCAGCAATAGCTTCATCTAACTGGGCATTGCTCTCTAACTGCTCATCCGGTTACAGTCATTAATGAACTCGTCTCTCTCCTGCTGATGTGTTTTTAGGTCAGAGTTAAAGTGGGGCTAGCTCCCTTCCTCTCTTCACGATTTAGTCATTTTTCAGGTCGACACGTTTTCTTTGTGAACTTTCTGGTCAAAACTTGTTTATTGAGATTGTTGGGACATTATTCTACTCTTCTGAACGCACGTTTCACTGATAAGAAAGCTGGATCATCTGATAGCAGCTAGAGTAAAGTTGAAGTAAAAAGGATCAGATCGGTCCAAGTGAATGATTATTGAGCTTTTAGAACTATTTCATTTATTTTAAAGTCCTTGACTGTTATGAGTTTGTTGCTGTGGAGCTGGAGGGGTGTTAACCATCCTACTCTGGCTGTAAAAAGAATAAAACATTATAACCGCCATGTAAACAGACTCTTCCTGGATCAACATGTTGTATAAAAGCCACGCCTCCTTCACACAGTGCTGAAAGTCGTACGTGAGACCTACGGTGGGGAGTTAATCCTACAGGGTTGATGACCAATCTCTGCTAATCCCTTAATCTTTTCTGTTTGCTTACATGGTGTGAAATGAAGGCTTTTTTCCTGCCTACACTCACTAAAAGCACAGATTATTTGATAACCTCAAATTAGCTGTTATTCTCAGAATCTCACATTTTTGTCACAAAAACTATGAAAACTAAAACAAATACTGTATGACCTAAACGGCTTGTAGTTGGCTGTAAAATATATTTTAGAAAGACAGAATAGTGGCTGCATGGCGGTGCAATGGGTAGCACCACCTGTTGCCTCGCAGCAAGGAGGTGGTGGGATCACTTCCCTGTTCTGCAGCCTCTCTGCGTGGAGTTGTTCTCTGCATGAATGAGTGGGTTTCCTCAAGGTTCAGCTTCCTCCCACAGACCAAAGACATGCATTTCAGCTAATTGGTGGCTATAAATTGTCCTTGGGTGTGAGTGGGTGTGTAACCGGTTGTTTGTCTCGTTCGTCTCTATGTGGCCCAGTGATGGACTGGTGACCTGCCCAGGGTGTCCACTGCCTCTCACCCCGTGATGCTGGAGGTAGACACCAGCTCCCTGTGACCTTCACTGGAGGATGAACAGTTTCAGAAGATGGATGGAGAATGGAATAGACGAAAAACACTGCAGACTTTTCCTGAGCCCACGTTAAAAACTGTTCTGGGAGAACTGTGTGCAGCTGGGTGTTGTTACTGATACTGTTCAGCATCTCACCACACTGACTACCAGGTTTATCACTTCTCTCTTTTAGTGCGTGTGGTTCACTAGTCTCAGTGGGAGGGGGAGTAAGGCCAGCTACGTGACGCCGTACTGCTCTGTGCTAACGTGTTCAAACCATTCGTACGTATGACGTATCCATAAGGCCTTCAGACGCTCTTGGGTGAACCTGCCACCTCCCCCAAGAGCCGGACCTCACGCCACCCTGGGGGGACATCCACCTCTGGCCAATAAGTCTCCATTGAACCCTGCGGGACCTCCGTAACACTGACAAAGTAAGCTAAACCCCAGTTTGATGAGTGGCCTGATCCTGTTAAAGATTAATAACCCAGACTTAACTCCGTAGGCCCTAAATAGCCTCTAAAACCAAAACACACACCAAACGCACACCCCACTTTTCAGTTATTTATTTGTAAAAAATGTTTGGAATCATGTATGATTTTCATTCCACTTGTTACGCCCGGTCTAGGAGGGCGAGCGTAACATGACCGTGATCCATCCTCCCGAGAACCCAAAACACATCCACAAGACCAGTGTATAAAAATTAATACTTCTATGTTTTATTTATATAACAAAAAAAGTCAATAGAAATAATAATGGTCAATGTTTCTCTCATTCTAATACCTAACAAAACTTGAGGGTGGACCCAGGCCAAAACAACAAACAAAACACCCTCTAACTCAAAATCCCCCTTCTTTCCTGAACAAAATAAAATAAAATAAAGACATTGTCTTACCTCCTTGTACTACTGAAAACAGGAGAAAACACGACAAACATAAATGGCGATCCACCCCTACTAATAAACACAAGAACAATTAACTCAAATCATCATCTAAACGCGGCTGTTTGGGATCGGTGGAGGATGGATGCCTTCCTCCTCTCCATGCGGTGCCTTTATGTCCTCGTCACTCAGTCCCATCGCTGTCACTCAGCAATCACCCGCAATCACCACAGCTGACAGGACACCTGGCACGCGTCGGCCCGAGCACGCAAGACAGCGCCTGTAAGGAGAGGAGAAAGATACACGCGCACACACACACGCACAAATACGGCCACAGTCGTAACACACTTCTCACATGTACACCACTTTGTATTGGTCTTTCACATGAATTCCAATAACATTGATTCATGTTTGTGGCTGTAATGTGACAAAATGTGAAAAAGTTCAAGGGGATTGAATACTTTTGCAAGCCACTGTATGTATGTGTGTATATATACAAAAGCAGGTTAAGGTGGCACTGCCCCCGGACAGAGGACCAGGTCACCGGATGCTGATCTGGACCTTTGGCATATTTAGTTGAATACGCCTGATCTAGACAGTGCGCCTTAGAAACAGCTACACAAAGCTCACATGTACATACGGCACATGTTCCCCTTGTTCATTCCTGTTACTCAATTGTTTTTCTGTAAAAAGGATTAAAAATTAACTTCTTTTCTCAGTCATATTTATTCCACCATTTGGTAAATTGTTTAAGGAATTACATTAGAATAAATTTGATTAACTAGAGCCCTGTGTCTCTTCGAAATTATAAATATGGCTTTCAATCATTTAGACAAATACAACGTTTGTAAGATAGTGTGAATTTTTTGATACGAAACATTAAATATTTAAACTTAAAACTAACAATTTTATTAAAATAAACACTTTCTTGAGGGGAAAATGAAGGAATTAGTTAACAGGCTTCTACATGTGCTTTTTAATGTTACCCAAGTTTTGGTAACAGGACTGAAAATAATGCAAACACGTTAGTCTAAAAAAGCATGTAAAAATTTAAATGAAGTCATTTAAGATTGGCCAATGCTCATTTGAGATAGTTAAATAAGTGTGTTACTAGATTTAATTTTGAAAATTGCATTAAAATACTGTTTATTTTTGGGTACCTGCCGCAAAGAAATGGCACCCATTCTGTGGAATTAGTCCCATCTAGTCTCAAAACCAGCTCGAGCCCTTTCAAAATCATAATTAATGCCTTCTTTAGACATTCCACACCATATTTAAAAGTCTTGTTATCATATGAAATGACCTACCTCAAGAATCAGACCTGTTCTATTTCTCTGTGTGTTCTTAGTTATTTTATAATTAAATGATGAAAAATATTTTCCTGCCTCAGCTTCAAATTATTAATAGGGTGTTAATTCACTGTTCACAACCAAAAAGAACCTAATATACCTTCAATAAATATTATCCATTTCCTAAGGATAAATGTCACAGTTCATAACTTTTCATCTAATCCTTTAAAATGAGTTTAATATTTACTTGAAGAGGGTGTAGCTTATCTCAACGCTACACTATCTATCTAGCTATCTATCTATCTATCTATCAATCTATCTTTTTGAATCTCCAGCTCCTGTTTCTGATTGATTCTCCAGTTTTATAAATTTACCTTCAATAAAACTTACCCTATCTGTTTTTATTCAAACACCACTATAGATAGATCATCTTCCTCCTCTACTGATTTATTGTAATTAAAAACAACATTTAGAAATGTACATTTACAGTAAATGATGTGTGCATGCTGCCAGGTGAGAAATAACATTGCAGTTCTGGTAGTTGTCCAGCAGATAGAGGTGCCTGCTCAGCTAGTTTCATCTGACCAGCAGAAGGTCTGCACACATCTGAAACCTTCCTGTGTATCAGTCTGCAGGCTACTATTCACAAAACTGTACCTGTACCTTAGGGTACAAATTTGTACCCCTTAGGGGACACATATGTACCCTAAGGAGTACCGTATGTACCCTTAGGATATAACCCCCAGTTAAAGGTACAAAGTTGTACTTTTGAGGGTACCACCCCAGTGACAAAAAAGGTACAATCATGTCCTTTCATTTCTGAGAGTGCAGTTCTCAGTGTAAATAAATCAAAAACAAAAGACAAAAAGATGTACAGATTAGCATCAAAGGTCATGCTGCTGCCACACAGAGCTAGGTTGAGTAAACAACTTGTGGTAAATGAACTGACGTCAAAACTATTTAACCTGGGTGCAGCGGCTTTGATGACATCTTGATCTAGGGTCGAGGAATGCGATGGACAAATTTCCTTTTTCCCACTACTCAAAGATGTTTACATAAATTGGATCATGGCGACTGGGCTCTGCTGTTTGGCTTATGTGGGACCTGGATCATCGGGAAATTTGGAGCTGCGGGACCGATTGGCAAACAGCCCGGGCTCTGTGGATGGTGCCGTTTTGTGTGAACTCTCAATCCCACTGGGCAAGCTGAATCACAGGTTGGATGCTCTGAACTGTGTGTGAACTCTAAACCAGCTGGATGAGCTGATGCTGGGGCTGGACACTTTGTGATCTGGTCGCACTTTCGGACTCAAATGCAGGAAAACATCTTGGAGGAATGCTCAGCAGGGTTCTGTCTGTGGTTCTGGACTGGACAGCGGAGGGACGAACAGCTGAGAGGACTGTCCAGCCAGCTTTTGGTGGATTTGACCCTTATTCGGCTGCTAGAAGTGACCTGACCGCTAAAGACTGAAGGAAGTGAAAACCTTATCACTCCTGCTCAAAACAAATCTGTTATTTTCAATTTGACTCCTCTCTCAGGCCTTGAAAAAAGGCTGAAGTCAAAACAAATAGTCCAGTTGCAGCTGAGCGTGGATCCTCCCCCTCCCTCCCTCTCTCCCTCACATGTACTGATTCAAACACACACATGCTACTGATGACGCACAAACACCTCCTAACATTCAACGTTTCGCCTTGGACCTTATTAATCCCCCCTCCCTGCAAACTTGGTCTGAAGGCCAGGGCGTAGGGCTCCTCACCTCCTTTTTTGTTTATATTGTAAAGCGCTTTGTGATGTATATCTGTGAAAGGCGCTATATAAATAAACTTTACTTACTTACTTACTTGATGCCTCCACCTCAAGAGATTCTCACACTTATCTTCTGAAGTGAGAGTCAGTCATTTTCAGATGATCAGCCTGTGTTCTGCTGCAGCTTGTTACTGTCCCGTACATGTTGGTGTTTATGTATTTAGCTTAGATTTACAACGATATGAATGTTAGTGGGATGCTAAAACACTCCCTCTGAAGTCAATCTGAGGCAGAATTTGCATGAGTACCAAAACAAGCTTTATCTGAACTCAGCGTGAACTCACACACTCTGTTGTTGTTGTTCTTCCTACGGTGCTGTGAAAACGTTAAACCCTTACATTTCTGCTATTTGTAGCATTTTTTTGTAACTTAAATGAGCAGCAAGCAAATTTTACACAGACAACCTGAGTAAATACGAATCCTAATTTTCAAATTATGATTTTTTATTTATTGAGAGCAAATCTACCCATACCAAGGGGTTAGGGTTTGTCAGAAACAAAGAACACCTTTATCTGATGGTTGAAAACACGAGTGCACAGCGAGAGAGAGGGGTCAACAGTTCGTTTTTACAACGGTAATTTTAAAACAGACACTAGGGGGTGCTAAAAACAAGCCCAAACTGCCAAGTGTGCCTTTACAATAACTGGTTGTACCTCCTGAAGACCAAACCTGGATCCAGCATTTGTCATAACTGGAAATGAGTCTCTTACTTTGAGGACTGTGGAGGACTTTTGCCCCACTCATCTTTACCAAATTGTTTCAAATCAGCCACATTGGAGGGTTTTCCAGCATGAACTCCCTGTTCAAGGTCAAAGGTCAGACATTCTCCTCCAGGATTTCCTGGTAGTCAGCAGAATTCATGGTTCCATCAGTTCCAGTCAGTGGTCCAGGTCCTGAAGACCAGACCATCACACTACCACCACCATGTCTGACTGTTAGGATGATGTTTGATGAAATACAGAGTTAGTTTGACTGCAGATGGAACGGGATACACACCTGTTTTTTTATTTGTTCAAGTTATGTTGTAGGAACTTGTATGGTGTTGGACTTGCATGTCATGAGACTTGACTAGGGACTTGTATGTTGTTGGATTTGTCCACTTTTCGACCAACTGTGCAACTCTTTAAAATCCGGTGCCTTAAGCCATGCAGTGAGCTAATGGGTCTCAGTGAGAGTGGACACATTAAGTCATAGATACTCAATAGGCTGCAAGCCTCCTATTTCTGGCCCTCGAGCCAATTACTGTCCCCAAAGCTGTCGATATCTCATAAAATCCACTGCAAAATGGCACCGCACCTCAGCTTCAGGAAGTGGAGCTACTGCAGGATGCTACAATGCGCACCCCCCATTTCCCCGCAGACCAATCGCGTGCCTCCCCCCCTCCCAAGCTGTTAATATTTCATATAATCCACTGTGAATTGCCGTTTCATCTCTCACGTTGCTCCAGGAAGTGGAGCTGCGCCCCCCTCCCCCTCCAATCCCATCGCGCGCATTAAATACTTCCAGAAAGTGTTGTTTTTATTAAAGGTCTCATAGTATACACTTTATATCCACTCTGAATCATTTACTTTACATCTCAATAACATGTAAGATCAAACTGGCCCTTGGACCACCTAAAGCAAAACCTTCCTTTTAAACGGGCGGAGCGGTTGGGGAGCTGAGTGAGTGAAAATGAAGATGAGACAAAGATATACAGTAATTATTGGTCAATCTTCAAGGTAAAAACAGCAGCGTAGAAACCAACATCTTAAAAGAAATAACATGTAAGAGAGAGAGAACCACAATAAACATGTCAGTTTTATTTATACAGCACGTTAACAACCACTAAAGTGCTTTACAACATCAACACGTACAATAAAAAGAGATTAAGGTTGTCACTTTAACATAGTTGATCGGTCTGATTATCAATGTTTTTCAGACAATGCAGTGCTGAATAATAAGACCTGAAGACCTCCTCGTGTACGTGTGTGACAGGTAGAAAGAGATTAAGAGGATCGGCTGGGTCGTTTGCATTAAATTAACTGTGAACTTTCCAAAGAAAAAAAGCAAGTGAAGTCATCCCCTAAAAAACTCCTCCTGTAAGTGATGGCATCCTGTGTGTGTGTGTCATGTCCTGGGTGCCTGCAGGCAGTCTGTGTTTTTCCCTCAGGGCGTGGCAGGCAGATTCTCTCCAGCTGCAGCTCCCAGCTGCAGCTCATCAGCGTCATCAGAGGAGGACCCTTCTTAAGGAGCAGATCCACAGAGGGACGACGCCAGTCTTTTCCACCTCACCAGTGGTAAACACAGGTCTTCCACTTGATATCTCGTCTTTGACTTTTTATAATTCTCTGTTCTTGTTCCACCAGTCCATCTACCCGGCGTCGTCCACCTCAAGATCCCCCGGAGTCCTCCTCAGTCTCATGTCCGCCTGGTCTGCCTGTCCCCCTGCCAGCCAGCTGCCTCCACTCCCTTCCTCACCACCGCTCCAACCATCCTCACCCAGGACAGACAAAACCTCCCCAAGACCCCATCTTCATCCTACCAGTAAGACCTCCACTCAAGACTCATCTCAGCACGTATTATCCTCATCTCCAGTTACTCACTCTCCTCTCTCCTCTCAGAGAAGTCTCCTGTACCAGGATCCCACGGATCCTCCCGGATCCGCCTCCACACCACCAAAACCTCACAATAAAAACAGTATTTTACTTACCTCTTGCTTCCCTCAGACTGTTGTGTCGCTCCAGGATCCTCACAAAACCTCAGAATATGACAGAAAAGACTGGCCAATTGGATCCTGCGACACAACTCCATAACGCTGTCGCCCACCAGGGCGCGACTCTCGGCCGCCATGAAACCCTGATCCAACAGCTGGCTCAACAGCTCCAGATCCAATTTCAAACAGTGACCCAACAGCTCCAGACCCAGGCTCAAAACTTCGATTCCCTCCAACAACTCATTAAGGAAGCTGTGAGTAAAGACGCTGTTAATCCCTCTGTTTCCTCCTCCCCAGCCGGTCCCATACCGGACGAGCCGCGACAGGCTCCTGATGACGCGGCGGCTTCCTCATCGCCTCAGTCTGACGTCGGTCTCCCCTCTCCGGCTCCTTTCTCTGGGGATGTTAATAGAGCTCGTGGGTTTCTCCTCCAGTGCTCGCTAACCTTCCGTCAATCACCCCGGAGGTTCAGCTCCGACGAAAGTAAGATATCATTCATAGTCGGTCTCCTCCGAGACAGCGCCCTCCAGTGGGTGGAGTCTGTCATTACAATAGACAACATACAGTCATTCCCTTTCAGTCTGTTTCTGAGTCTATTCAAACAGACCTTCACTGGAGACACAGACCCTGATGCTGCTGCCAGGCGCCTCTGGACCCTAAACCAAGGTAACCGTCCTATGTCAACCTTTATCGTTGAGTTTCGGACTGTTGCAGCGGAGTCTGGCTGGGACCCGGTGGCGTTGAAGGGGGCTTTCTGGCACGCCATTAACAACCGAATAAAGGATGAGATTGCCTACCGGGACCCACCTAAGACCCTGGAGGAACTCATCAGCCTGGCTAGTCGCATCGACGCCAGGATGCGTGAAAGGGCCACCGAACGAGGTCGTGGTCCTGTCGTTTCACCCAAACCACCTCGCCTGGCTCTCATGCCTGCTCCCGACTCTTTGCTTGCTGTTCGCCCCAAACATAACCAGCCTGAACCTGAACAGGATCACTCTGAACCCATGCAGTTGGGCCAGACCCATCTCACCCCTGAGGAGAAGGCTCGCAGACGAACCTCAGGTTGCTGTATGTATTGTGGCTCCCCCTCACATCACCTCTCTTCTTGTCCCATACGCCCAAACGGGGTCGCCCGCCAATAGAACCGAGGTTATTGGTGGGTGGGTGCTCCAACTCTGACAAGCCTCGATTCACCCTCAACATAACTCTCCAGCACAACCAACATCAACTCCCTGTTCAAGCCCTAGTTGATTCTGGTGCTGAACAGAACCTCATAAATCCCACACTTGTTAACCAGCTACAAGTCCCTGTTCGACCACTGGAACCTCCTCTGTCTGTGAGTGCACTAGATGGACACCCCCTAGTCACTATTACACACCGCACGTTTCCCCTTTTCTTCACTGCCTCCGGTAACCATCAGGAGGAGCTCGAGTTCCCAGTGTTTCCCACCAACTCCTGCCCTGTGGTCCTAGGCTATCCCTGGTTGAGATTACACAACCCTCAGATAAACTGGGCTGAGTCCCGTATCGAAGCCTGGAGTCCCTATTGTTCTTCCACCTGTCTTCGCTCTGCTGTTCTCCGTATTGGGAGTCCCGAGTCCCACAGCAGCCCTCCTCTTGACCTAGAGCTCGTTCCGCCCAAGTACCATGGTCTAGCCCAAGTCTTCAGTAAAGAGCAAGCTGCTTCTCTCCCTCCACACAGGCCCTACGACTGTGCTATTGACCTGCTCCCCGGGGCTCCACTCCCCTCAGGTCGCCTCTACAACCTGTCCAGGCCTGAACGAACCGCTATGGAGACATACATAAATGAATCCCTGCAGGCGGGTCTCATTCGTCCATCTTCATCCCCCGTTGGGGCTGGTTTCTTCTTCGTCTCCAAGAAAGATGGCAGTCTCAGACCCTGCATTGACTACCGGGGACTCAACCAAATCACGGTAAAAAACAAGTACTCTCTGCCTTTACTCACCTCTGCTTTTGAACCCGTCCTAGGATCCTCTATTTTTACCAAACTGGATCTCCGTAACGCCTACCACTTGGTGCGTGTACGTGAGGGAGATGAATGGAAGACCGCCTTCAAGACCCCCATAGGACACTTCGAGTACTTGGTCATGCCGTTCGGACTCACTAATGCCCCAGCTGTCTTCCAGAACTTCATAAACGACATCCTCAGGGACTATCTCAATGTCTTTGTGTTTGCCTATCTGGATGACATCCTAATATTCTCCTCTAACCCCCAGGAACACACTCGCCATGTCTCTCTGGTCCTGCAACGCTTACTGGAGAACCGTCTGTTCGTGAAAGCCGAGAAATGTGAATTCCACAAACACACCATCACCTTTCTCGGACATATCTTCAGTGGGGGGCAGGTACAGACCACACCAGACAAGGTAAAAGCAGTCAAGGAATGGCCGAGACCTGAGACCCGGAAGCAGCTCCAACGCTTCCTTGGTTTTGCAAACTTCTACCGTCGATTTATACGTAACTACAGTCAAATTGCTTCTCCCTTGACCGCTCTCACCTCCACCAAGCAGATTTTCTCCTGGAACCCGGATGCAGAGAAGGCTTTCAACCTCCTCAAAGACCGTTTCTCGTCAGTCCCCATTCTCACCTACCCAGAACCTACCTCCCAGTTTGTCCTGGAGGTGGATGCATCCGACAGTGGAGCTGGAGCCGTCCTCTCTCAACGTAACACCTCTGACGGTAAACTCCATCCCTGTGCTTTTTTTTCCAAACGTTTCTCCCCTGCAGAACGTAATTATGACGTCGGAGACAGGGAGTTGTTGGCCATCAAACTGGCACTGGAGGAGTGGAGGCACTGGCTTGAAGGCACTGAACACCCGGTCATCGTATGGACAGATCACAAGAACCTACAGTACCTCAGAACCGCCAAACGCCTAAACTCCAGACAGTCCCGCTGGTCTCTCTTTTTCTCGAGGTTCAACTTCACCATCACCTATCGCCCAGGTACCAGAAATATTAAACCTGATGCTCTCTCCCGTCAGTTTTCCCCTGACAGCTCTCCTGAAGGTCCTGAACTCATCCTGCCTCAGACTTGCACCATTGGTGCACTGACCTGGGACCTGGAAAACCGGGTCCGAGCCGCACTCCTGCTGGACCCCGATCCCGGAGGTGGACCCCCTGGTCGTCTTTTTGTTCCTGTCACGGTCCGCCCTTCAGTCCTCCAATGGGGACACTCCTCCCGCTTCTCGTGTCACCCGGGGGCCAGCCGTACCATTGGGCTTCTACGTCGGTACTTCTGGTGGCCATCCCTCAATAAGGATGTCACGGACTACGTGCTGGCATGTGCTACGTGTGCAAAAAACAAGACCTCTCATCGGCCCCCTTCGGGTCTCCTTCAGCCACTCGCCATTCCCACACGTCCTTGGTCCCACATCGCTCTCGACTTTGTTACTGGCTTGCCAACCTCCAACAACAGGTCAGTCATCCTTACCATTATTGACCGTTTTTCCAAGGCATGCCATCTTGTTGCTCTGTCCAGACTCCCATCTGCTGCGGTTACTGCTCGTCTCCTCGTTCAGCATGTCTTTCGTCTTCATGGTATCCCCACGGAGATCCTATCGGACAGGGGACCCCAGTTCACCTCCCAGGTCTGGAAAGGATTCTGCTCCCTGTTGGGCGCCAAACCCCAACTGACGTCCGGCTACCACCCGCAGACTAACGGTCAGTGTGAACGCCTCAATCAAGAGGTTGAAAACATGCTTCGTTGTCTCTGTTCTGCTAATCCCACAACCTGGAGCCAGCACCTGGTCTGGATTGAATATGCTCACAACTCTCACATCTCCGCAGCCTCTGGCATCTCTCCTTTCGAAGCCTCCCTGGGCTTCCAGCCTTCCCTCCTTCCATCTACCTTCCCTGATTCTGCCCTGCCTTCTGTTCGTACTCACCTCAATAGGTGTCGTCGGGTTTGGGATCAGACCCGGGCCGCCCTTCAACGCACATCAGCCCAAAACAAGCGCATCGCTGACCGTCGACGCATTCCTGCTCCGGTCTACACTGTTGGTCAGAAGGTCTGGTTGTCCTCTAAGGACTTTCCCCTCAGGTCCGGTTCCCGGAAGCTTTCCCAACGCTTCCTTGGCCCCTTCCCCATCGAGGCGGTCCTGAGTCCTTCTGCGGTGCATCTTGCCCTTCCGTCTCACCTCCGGGTCCATCCCACTTTCCACGTCTCTCGGATTAAACCTGTCCAGTCCTCTCCTATGGCCCCTCCGGCGGAGCCCCCTCCTCCTGCCAGAGTCATCGACGGCCATCCCGCCTACACGGTCCGCCGCATCCTCGCCTCTCGGCCCCGTGGTCGTGGTTTCCAGTTTCTGGTGGACTGGGAGGGCTACGGTCCCGAGGAACGGTCCTGGGTTCCTCGGTCCTTTATCCTGGACCCCGCTCTCATTGCCGACTTCGAGCAGTCTGCTCCGTCGACCTCCGCTCGTCCGCCAGGTGGCGTCCGTTGAGGGGGGGGTACTGTCATGTCCTGGGTGCCTGCAGGCAGTCTGTGTTTTTCCCTCAGGGCGTGGCAGGCAGATTCTCTCCAGCTGCAGCTCCCAGCTGCAGCTCATCAGCGTCATCAGAGGAGGACCCTTCTTAAGGAGCAGATCCACAGAGGGACGACGCCAGTCTTTTCCACCTCACCAGTGGTAAACACAGGTCTTCCACTTGATATCTCGTCTTTGACTTTTTATAATTCTCTGTTCTTGTTCCACCAGTCCATCTACCCGGCGTCGTCCACCTCAAGATCCCCCGGAGTCCTCCTCAGTCTCATGTCCGCCTGGTCTGCCTGTCCCCCTGCCAGCCAGCTGCCTCCACTCCCTTCCTCACCACCGCTCCAACCATCCTCACCCAGGACAGACAAAACCTCCCCAAGACCCCATCTTCATCCTACCAGTAAGACCTCCACTCAAGACTCATCTCAGCACGTATTATCCTCATCTCCAGTTACTCACTCTCCTCTCTCCTCTCAGAGAAGTCTCCTGTACCAGGATCCCACGGATCCTCCCGGATCCGCCTCCACACCACCAAAACCTCACAATAAAAACATTATTTTACTTACCTCTTGCTTCCCTCAGACTGTTGTGTCGCTCCAGGATCCTCACAAAACCTCAGAATATGACAGTGTGACAGAGAAAATAGTCACAGTCAACCACAAACATCATCAGCTGTAAGTTTTCATATTTAGTAACTCATCAGCTCTATTGAGTCTTCCAGATTAAGGTATTATTTGACTACTGTGACCTCACAGAGTAAAAAAAGGATGAAAATGACAAACATGTCAGTAATATTGGCACATTTGACAGACTTTCCTTGAACACTGAGTCTTTTTTTCTCAGTTTCTCTGCACTTCCTTTACATTTTCTCTCCATCTCAGAAGATTCTGTTAGATAACGTCACGTTCATCCTACATAGCACTGCTCACCAGAGCACTGAGGTAAAGGGAGGAGATTTACCATGATATGATTGGTCCAGCTATGAAACTAACCAATGGGCCGTGGACCAGTCTGAGCCTATAGGGCAGGTGGTTAGGAAACGAGCTCTTGTGCCGACTTGTTTTTTCTTTTATTGCTGAATGCATCAAAACCAATGTGATTGGTCCAACCCCGTGTCAATTAGGCTACTGATCTACTGGTATTATGGGCTGGTCAGACCAATATGTATTTTAGAAAGTGTCAGGACTGGCAGCCTAAATAGCACATCTGCTAACTGGGAAAAATGCCCTGATAGACAGATGACCAGCCTGTCCCTGGTAGAAAGACTGTACCTCATCTGATAAATGGACAAAGTCTAATTCATATCTTATTTTATTGACTGCTCTGAATAGCGGTAACACCAGCGTGCTGCATGTAGATTTATCTGTGATGTCAGACCTGCTGGAGGCGGTGCTGTTTGAAAGAGGAAGTCATTTGGGTTATTTTTACTCTTCTTCTCATTCGCCTGCACAGCTTCTGAGAAGGGTTGATTTCCAGAAGACAGGATGAATTCAACAAAGTGTGTTTCTCCCAACAAGGCTTTATTTGAGCACAAGATCCTGCCAAGTCTTTACGTCTTTGTATTCATCGTTGGGCTGGTTGCTAATGGATGGGGACTGAAGTCTTTGCTGCACAACTGGAAGAAACTGGGGAAGATCAACATCTTCATTCTTAACCTTGGACTTGCAGACATCTTGTATCTGCTCACACTTCCCTTGCTGATGGCGTACTACTTTAATAGAAGTACATGGATCTTTGGACATTTCCTCTGCATGGTAACAAGATTCTGCTTCAACCTGAATTTGTACTGCAGCATCGGCTTCCTCACCTGTATAAGTGTGTACAGATACCTGTCCATTGTCCATCCACTGAGAGTGAAGGGAAGAATAACCACGACTCACACTGTGGTCATTACGGTCATGGTTTGGATGCTGGTTGGAGCTCAAAGTCTTCCAGACATGTTCTTCCCCAAAACGTGTGGAAACTGCTCCAAATGTTTTGATACCACCCTTGACTCTGAAATTCAGAGATACCTGAAGTACAGCCTCAGCTGGACTCTCACTGGATTTTGTATTCCATTTTTCGTCACACTGGGCTGCTACGGACACATCGCTTTTGTTCTTTGCCACAAAAATACAACCAACAAGGTTTTAAAACAAAAAAGCTTGAGGCTGTCGTTCATTTTGATTCTTCTCTTCTCCGTTTGTTACATACCCTACCATGTATTCAAGAACCTCAGCCTCTATTCTAGAGTGCTGAAGAGGTTGAAGAAATGCCCAAACTGGGACGCAGCGGTCTTCAGTGCTCGGCAGGCAAGTCGTGGTCTTGTGAGTCTGAACAGTGCTCTGAACCCTCTGGTGTACCTCCACGTGTATGAGGGCATCACTGCTCGGATCAGGCAGCTGTTCCAGAGACATCTTCAAACGTTCAGGTTGAATCCTTCAGCCAAGTCTGTGCCACAAGCCGACGAAGATGAAATTTAACAAATGCTGGAAGGACTTAAAAATGTTGTCATAACTGTGTTATAATTGTCTGTGTATTTTGTAATCATTGCTTGCTTTTTGTATAAATGGCTGAAACGTCACCAAAAAAATGGCTGAATCTGTTTGTTTTGAAGGAAAACAGCTGTGGTGTGAGATTCTGGAGAAAAGCCAAGAAGACTCACCAGAACTCAATAAATCCAGTCTAACGTCTGCAGTCAGGATCCTCTAGATCAGGGCTGGTCCTGGACGGACACTACCTGAATAATAATAATAATAATAATAATAATACGGTAATAATGCATTGGATTTATATAGCACTTTTTCCACCACTCAAGCGCTTCACAGATGTTGCATTATTCTTTCACACTCTGGTGGTGTTAAACTACGACTAACGTCTGTAGCCACAGCTGCTCTGGGGCAGTCTGACAGAGGCAAGGCTCCCATTCTATGCCATCGGCCCTTCTGACCACCACCAACATTCATGCGCAGTCACACAGGCAAGGTGGGTGAAGTGTCTTGCCCAAGGACACGACAATCTAACCCAGCCGGAGCTGGGGATCGAACCAGCGACCCTCCGGTTACCAGACCGGCCACTCCTGACTCCTGCAGGTCAGTGGCCCTCCAGGACCAGCATTGACAAGCCCTGCTCTAGATGAAAGAAATACTTATTATTATAGAACTGGTAATTAACCACTCAGTGTCCATGAATTAAGGATCTGAATGTAGTTCTGCTTAATCACCTTAAAAAACAAAACATGAAAAAAATACAGTTGGAAAAAAAAACCTGATCAACGTGTCCCAGATTAAACCTGTAGGATGTTTATGCCAATCCAGAGGCACACATGTCAAAGCAGCTTTAGATCTGATGTGAAATGCACTGCAGATTAGTATTATTAAGAGCACTGCTGATAGTTTTTAAAAAAACACTTTTAGATAGTCTTTACTGGAAACATGCACCTTCCCAGTACATCATTTGCATTTCTTTGAAGCTTTCATCTGCTGTGAAAAGCAAAACATCTGCATGAAAGCATTCTAGGATATGTGGTAGACCACATATCAGTTCAACACAGAAACTCACTTTACAGGTACAACAACCAGTAAACACTGGAGTTTCTCTACACTGTGTGTGTTCTTTAAATGCATTTTCACACTTAATGACCAGGAAATGGAAATAGGGCAAGAGGATACCACATGATACCTGGCTGATCTGTTACTGCTGCACATCCTGAACCTCAGCTGCAAGTTTTGCAGCTGAGGTTCAGGTCAACTGTGTCTTTCAAGATGCCTCTGCCTCTAAAATTAGTCATGCACACAGGCCAGGAACCACAGCAGTAGTAATAGCATTACTTACAGGTTGCTTTCACTGAAGGAACTAAAGGGACCAGTTCTTGTTTTTCTTTGTCTGCGTCATATCAGGGTAGACCAACTGTTTCATCAAATGCCCAAGTTCTGCTTTACAGATCACTATCTATACTCAGTTACGCCTCAGTGCAATGCCTTGACCTATAGACAGCTCTGCATAAAACTTACAGACACTAAAGATCAGGGGCCTCATTTATAAAGCTTGCTTACGCACAAAACGGGGTCTGAAATAGCTTTAAACAAACCCTGACCCTGTTTTGAAGATGGGGAAACTGGCATTGCAGTTGGTAACATGGTGCAGTTATTCAAAATTTTCAGACTTAGACCCTCGCACGCACGCACACACACACACACACACACACACATGCACAAAACTAACAGTAACCTCCACCCACGTCTCTAAACAGAGTAGAACAATCTTAAAAGATGTTGCATTTAAGAGTTATATATGTTTATATGTATTTAAATTGTATAACAAGTGCACTTATTGGTATAACCTGCAGGTGACAATGGCTACCCCCTGAGGTGCTGACTCCTTACTTCATTTGCAAACCTGCAGAGCTCAGAGGAGGTGCACTTTGATAAGGCACATAGATGTTTGTGTGCTGAGCGTGCCATTGGCCTCCTGAAAAGCAGGTGGAGGTGTTTGATGCGTCGGGGGGCAGACCTTCCCTAAAAGGTGTGCAGAAAAATCATGGCCTGTGGTGTCCCGCACAACTGAGAATAAAAAACAAATATAAATAACATCCCCCCCCCCCGATCAACCCCACCATGAGGACCATCATGCACAGCCTCGCCCCAACAAGGAGATCTATAGCCTACTGTGTAGGGGCGGGGGGGGGGGGGGGGGAAAACC
>SSNR01000272.1:801277-871091 GCA_006937965.1 Callopanchax toddi | reverse complement strand
CTTAGATCGGTGGGATAGGAGCTTGGTGCTTGACAGAAAACCAAATAACATTGGAGAAGAAACCCTTTGCACTCACCCAGTCGTCCTGAAAAGGGTGCTGGTGTGGGCGGTTCCTTTCCAGCGGGACAGTGGAATGCGGAAGTGCTGGAGCGAACAGCTGAGTGAGTAGCGGAGGGGGTCGGAGCTGCAGGCTGGAATGAGGAAGTGGAGGCTCGAGGCGCAGCCGGAACCTCGCGGTGTCGGACCGAAGCGAGATCCTGCGATCTGAACTCCATCTCCTGAAAAGAGTGAATGGGCCGGTCAGAATCATTGATGGAGGTGTTTAGCTGTTGGAGGGCAGCTTCAACCCGGCACCGGAGCGCTCCGGGTTCTGCGAGTTCGTTCCGTACATACGTCGCGGAGCTGTAGAGGCCGGAGTATTCTGTTAAGGCCATGGCAGAAAACTCCTAAGCAACAACATGTACGGACACCAAACTGAAGAAGTAACAATGGGTTTATTTCTGAAAAAACCAGTCAGGCGGCGGAAGACTGAGCTCGGGTTCGGATTCCGTTCTAGGAGGAAGGTCAGAGTTAGTGATGAGCTTGAAAAGGGAATGAGAAAGGATGCTGAATACCAGGAGGTGAATGGGGTCTTACGGTTTCCAGAAGAGGATGAGAACTCGGGGAGGAGAACGTGTGTAATCCAGGTGGAGTGGTGAGTAGCTGTGGTGGCGAGAGACGGGGTGCTGGAGGGTGGACAGACAGGAGTTGGACCGAGGGGTCTCCGGGTTCCTCAGGGAAGTTTTAGGAGGAGCGGAGGGAAGCTCCGGTTCTGGCAGACTGAACAAAGACGCCGTTCTACAGGACGGGATCCAAGGACAAAAAACTGGACGAGAAAAAGAGCAGAAGATTAACGTCATTCTAGGACTAATAACAGGACAAAAGAGGAGGCCTGTTTACCACACTGTAAACGTGAATACTCCGGCGTCGGACACGAGAACCGGCTCCTCCTTATAACTTCTCCAGATGACCAAATGAGGAACAGCTGGGAGACGCACCTGCACTGCCTGTCGCACCCTGAGGATGATGAGGTTAGCCACACACACACTCACAGGATGTAACAGAAACGAGGTCTGAAGAGTTGCACCATGTTTACAGTCTGTATGGAAAAATAACTTATTGACACATTTTCTTTCTATTTTTATTTAATTTGAATCTGTCAACTCTTTTTAATTTGAATTCACTCGTCGGCAAAATAAATTAAATAAAGCAGCTCAACACAATGACTCATCCACACACTAGCCCATCGTTGCACATTACTGATACGACTTTTCAACCTTTAGAAAAGCTGCTTACGTCATTTCAAAGTATGTTCCTGAGAAATACTACTACAAACTACATTCAGCTACTGTGAGGTTTTGTTCTTTTTGTTGAAATGTGTAGTTTTATGTCTGTTTAATGTTGGCTGTAATTTATCTTTTCTCTCTGCTCTACAAAATTAAAACGAGCAAAACAAAACATGCAACTCAGATTAATGTCAGCTGGCATTCAGAACTTTCCTATAGGAGTGTAAAGAAAAACACAAAATGAGAAATTTCTCATGGCCCCTCTGTAGAGAAGCTTCTAAACCTCAGAGAAACATTAGAACGGTTTGGTCTGAAAGCACCTCTTCATTTTGCTGTTGTCTAGCAACTAGCATCACTTTTCTTTTTTAATTAGATGCTTCTTTATTCCATTTCCCTTCATATTATTTTTAATAATTCCTCTCATTTTTAGCCCTTAAAATTTGTGCATCAGTTGAATTGTGGCTTCACNAGTCAATGCATGGACGGAGGGTCCCGTCTTTTTTTCCAACAAAAAAGAAACCTGCCCCCAGAGGAGATGAGGAGGGACGGATTAGACCTGCCTGTAGGGAGTCATTGATGTAGCTCTCCATAGCAACACGCTCCTGTCTGGAGAGGTTGTATAAACGTCCAGTGGGAAGTGAGGCGCCAGGGAGGAGATCAATGGCACAGTCATAAGGACGGTGAGGAGGTAGAGAGAGAGCCAGATCTTTACTAAAGACCGGGTGAAGGTCATGATAGTCCTTGGGGACAGAGGAGAGGTCAAGGGAAAAGGCAGGCATGGCGCATCTGGTGGGAAGAGCTGATGGGGCCGACTGCAGACAGTTGACCAGACAGAAGGGACTCCAGGACTCAAAACGCGAGTCCGACCAGTTGATGTGGGGGTTGTGTTTCTGGAGCCAGGGGTAGCCCAGGACCACCGGAGAGTGCTTGGTAGGGAAGACGAGGAATGTTATGAGTTCCTGGTGGTTACCTGAGGCTATGAAAGAGAGGGGCTCAGTCTGCTGGGTAATGGTAGTTAAAGGACTGCCGTCTAAGGCTGCAACTGGGATGGGAGCTGGGAGAGCCAGGACTGGTATGTTGTACTGGGCAATCAGAGTGGGACTGATGAGGTTCTGTTCGGCGCCTGAGTCGATTAAAGACAGGACTGGGAAGACCTGATTGTTGACCCTGAGAGAGGAGTGGATGGTGAGGCGGGATCTAGACCCTATGTTACTCTCAGCCACCAATACCCCCTGGACTACAGGTGGAGGTGAAGGTGGTTGCAGAGAACAACTAGAATCAAGGCTGACCACCCTAGGTTGCCCTTGAGGTGCTACGAGGCTGGGTCTGGACCGTCTTCTAGACCGTTCTCTCAGGCGGTTGTCTACCTTGGTAGCGAGTGCGATGAGGTTATCCAGGGTGTCAGGTTCATCTCGGACCGCCAACTCATCCTTCAGCCTCTCGCTCAGAGCATTCTTGAAAGCCCCCTTAAGAGCGATCTCGTTCCAGCCGGATGCATTCGCACAAATGCGGAAATCCACAGCCAAGTCAGCTACAGATCGGGTGCCCTGTTTCAGATTCAGAAGGGCTGTGGTGATCTCCTCTTCACTGACTCTGGGGCAAAAAGTCAGCTTAAATTGTCTGATAAACTCCTCATATGTAAGACTAGGCAGGGTCTCCTCTGTTAGGGTTGCCTGCAACCAGAGAAGGGCCTTGTCTATCAGTAATCCACTAATAAAAGCTATCTTGCTTAGATCGGTGGGATAGGAGCTTGGTGCTTGACAGAAAACCAAATAACATTGGAGAAGAAACCCTTTGCACTCACCCAGTCGTCCTGAAAAGGGTGCTGGTGTGGGCGGTTCCTTTCCAGCGGGACAGTGGAATGCGGAAGTGCTGGAGCGAACAGCTGAGTGAGTAGCGGAGGGGGTCGGAGCTGCAGGCTGGAATGAGGAAGTGGAGGCTCGAGCCGCAGCCGGAACCTCGCGGTGTCGGACCGAAGCGAGATCCTGCGATCTGAACTCCATCTCCTGAAAAGAGTGAAAGGGCCGGTCAGAATCATTGATGGAGGTGTTTAGCTGTTGGAGGGCAGCTTCAACCCGGCACCGGAGCGCTCCGGGTTCTGCGAGTTCGTTCCGTACATACGTCGCGGAGCTGTAGAGGCCGGAGTATTCTGTTAAGGCCATGGCAGAAAACTCCTAAGCAACAACATGTACGGACACCGAACTGAAGAAGTAACAATGGGTTTTATTCTGAAAAAACCAGTCAGGCGGCGGAAGACTGAGCTCGGGTTCGGATTCCGTTCTAGGAGGAAGGTCAGAGTTAGTGATGAGCTTGAAAAGGGAATGAGAAAGGATGCTGAATACCAGGAGGTGAAGGGGGTCTTACGGTTTCCAGAAGAGGATGAGAACTCGGGGAGGAGAACGTGTGTAATCCTGGTGGAGTGGTGAGTAGCTGTGGTGGGCGAGAGACGGGGTGCTGGAGGGTGGACAGACAGGAGTTGGACCGAGGGGTCTCCGGGTTCCTCAGGGAAGTTTTAGGAGGAGCGGAGGGAAGCTCCGGTTCTGGCAGACTGAACAAAGACGCCGTTCTACAGGACGGGATCCAAGGACAAAAAACTGGACGAGAAAAAGAGCAGAAGATTAACGTCATTCTAGGACTAATAACAGGACAAAAGAGGAGGCCTGTTTACCACACTGTAAACGTGAATACTCCAGCGTCGGACACGAGAACCGGCTCCTCCTTATAACTTCTCCAGATGACCAAATGAGGAACAGCTGGGAGACGCACCTGCACTGCCTGTCGCACCCTGAGGATGATGAGGTTAGCCACACACACACACACACACTCACAGGATGTAACACACGTGGTTCCGGAGCCTCATGTGTCTCCGGAGCCTCATGTGGCTCCAGACCTTCACGTGGTTCCGGAGCCTCATGTGTCTCCGGAGCCTCATGTGGCTCCAGACCTTCATGTGGCTCCAGAGTCTCATGTGGTTCCGGAGTCTCATGTGGTTCCAGAGCCTCATGTGGTTCCAGAGCCTCATGTGGTTCCAGACCCTCATGTGGCTCCAGACCCTCATGTGGCTCCAGACCCTCATGTGGCTCCAGACCCTCATGTGGCTCCAGACCCTCATGTGGCTCCAGAGCCTCATGTGGCTCCAGACCCTCATGTGGCTCCAGACCCTCATGTGGCTCCAGACCCTCATGTGGCTCCAGACCCTCATGTGGCTCCAGACCCTCATGTGGCTCCAGAGCCTCATGTGGTTCCAGAGCCTCATGTGGTTCCAGACCCTCATGTGGCTCCAGACCCTCATGTGGCTCCAGACCCTCATGTGGCTCCAGAGCCTCGTGTGGCTCCAGAGCCTCATGTGGTTCCAGAGCCTCATGTGGTTCCAGAGCCTCGTGTGGCTCCAGAGCCTCAAGTGGTTCCAGAGCCTCATGTGGTTCCAGACCCTCATGTGGTTCCAGAGCCTCGTGTGGTTCCAGAGCCTCATGTGGTTCCAGACCCTCATGTGGCTCCAGAGCCGCATGTTGCAGACCCCTGCCCTGTATCATACCACACTACTAAACTAAGAAAGAAAGAATAAACATATGAGGGTGTTTGAATAAGAAGTTGAACATTGTTATCTTAATTTTACATCATTATTATTACTGACATTATATTATTACCTTTATTGTCCCAAATGAATAAAAATGTAATTTCTTGGTGTGGAACATCAAAGGGTTAGGGGCAAAATGTAATAAACTACAAACATGATGAGGCTTTTGTGGTTTTGCACACAGAACTCTGATCACACAAATCCATGAGTGTAGAATTTATTAATTCAACTCAAAGAAACAAAACAAAAGAATGAACAGTCCATGGGCGATAATCTATGGTGAAGTAGGCTAATCTGATTTGGTAGTTCACACGTTCCAAACACAGGAAGCTCATCAGTACTTTCGCTGAGACCAGAGAGAAAATAACTCAACTTAGATGTGTTAAAGGACTAGTCTAAGACTAAAGATATTTTAAATGCAATACTTTGAAACAATTGCTGTGATGGACTGCTGACCTGTCCAGGTGACTGTTGGAGAGAGGCACCACCTACATGCATTTATATAAGGAAACAGATGTATAAATTATAGAAAAGATCATATGTCTAATACTCTGTTAGAATGTCTTCTTGCACAATCTTGTCAAATTTTCAGTAGTGAAAAAAATATGTACATTCAATCAAATGATAACAAACATTATACTGTTGACTCAAGATGCAATGTAAATATCTTACTAGCAGTTATTCAAAGGAAATTAAACTTATTTTATTTTAAAAGTACAATATATACGTATCATAATCTTACAATTTTCTAGTTGTTTCCAGTATTATAATTCTAAATTCTTAATGTTGGTGCATGTTACCACTTCCTCTATAACGTTCTGATCTAAACTTCACTGTAACAAAGTTTTTTAATCAACAGGTTCGTTATTCAAGCTTGGTTTTTCTATTCTTTATCAAACATCTAAAGCACCATTTACAGGAAGCCCAGAACAATGCAACACTCAGCAAAGCAACTGCTGCAAGGAATGCCAGCACATCTAGACAGTAGTAGGCATACCAGGGCAGCTTATAGGACTCAGTACGCAGATGAGCTGCTCCCTTGTGCCTCATGACGTACTCCATCCAGAATACAGCATTATCAATGGGTTTTATTGGTTTGTCATGAAGAAGCTGTGATAGTTTGATCATGTTCTGCTTGTAAGGCTTTTCTGGGTCCAAAATGTTCTTCAGAGCGTTTGTCAGAGTCTCAACATCCATTGTTGACACTTCAACTGTCTCTGCAACTCCTCGGACCCTCAGACGGATCATGTTGTCATCCTGGTCAAAGAGTAGAGGCATACCTAGAACTGGTACACCGTGGTAGATGGCTTGGTAGATACCATTGGTTCCCCCATGTGTGACAAAGACCCTGGTTTTAGGGTGGCCAAGGATGTCGTTTTGAGGAAGCCATTCAACCAGCATGGTGTTGTTCCCCAGAGTGGCAGGTCTTTTCCCAACAAACCTCCAGATAACTTTCTGAGGCAGTTTAGCAAACGCTGATGCGATGATCTCAGATAACTCAGGGCCGGGGTCGCTCAGCAGGGTGCCCAGAGTCATGACGATCACTCCATGTTCACCAGAGCTCTGCACAAATTCCTCCAACTCTGCTGGCAAAGGCTTGGAAGGTTTAGCCTGGAAACCTCCGATGTAGACAACATTGGGCATAGTGGGACGAGGGAGCTCAAAGGTAAAATCGACTCTCATTAGCCAGAGATCAGCAGCTTGCATTAGAGACATGGCGCTTATATGACTTCCAAAGTACCGATCACACACAGCCTGGTATGGTGGATTAGTGATATAGTGGTGCATGTAAACCAAGATGCTATAGTACATCATATTTTTGACTCTTTGAATGAAGTCCATCTGGTCAGGTAAATGCGAAAACACAACAGGGATGTAGGACAGTGGAGAAGGAGCAATAGCAAAATGTGCCTCTCCATTGAAAATCCAACGAACATTCAGAACCAGAGGAAGCTTGAGGTAATGCGCCAGCAGCATTCCACCAGGAAGTGCAGGGTCTGTTAGCAAAAGGTCATATCTAGTTTCATTCAGCCGCCTACAGAGGGTCTTATTCTCAAAGATGCTGTTGATCAGATTTGCAATGTCTCTATGATCTTCTCCAAACAATTCAAAAAGGTTTCTGTAAAACTCAAAAATCCCCCACAGGGAGTCTTGATAGTGACGATTCTTCATGGACCTCTCAAAAAAAGCTGTCATGGCGGCTTGGCTCTCAAAGTTTTGGGGTTTTTCCCGAGCGACTGTAATGGAGGTGTAATAGGGCGAGGATTCAGAAACATACCAGCTGGTGGAGGAGCGAATCACTGTGATCTGATGGCCTCGAGAATGTAGTGCCTCAATAAGGGTTTTCTTGTGGATCCAGTGACTTCCTTCCATTGGGAAAACCAGCACTTTCCCAGCATCTCCACCGGACAGCAAGGACACTGAAAACAGCAGGAGGAACACCAGGGCTGGACGGGAACTCATTGCTGTAGAAAAATTACAGAATTTAATTAGCAAGCATTCATAGCCGACATAAATGGCAATCATTGTAATCATTTCTCATCGATCATATTTTCACCCTCTGCAAAAAGGTGGGCTATAATGTTTTTGCTAAGCTTTAGTTTGCCTGTCCGGAGTTCTAACCAATTATCTGACTAGCTCGGCTACTCGGCAGATTTGAATGAAATTCCCACAAAGTCTTCAATGGATGTACATTGTACACATGTTCACCCAAAATGATGCAGGAGAATGTTCTGTTTTGATTCTGCTGGACCTGACTGCAGCTTTCAACACTGTTGACCACCACTTAAGGTTGAGACACTGAGTAGGCCTATCAAGATCCGCGCTACCATAGTTCGCCTCATATCTCTAAAGTCCTCCTCCACCCTTCTCGTCCACAGGGTCCCACAAGGATCTGTGTTGGGACCTCTGTTGTTCCTTTTCTATCTGCTCCCTATTCAGCCCATCCTGAGCTCTTTCAAAGAAATATCTTACCACCTTTATGCTGAAGACATTCAACTGTACATCTCCATTAAGCTCCATGAGATGTCTAAACTACAGCTGTTGCAGACATGTTTAGACTCTATAAAAACTAGATGACAGGGAACTTTCTACAACTAAAGAAGTCAAAAACTAAAATCTAGGGGTGGGCAGTATAAACCGTGTATAGTAGAAACTATATAAATTTGGCCAACGGTAGAGATTTTGACTCTACCGTCCTACCGCGGTAGCACATGTTGTGGAATTGAGACTTAGAGCAGGTTCCAACAGACCTATTCCATCTGAATTATACACCTCAAACTTTATCAATTATTCTGAACAATTCCCTTGTTTCTGGTTTTCCTGAAATTTTGCATTGTGGAAGGAACCGGAATTGGGTCAGCAGGACCTGAACTGCAGCGTCTCACAGATGAACAAGACGAGCGGCGAATCCCCCTCCCTGATTTTTCCATAAATTTCACCCTGCACTCTTTGAGACGACTCAGGGGTGAAGGAGATGCAGCGGTTCAGGTCCGGGCGCACGTCTGTTCCCGTTCGGTTCCGTCCTCGTGCCCCCTTCACCAATCATCGGTGACATATTTCTCAGATAGACCAGTGAGAGGTGCATAGAAGTCTAAGGGAGATACTTTAAAACAGCAGCACTGAATTTCCATCAATCTGCCTGGATTTGTGACCCCAGTCACTCAACTGTCTGCAAAATATGCATTTGTATTTCATTGTGCAGATTTGGTACCTAAAAACTATATTATAAAAATGTATACATGCTTGCTGTTTTTGATAAATCTGTAGATCAGTGTTGCCTCAACCATCTCACAGTTCACCTAAACTCCATTTGCATATAATGAGCAATTGTGCCGCCATGATGGAGGCACAGTTTCTCCCAAAGAATAAATAAATACATGTATTTATGTAAAGAGAATGAAAGAAAACAGGTCTTCATCAGTAAATGAGCTTTAAAGACGATGCTTTCAATCAGATTTTTGACTCTCGTAGATGGTAAATAGTAAATGGCTTATTAATATTATTATTTGTTATTTTTCAAGTTTTCACCAGTTATATAATTAATCAAAAATCTCTACAGGATGAAGTAATCAGATCAGAACTGAATGAAGACTCAGTCCAAGCTCAAATGTTAGGTGATGGATAGGTGTGGCTTTAAAACAGGATTTATGATAAAATGTCCTTAGAAGATTCTTTGCAAAAATTAAAAATTTTGCATGAGAAAAAACTGACTTTAACAAATACTTTTTTTTTGTAATCCACATAAAAATTTTAAAATTAGGGTTTGATAAATAAAGCGGACCCTCACCTCGAGTCTTTGCAGCTTCAGTCTCTTTGAATTCTGGTCCAAACTGAGGGGACTCCATGTTTATCAGGTAACAGTCCTGATGAGCTGCAGGCTGAACTACAACTGAGTGGATGATGTCACATTCATGAGTTATCTTCTCCACCAGGCTGTCTTTATATCCATGCAAATTTTACCTGTACCTCCCTAAACCCTCCACAATTGATAAAAGTAGTTGAAAGGATGATTCTATGGAAACAATCAGAGCTTGGGTTGAGGTATTGCGCACTGATAGTTGTTAATTCTAACTGCTTTATATTTGCTATAATTCAGGCAAATGTTTGGGCAAATAAAAAATGCAAAAACTTATTATTATTATCAAAAGTTGTTTGGATTTTTGTTCAACACAATTTAAGATTTTAGTAACCAACCAAAGTAATGCCCCAATTCATCTGAGTCAGGTCAAAGTTGATTTCCAAAGCACTTTTCAAACAGCTTGTATTGAACAAGAAGCTGTATAACACGGGAAATAGATTTATGTTCACTAAATGTCTCAGTCTTATCAGGAAACTAAACTGTAGCCACAGAAGTGAAGTTCCCCTAAATACTTCACACATTCTTTTCAACCATTAGTTTTTTCTTAGCTCAGTTAAAGTTGCTCTTTGTGGACGGACCAACAAAGTTTAGATTTTTTTCAAGTTTAAAACTTTGTAGATCATGTACTTCTACTGCATTTAAGGAACCGTTGCAGGAAGCAAAACTAAATTCAGTTTACAGACTGAAATGTTCTCAGTGTGTTTGGTGGTTCTCAAGCTCTTGATTAAAAACTTGATTTCATCAAATATTGAAAAAAGATTAAAGAACCCTCAATCTACGTCCTGGAATTTCGAAGATTTAGACTGCTTGTCTGGTGAGGTGAAGTGTGTAAACGCTGATCTTTGGTCGTTGTGAATCGGGAGGCAGAAGGGGGCTGACACCATTGTGAAATGAAAGCTTTTCAATAAAATCTTAATTTCATCAAAAGTTGAGATAAGATTACTCAAACTGTCAACTGTGGCAGTTATTTGTCAAAGTGGATGATTGAGTGATTGTGTAGGATACAGTAAACACTGATCATTACAGTGACTCCTGTAATAGAGGTGAATTAAGCAGCATCATATTCTGTCCTAATGACTTCTATGAGTTGCCAGCAGATCACCAAACATCTCAGTGATCAGCCAAGCTCACTGGACTTTGTTCAACTAGCATAACTTCAGCTCTTGACATCTGTCTGCAGTCAGAGGCTTCAGCTACAGACAAGGTCAAAGTTCGCCAAGGCTCATTGATGCTCTTTGGAAGAAAAGAAAGGCCTGTGATGTGACTAGCAATCCAACAGAAGAGATCTGTGGTTTTTACAGCAGGCAACGTTTGTTCATTTTTTTTCTTGTGCTGTCATCCCTTGTCATCCAGGGCTTGGTGAGTACGCTCCAACTAAATGAACCTGGACTTTTATACCTGCTTAAAGACATTTTGTTTTGTATTAAAACATATTGTTTTCTCCATTAAAACTAAAATCATGTGGAGTACCAAGCTTTGAAACTGTATTAAGCTTTGAGATAGCTTGTTGTGAATGAAAGCCCTGATCCTCCACCCAGAGGGTCATTAGGGTCTCTGTTTAGGCCGATTCATACTCCATGAGAAGTATGGACTCACTGGGAGTCTCCAAGAACAAAATGACATCATTTTGTTCTCGCAGACCCAGTTCGGCAGCGCTAACGGCTTGTTCTTGTGCACATCAGCCGAGCCGAACTTTGTTCGGCAGGATGTCCGAGAACAACTGCTGTGATTGGTCAGAAAGGGAGGATGTGGTTTTGCGGGTAGCGGTTGACGTTTTTCTCCGGCGCCTGCTGTGCTGCTTTGTGCGGACAGACCTGAAGGGTCACGGTCTGGATCGACCCGAGCTAGGAGGACCAGCGCGGACCGCGAGGGTTTGCGCCAGAGACCCTATACCTCCACTCCTCACGTAGCGAGGACGGATCGTTTTAAACTGCACACACACACCTGATACGCACACCTGTATGACACGTTGCTGACAACTGAGTTCTCGTGAAGTATGAATGCTCCCTACTGAAACAAACTTTTTTCTTGTTCTCGCAGACCCCCAGCCAGAACAAATTTCTTTCTTCTCGTGGAGTATGAATAGGCCTTTAAACTGGTCCCCATGAAAGTTGGTCCCCATTTTATGGAATGTGATCAAAACATCTTGCATGGTTCAAGGCGGTTGTATAGCGACACATTAGCCTCTGCTTCAAGTCCATTTGTGATTTTTGGTCATTGTAAAGGTAACACTGTAAAACCTTGACAGGAGCTTGTTAAACTGTATGATGTGAGATTTATTAGAAACCAGACACTATGACTTCTTGTTACAGCTGAGTTACATCCTAAACATCCAACAGAATTAAGGATCAGTCCTGGAATGACAGAGGAGCAACTGCAGGATTCATCATTATATAGAAGCAACAGTCAGACTAAATTATTTTCCCCTTGTGATGCTGCTTGAAGTTAGTTGAAGTTAGTTATCTTGATAACCTGCAATAAACTTTTGATCAGCCTTTAATTGGCTGTCAGTAAACCCGTCACTGAATATCTACAGACTACTGATTCAAACTCACAACCAAAAATGTTGTCTACCTGTCTGATAGTAGGACTGTAATAGGATCAAATCACATCAACAACAGGTAGGAAATATGTTTTTTTTTTCTGTAAATTCTGCTGATGTGTTTTTATACAGAAGAATTAGCTGAAGGTGAGGCTAACATTAGCTAGCATCCGCTCAGTGTTTGGGCCGACACACATTTTCTTGCGGGTCCAGTCAATTAGCTCATAGTAACATGTCCCCTGTCTCTACACATACACAGGGCCTGCAGTGGCCAAAACAGGTCTCTCATTCATTGTGAACACCATTGTGACAACATTGAGCAACCCTACCTTCACCTTCTGTGTCTGCATCCACAAGATGACCACTGCAGACCATCAATAAAGCAACAACATACTGACCCAGTGTATTTTGTGACATTACAAGATATCTAAGGGAGGATATTATGAAATTGATTAGCCCTATCCATAGAGAGAACCCTTGATAAGAGTTTTAAATTTCATAAGCAAGATTCAGTAGTCAAATCGAGCTTTTATCACCTTCGTCTTTTAGCTAAGGTTAAACCTTTTCTTAGCCATGCTGACCTTGAGAAGGCCATGCTCAAGGATCGACTGTAACGCCCTTTACGTTGGTGTCTCTCAGTCGACACTCAACAGGCTTCAGCTGATCCAGAATGACACCTCCAGACGCGAGCACATCACTCCCGTTCTGTCCTCTCTCCTCTGGCTGCCTGTTCGTTTTCGAATAGATTTTAAACTTTTGTTCGTTTAAACCTCTTAATGGTCTGGGCCCATCCTACATTTCTGATTTACTTTTAATGTCAGTGGTAAATCCTTGAGGTCTTCATCCCAGTTGAGGTTCCGAGGACCAGATATAAAGACTGGGGTGACCGGGCTGGACACAACAGAAGGCCTTTCCTCTCCACGGTGTGAACCTTTAGTCTCCATTGTTCTCATTTCTGTTCTTTGTTTAGGAACTTCCAGCTGTACTGGCAGTAAATCAGCCTTCTTGCATCACACCACACCTCTGATGCACTTTGTCTCTTCTCTTGAACGCTCTGGCAGGTCTACCACTTGGTGGCGTACATTTAACTAAACTACAGCATTATGAATCTAAATGATTACCTACATTATTTTTGATTTAATAGTAATATTTCTATCTTACATTATAACTCTTATTTTCCCATAATAAAAATAGACTGCTTGGTGTGGAAGTCAAAGGATTAAGTCGAATCTGTCTAATAAATAAAAACAATCGTAAACCATGTTAGACGCCCCCTGATGTCTGTTTAGTGTCCAACATGTCTCTGTCTGTATTTATGGGCTGTTTTAAACAGAAGAGACACAGTGAGACCAGATTAGAGGTTTTTAATGAGTAGTGACAGGAAGTTGAACCACTCAATGCTTTACTTCCAGTATAAAAATAAAATCTTCAAACATCCTGTCACTCTTACTGTTTTTTCTTTTATTCACAAACTCAAGCTGTGATAATAAATCCTGTATTGTCCCCAGGAGGAATTTATTTCTCAGCATTGACTCATAGCAGTGGGCTGCCATCTGGGGTCCAGTATCTCACCCAGTGATGCTTCACTGGTTTGTGAGAGCTGGGAATTGAACTGCCCACCTTCTGATCAGCAGACAGCTGCACTGAATGAGTCTTATTCCCTTTCATTAAAGAACTGAATCCAACATAGTGTGTATATGTTGTGTGTTTAGTCTTTATTACTTAATGTGAGATTGGACTTTTATTATATTCCCCTGCTACTTATTTTAACTGGGTTATTATTACACATTGGTCAGTGACAAATAAAACTCTTGAATCTTGGCTCATGCTGCCCTCTAGTGGTGAACTGGGCTCATCTGAGTTCATGAGCTTCCTCTTGTGTTACACGAGCCTCCACTGGACTCAATTCAAACTACATGTTTATTATATCAGATCATAAATGATTTCCATGTATTGTCAGTCCTCTGAGGGGCTTTTAAATAAAGATGATGAGTCTGGGCTCAGGTGCTCCCCTCCTGCAGTTCTTCTCCTAGTAATAGTCAGCTGTTAGAGGAGGAGAGGAGAGGCAGAGGAAAGAAGAGGAGATGAGAGTTAGAGGAGAGGAGAAGAGAAAAGAGGAGAGGAGCTGAAGCGGATCAAGCTGCATCCACCAGCAGTCGCCTCGGCCCTCCACCATAAATCATCCCAACATCTTCATCAAACGACATCAGAGCTCCAGGATCTGAAGTAGAGGTGGCAGCAGTCCACATCCTCACCCCCAAACCTGCTGGGTCAGCTCAACAATAAAAACATATCAAACAGCAGCTTTATGCCTCAAAACAGTAAAAACTGGATGTTTTCAGAGGAAAAAAACAGAAAATATAAGGAATGAACCGTGTTTTTCTTTATAAAGTCACTTCATACTTTTATTCTTATTAGTTTACTGTCTTCTGACGTTTAATGTTTCAGCTTGTGGTTAAGTCTATAGACACCAGCCAATGACAGGGCTTCTTTAGACCAGGGGAGGTATTATTATAAACACCTTTTAGTTATAATAAGGTGTTAACCTGCAGTCATTTAGAGTAGTTGAACACTGAATATAATATGGACTCGGTTTGGTTTCTTAGGAAACATACATAAATGTTAATATAAATAAAGTCTTTCAGCTCAGTAAATCAGGTCAGAGTATAAATAATCTGCTTCTACAATGATTCCAACCTTAAGAGTTCAAAAACACAACAGAACCCACCGTGTCATTTTTAATTAAACAAAACCAAAATGTGAAGAACCGAGTCCACCTAATGAACCATAACTAGTAGAACCTCCTTTAGCAGAAGAGATATTGACTGACTCAATAAAGGGAGCGGTAAACCAAGGTCAGGTTGTCCTTGTTGACCTGGAAGGTGTTGAGTTTTCTCAACAGGTGGAGACGCTGCTGTGCTTTTTTATAAACAGCCTCAGTGTGTTGAGAGAACGACAAGCGCCGGTGTCTATCTCGGTTCCCAGGCTTGTACCTGCTCCACCATCTGACCCTGGATGCCGAGTGGCTCGAACACAGGTGATGTTTTTCCTCTGCCTCCACAGCACAGCTCTTTTGTTTTTGAAATGTTCAGTTCAAGTGAGTGGTCTGCAAAGGTTCGGCTCAGAATCTTCACTTCCTGCTGGTACTGAGACAAAGCATGAAACTCCGTTGTATGTGCCACCAAAGCCATGTCATCTGCGTATTTAATAAGTGCCATCCCCTCTCTGTCGCATGAAATGTTGTTTGTGTACACCGAGAAGAGGAGGGAGGATAAAACACAGCCTTAGGGTATTCTGATAATTAAAACCACAAGATCTGACAGGTCGGGGTTGGCCACGCCCATCAGGAAGAACAGCTGATAATGACACGTCACACCTACACTGATGAAGACGGCAGACGCGAGTCGAAACATGTCAAGAAGGTAAACAAAAACTTACTTGATGATCATACATGTCTGAAAAAAAGAACCTAAATAATTATTTTATTGACTGCTCTATAGCGGTAATGAGAAAACACCTTGTTCAAGCAGCGTGTAGATTTATCTGTGATGTCAGTGGAACGCTCTTTTGGGCAAAGGTCTGACCGCCAAACAGAAGTAACTACGCTCGAATAGGGAGCCTGAGGGTATGAATAAACCACAACAATGTAGCTTGAGCTCATCATGAGGTCTTTATATAAATAAATTAGTATGAATGTATAACATAACAGTTCTTCATGTGACCTTTGATAGGTCCATTAACAGGTCAAGTTCAGTCCTACTGCGATGGAGCGGTGATTGGGCAGCTCACATCCTCTCTTGACCAGGCCTCTGATCAAGGAAGGAACAATGGGGAAAACACCCTGACCTAAACAAGGTCAGAAAAAATACAAAATCAATACACAAACACAATAAGATCTATCTATTACATTAACTAGCATGTTGCCTTTTATACAACAATTGAAAGAACTATATTAGCACTTAATTTGACTAATACAGTTAAAGTCAGATACCATCATGCAACATCCTAACAATTACTCAAATGATAATCATAGGATCAAATAATCAACTCAATATCAATCTGATATTTCAAATAAATATATCATAAGGATGTTAAAAGATCCCATCAATATGATAATATATCAATATATGGGTCCCATTAAAGATCAAACATTTCAACTTAGCAGTAAAGCTGTCAAAATAACAAACATCCGTTTTCAAACAATCGTTTATGTAATCATATGTCACAGGATGGAGTTAATTCATCCAAAACGGGTGTACCAGGGGTTTAAGTCTAAACTAGTACATGCTTGGCTTGTTTTTAGCGGTAGCTTAGCGCTTAGCTTAGCTTAGCTTAGCTTAGCGGTGGTTTACCAGAGTGTCTTAGCGCCGCATTTCAAAACAATCAAAACAACCGACTCACCGCCGAGTTGATCAAGGTGCAGCACGATATTTAAGCGCTTGGCAGAGTTGTCACAGCAGCAGGTGTCACTGATTGTCAGTTTATTGGTTGAGTTCGCCGACCATAGAAAGCAGAGGAGTGCTGGCGGCTTAACCCGGAACTTATAAAAAAGGGTTCAGCCCCGCCAAAATAAGAGCTGGAGGTTGAGTTCACGGGCAGTGTTGCCAAATTGGCCGGTTTCCCGCAAATTGGCCGGTATGGATCCTGATTTTGCGGTTAACATTTCTTTGGGCGGGTTTGGTGTTAGTTTGGCGGTTTTAAAATAACTTTATTGACACACATGTCAACCATTATATCCTCATGCCCTCATGACCCTGTGCTTCAGGAGAGTAATAACTCACAATACACAAACTGGATTTTCACTGGCACGTCTGCTGAGATCTGTATGGCTTTTTGGCAGAGTCTGTCACAGAATGCTCTTTTATTGGCTGGTTCAAAAGGTCAAAGTGCAACATACATGGCTTCCATAGGCAATAGCCTCTGTGCACGCATCAGTTCCGTGTTTGGCGTGAGGATGGTACGAGACTTCCGGTCTCTGTGCTAACGATGGGAGGTGGGAATTTGATCTTGTTGATACTGTACAGAATGGCACACAGCAGTGGTGGTTAGACCTGCTGTCAGTATGTTGTTGAAACGCAAATTTAGTCAGTGTACATGTCATGTTTAGGACATGAACACATAAAAGCTTGACATAGAAGGCCACGCACAAAAAAAGAAGAAAGATTTACAAAAAAAGAAAGATTTACAAGCTCCCGAAAGGAAACTAGCAAACACAGTATGGGCTTCCAGCGGCTACCGGAAGTGTACGTCCATCCTGACCTTCTACCGGAAATTACGTCACGTAGCTGCGTGCACAGAGCCCATTGTAACATGTACATTACTTCCTTTTCTGTCTTACCAAAATAAAAGCATACATTTACACACACATATATAAATACATATACACAATTAAAACATAACATCAGAGCATATGTTAAAACACACTTAACACTCTGCCATTCCTCCTTGCAGACCCTCTCCAGTTCTGTCAGGTTGGATGGTAAACGCTGGTGGACGGCCATTTTTAGGTCTCTCCAGAGATTCTCAATTGGGTTTAAGTCAGGGCTCTGGCTGGGCCATTCAAGAACAGTCACAGAGTTGTGGTGAAGCCACTCCTTTGTTATTCTAGCTGTGTGCTTAGGGTCATTGTCCTGTTGGAAGGTAAACCTTCGGCCCAGTCTAAGGTCCCGAGCACTCTGGTGAAGGTTTTTGTCCAGGATATCCCTGTACTTGGCAGCATTCATTTTTCCCTCGATTGCAACCAGTCGTCCTGTCCCTGAAGCTGCAAAACCCCCCCATAGCATGATGCTGCCACCACCATGCTTCACTGTTGGGACTGTATTGGACAGGTGGTGAGCAGTGCCTGGTTTTCTCCAGACATACCGCTTATAGAATTAAGGCCGAAAAGTTCCATCTTGGTCTCATTAGATGAGAGAATCTTATTTCTCACCATCTTGGAGTCCTTCAGGTGTTTTTAGCTGGCTTTCATGTGTCTTGCACTGAGGAGAGGCTTCCGTCGGGCCACTCTGCCATAAAGCCCCGACTGGTGGAGGGCTGCAGTGATGGTTGACTTCCTACAACTTTCTCCCAACTGCATGTCTGGAGCTCAGCCACAGTGATCTTTGGGTTCTCCCACTGTATATATATTACTAGATATCTTACCCGCACTGTTTGTCAATGGACCCTGACATAGCGATGCCGGCGGCCATCTTGTGAAAGAGAGCTGCCCCCTTTCATAACATTGGTGTCAATGGAGCATGTACTAATAAATACCTCTAACTTGCTCAATTTTTAACTGATTTTCAAACTGTTTGCATTTTTATAAATGTCAGAGACGTGGCTGTGAATATATATCAAAATATAATGATAATGGTTGGAAAATTCATAAATTGTAAAAGTTTCATATCTCAAGTCTATACATAATATGGTTTGTAAGAAGGTAACCCATTTGTAAATCCATTCATTTTTCATTGAGTTCTGATTGTTTTTATTTAAGCTGATCAATCACCTTCCATCTGCTGCCATAGAGAGCAGAACGTCAGCTTTCGGTCTTAAGATGGCCGTCGTGTAGCTACGCTGTTGAAGCCCGGATGATCCATCTAGCCTTTATGATATCTATGTGTATCTATGTGTAACCAGGTGGTTAGAATGTTGTTTGTTTATATTGGGATGAGGTTCAAAGTTCCTACAGCATGCCCTGTTAGTGAATGCAGCACCACAGTTTACCTCTTCACCACGCCGCTTGATTACCTGATTACAAAAAGGTGTGCATCCAGTGAATGAGTTGGTTTGTGTGACGGGGCTGGTATGCGGTCGTGTGGGTGCCTGGTTGTGAGTTCCTCCATTTATTTGTGTTTTAAGAGTTATTTTGTTGTTCATGTAGATATTTGGGTTATTTTAAGGTCTGAGGAGTCTGCTGAACTGGGCCAGTGGTTCCCAATTATTTTCTGTCGTGCCCCCCGTTTGGGATAAGAAAAAAATTTGCCCCCCCCCTGAATTGAAATCTGATCTAGAACCAGAGAACATTTAATTATTTATCTGTAAAAACCACTGGATGGTTTCTGGCATCACAAATATGATTATCAAATTAAGAAATGAGCTTCAACACTTTAAAACTATTTCAAAGTTTAGTTTATTAACTTTTTCAAAGCTTTTTTATTAATTGTAAACATTAGCTGGCCACTGCTTCAACATCGAATTTTTTCAAAACCTCAAATAATTTTTTAACATTTTAAACAAAATTTTAACCAGACTAGCAATATTCTTCAACTTTTCTTTTAAAAAAAGCCAGGGGCGTGTTAACATAACTGGGGTGTGAGGTCTCCAGGTGAGGCTTTGGTTTCATTCTGTCGGCTGCCGAGGTTTTTAGGCAGAAAACACAAACGGGGTCTGTATTTTTCTTTTGCAGGCTACCGTCACTACTTACGTCTTGTGTAGGAGTGGGGATTGATAGGTTTTTATCAATATCAATGCCATTGTTGATTCTGCTTATTGATCAGATTCCTTAACGATTCTCTTATCAATTCTTGAGTTGTTGTTAAGCAGCAAAAAAAAGTTCTAGTCTTCTGCACCACAAGCAAGCATGGTGTGATTTCCATCCATTTTCTGTAGCCGCTCGGTCCTCCACAGAGGGTCGCGGGGGGAGCTGGTGCCTATCTCCAGCGGTCAAGGGGCGAGAGGCGGGGGACACCCTGGACGGGTCGCCAGTCCGTCGCAGGGCCGTGGTGTGATTTGTGTGTTTTAATTTTTTTTCTTTCAAGTACTAGGATAAATTAGGTTATTGCTGTATGAAACAAGAACTACAGAGAGGTCCAACTGTTGATTAAATGTTAAAAGAGCTTGCCACAGTGGCGACAGCATCAGAGCGACGAGGGGAGATCCAGAATTGGACAAAGCCGGGTCACCTGGTCCTGCTTCTGGACTCAAACCTCTGCAGAGCCTTCAGCCTCCCGAGTCTCTCAGAGACTGCAGAGTGTGACTTGTGTAAAGCAGAGTGGGGGACTCGACTTCATCTGTAAACGCTGCAGCGGGTCGGTGTGGTTCCATCAGGACCTCACCTCGTTAAGCCCCTCCACTGCTCACGCTGCACTGGTCCGACAAAAACCGGGTTATTCTTCTGTCGGACCAGAGAGAGGTGTATAAAAGTCTAATTTCTCCATGGGAAAGATTACTGACCAGCAAATTTCAGGAAAAACGGAAAGAAGAGAATCCTTAAGAAGAATTGTTAAAGTTGGAGGTGAACAATTCTGATGGAATTGGTCTGTTGCAACCGATTCTAAGCTGGAACCGGTTCTCGATTCTCACCCCTACTTGTGTCTCGACTGTTTTTCTTTTCACCATCATAAACTTCTCCATCTCCACTCCTTCATCAGCGCTCTCACTCTGTACGCTGGGGCACTCTGTTTGTCTGCTGGGTTAAAAGGGAAGCCTATTAATTGAACGCTGCTGCCACCTAGTGACTGGGGGTGGTTTAGCATTCCATTATGAAGAAAATGTGCTAAAAAATAAAGAATTCTCCTTCATCCTGCGCCCCCTGGGGGTGCGCGCCCCACTAATTGGGAACCACTGTTCTAGGTGCTGCTCTGAGCCCTGGTGTGAGCTCTGTATTCTGATTGCTTAGGTAAGATACAAAGTCCTATTGGTATTCGGGTTTGTTTAATATACAGTGACATAATTGTGTTTTTTTTTGTTTTAGGCAGGCCACTGCACTGGGTTTAGATTAGACAAGCTATCAACCATGCCAGCATTTTAGTGGGTTTTTGTTGTTTTCCTTTTCTTCCTTGAGTCCATTTCTTGGTTTAGTCCCTGGTTGCCATAAGTTGTTTTGTCATTATTATTTACTTGTTAAAGGTCCCTGGTTACTTTGATTAAGTGTGATTTATTTTGTATTATTTGGTTTGGGAAGGGGAACTTTTTTAAAGAACATTGAACTATTAAAGTTGTTTTTAAATTAGAAAGTCAAGTCAATAAATAACTTATATTTTGTAACCTCTGTCTGGGTTCCTTTTGTACTTACTCAACCTTGGGTTATTTGCTCACTGTGGTGTAATTTAGGGGCCTTGCCCATGGTCGCATATGGTTGACACCAACAGCCCATTTGTTTCATTTACCCCTGTTAGTGGAACTAAAGTGGTGTAGCAAGTTTTTCGAACCCTCTGCCTTGGGACCGGTGGTCGGCAGTGGTGGCTTGGGCGCTCCCCGGTAGGGCCCGGGCAGTGGCGGGGGTTGCCACCCTCCATACCCGGGTGCCCTTGGTTGGTGTGTTGGCTGCTGACCTGGTTCTACAGCTGACGAGGCAGAGGGCCCACTTGATGGCATGTTTCTCTTACTGGAGCCATCTGAGCTCAACATAGTGTTTACTGTGGTTTTTATGTGTATGTGTGCCTGGGAATGGGTTGTGGACTGGGAGGGGAGAGTGTCATAATTGTTCTATGTGTGGGAAAGGGAGGGAATGTGGGTTGTATGGGTCATTTTAATCTGTCAAGCACTTTGTGTTGCTCGCTGGGGCATGAAAGGTGCTTTATAAATAAAGTTTGATTTGATTTGAACGTGTGTTCGAGCACGTGCACATACATGCATGCGTATGCACACATTTTCAACAACATTGATTGGGTGTTTTTTTTTCTGTGTTTTGGCAGATTTTTATGGATTTGGGGGCTGAAACCTTGACTCTATCTGGCAACCCTGTTCATGTGTTGTATTCATCATTGGGCTGGTCGCTAATGGATGGGGACTGACGTCTTTGCTGCACAACTGGAAGAAACTGGGGAACATCAGAATCTTCATTCTTAACCTTGGACTTGCAGACATCTTGTATCTGCTCACACTTCCCTTGCTGATGGCGTACTACTTTAATGGAAGTAAATGGATCTTTGGACATTTCCTCTGCATGGTAACAAGATTCTGCTTCAACCTGAATTTGTACTGCAGCATCGGCTTCCTCACCTGTATAAGTGTGTACAGATACCTGTCCAGGGAAGAATAACCACGACTCACACTGTGGTCATTACGGTCATGGTTTGGATGCTGGTTGGAGCTCAAAGTCTTCCAGACATGCTCTTCCCCAAAACGTGTGGAAACTGCTCCAAATGTTTGGATACCACCTTTGACTCTGAAATTGAGAGTTACCTGAAGTACAGCCTCAGCTGGACTCTCATTGGATTTTGTATTCCATTTTTCGTCACACTGGGCTGCTACGGACACATCGCTTTTGTTCTTTGCCACAATAATAGAATCAACAAGTTTCTAAAACAAAAAAACTTCAGACTGTTGTTCATTTTGATTCTACTCTTCTCAGTTTGTTACATACCCTACCATCTATTCAAGAGCCTCAGCCTCTATTCTAGAGTGCTGAGGACATTGAAGATATGCCCGAACTGGGACGCAGCGGTCTTCTGTGCTCGGCAGGCAAGTCGTGGTTTTGTGAGTCTGAACAGTGCTCTGAACCCTCTGGTGTACCTCCACGTGTATGAGGGCATCACTGCTCGGATCAGGCAGCTGTTCCAGAGACATCTTCAAACGTTCAGGTTGAATCCTTCAGCCAAGTCTGTGCCACAAGCCGACGATGATGAAATTTAAGAAATGCTGTAAGGACTTAAAAATGTTGTCATAACTGTGTTATAATTGTCTGTGTATTTTGTAATCATTGCTTGCTTTTTGCTCTTTGTATAAATGACTGAAATGTCACACAAAAAACCATTGGCTGAATCTGTTTGTTTTGAAGAAAAACAGCTGTGGTGTGAGATTCTGGAGAAAAGCCAAGAAGACTCACCAGAACTCAATAAATCCATCAACCTGTAGGATGTTTATGCCAATCCAGAGGCACACATGTCAAAGCACCTTTAGACCTGATATGAAATGCACTGCAGATTAGTATTATTAAGAGCACTGCTGATAGTTTTTTTTAAACACTTTTAGATAGTCTTTACTGTAAATATGCACCTTCCCAGTACATCTTTTATAGGGATGAGCGAGTACCACATTATCTGTATCCGTATCTGTACTCGGATAGTGGGCGGGGCCTAAACCGGAAGTGAACAGGACGTGAACCGGAAATGAGCGTGATTTGACCTGAAGTTGCTGTGGCTTAAATCTGTACATTATTTGAAGTCTGAAATTGATATGGATTGATCAGAAGTTGCTATTTGTATTATTTATTTGAAAACTATTAACAGAGCAGCCTCAGAATTGATTCAGTGTTTTTGATCACAATATTAAAGGCAGTGTTTTTCAACCTTTTTTTGAGCCAAGGTACACTTTGTCATTTAAAAAAAAAAATCACATTTTAATAGTTTTTACTGTAGAAACCTTCTCATCTGTTCACCTGACAATAAAGGATTAGATTTAGTTTATAGGTGACCTCAATAAATCAACTCTTTTTTTTAACCAAATTCAATCACTTCAAACTGATTTTTTTTCACCTGTCAAAGTGATTATAGCATCCAGTTGATCTGTAATGAATTAAACCTGCCTTAAAATGACTATTTCTCTACCGTTTACTTTATTATCCATGTTACAGCATGCAGGACTCTTTGATCATGTTTTAGTTAAACATCTTTTGGGTCTATTTAAACATTAGAATTAATGTGAGTCTCTGAAAACAATTGTGAGGACGACCCTCTGATAAAGTCACTGACAGATCAATGTGTTTTAGTGTTGATGTTTGATTTGTTGAATTTTAAGCTGTCAGTCACGCTGGGAAACACTGTTTGGGCGGTGCGCGCTCCATTCACTTTATTATAACGACAGGCGCGCGAGCACCGCTGAGTTCAGCTGACACGTGACAGGTGACAGATAATATGGAAAGCCAAAAGTGACTTTAACGCATGAAATTTTGTGTGTCTTTAACGCATAAACAACGCGTTGTTTACACGTTAAAGACACACGAAATTTTGTGCGTTAAAGTCACTTTTGGCTTTCCATAAGATAACGGGACCTTCGTCCTTCAGCCAGAGAGGAGGAGACACTGAAAACCAGTGGGTCTCTCAGACCGTTAAAAACTAGTTATGCTGAGGGCGTTTTACGCCGACTTTTTTTTTCCAAATGCGCATCAGGCAGGAAAAAAATGGTAAAATAATGGTGATCCGACCCAGTGTCTGTGGACCCGCTCGCTGATCTGGTTTTATGGACCAGTCAGATCAAAGTATGAATTTTAAAAAGTCGCTGCTCCACCAGGAAACGCTCGGGTTCACCAGAGCACAGCTGGTCCTGGTTGACGTGGAGCCGCAGTGAGTCCGCGCAGTGTTGCCAACTGCCTCTGAGAAATAGTAGCTGAAATTCACCCAGAAAGCCACCAGATGACGTCATACGCTAATTTGCATATTGATGACGTCATCACGTTACAGCGACGCTACGTGTGCAGCTAAAAAAGGCATGCAGAAAAGGTTTTCAGCTTGAAAAGTGGGTATAGAAAATGTATGGATGGATATTGGATATATATTATAGTTTAAGAAAGTATAAGAAGTCAACATTTTACTTATGAAATATCTGAATAAATAAAGAATATATATAAAATAATATCAATAATATAATAAGTTCATCTCTCTGGGGTAGTGTTAGGATTGGACAGCTGTACATGTGCAGATCATTCCCATTCCTAACGTTTAGAAGGACAGCTGGTAGTGATGGGAACTCTGGCTTTTGGGAACCGGCTCTTACAGTTTGGCTCTTGAAAAAGAACCGGCTCCTTTTGGCTCTCAAACGGCTCCTCAATTTATCACACGAAATGATGTAAAATGTGTGTAAAATTTAGTGTGTGAATGGGCGTGACTGCCATGTTGCACAGCGCTTTGGGGAGTGTCGAACATTCTAGAAATAAATAATAGTCTGAGTCTATGATGTTTAAGACTAGGGCGTTTATCTTAAGGGATTTAGTTACAAAGGGTAAGTTAGGAAAGTTACTTGTTGGAGTAAGCTACGTGGAGGGTTAGCTTATCAACAGGCCTCAGGTTTACCAGATTATGGAGTCTTACTGTGTGAAGCTCCGTGGATCAGATCCGGCGTGGATGGATGATCGCTTGAAGGTGGGAACCCCCCTCGATTGTCGGGAACCCTTCAGGGGCCGTTGAGCCGCCTTGGGCTGCGGATTTGTCCTGGATACTCGGCTCAGTAGACCCATCTCTGGTCAGTGGGTGCAGAGGCCATTATCCCCATTCAGTGGCAAGGAGAGGCAGACTGGCTTGTCTGGCTCTTGAGGGGAGAAGTGGAGGTCGGTCTTGAGTGGGGTTTGGAACCCACAGAAAGATGTAGACCGACTCCTGGAGGGCTTCACTGGTAGCGGTGCAGTGAAAACCGGCTTGTCTCAGTGTTGAAATCTCTGAGAACTGGCTTCAGGAAGTGAAGTGGGCAGTTAAGAGAGACATGGTCTTGGAGAGGACCAATCAGAGTGAGTCTTCTTAAAGTGGCCAATGGGATTTTACCAAGTCACAGACCCAGACAATTAAAGTCACAGTACTTAATAAAGTAGAAATATGTAAACCGTATGATTTAAGGTTTATATAAAAATAATACTGAAGCTGTCTTAATCACATTAAGACATTCATGTAACAGTAGATTAAAGAGTGTCATTTTTAGAAAGAGATACCAAGAGTCTTTAAGTTTAATTACTACTAAAAGAGTCCGGTGGAATCTTCCGGAAAAACCCGACCTGGACACCTGGAAGAATGTTGATTCAGGTTATCAGAGGTTAAAGCATAATAAAGAGACATTATAATCCAAGTTATTGGCAAAAAGAGGATTGTTGTGTGTGTGATGGTCAAGGGGTCAAAAGGTCAGAGGAATAGCGTAATTGATAACGCTACAATATAAACATTGGGTATCAGTTCTGTTTTGTGAGGTTTGATCTCCGCAAATAACACAAGCCCGTCTGCGTTCCGCCATGTTGAATTATGAAAAAAAAAACAAAAGCTAGCAGTTGGGCGGACCGAAAGGCGTTACCATCTCAGCGAATACGCGTTGTGACGTCAAACCGTGCACAAATGCACATCCGCATTTTTAAGTTTCATTTCTTAGAAATTCTGTTTTTTTTTAAATAACCAGGGAACAGGGAGTTTTCATGTTTAGCCTACATGACAGGCTCAGGGGGACCTATTAGAAACTAGGAAAACCTGAAAAAAATGGATTCTGACAAAACCACCCCTTTTAACCGAGATCCTGGGTCAGCTGAGAGAGGTTGGAAGTTGTCTCCGACGGAAGATTGGGGCGCACTTGCTCTACAGCTGCAGAGACCCTATCTAAAACATGTTAATATGGCTTAAAAGATTCCCACTAGTTTCCCAGAATCAGAATTTGGGGTTTGAGGATGTCAAAATAGATGACGAAGATGAAGTTGCGAGAACAGATCCTTCATCCCACGCGCAGCAGGGAATAAATCACCGCTCCGCGTCCAGTAGCTGGACAGGGAGGGGGCACAGCTCCTCAAATAATAGTCTGTGCATAACACGCATTGATATTCCAGGAAATGTTGGGATTTTAGAGGGAGATGTCCCTAGAAACAGTTTACAGGAGTATATACTTGTTTTGTTTGCTGAACCGGAGACTCTGACGAGCAGTCCGGGTTACCTTCAGCCAGATGCGAGTCCGGGGTGAGTCTTACCTTATCTTCCTAACTAAATCCATCGCGTTAGCTCATGAGAATAGCCCTTCTGCCTCAACATTAATTTTAAGCAACACGGGCAAGCTTCAGTCCCGTTTTAAAGGGATAGCTTTGGCTAAATTAGAGGAAAATTCTGAAGGAAGTTTCATATCTCAAGTCTATAATAAAGTTTGTAAGAAAGTAACCCGTTTGTAAATCTGTTCATTTTTCATTGAGTTATGAGTGTTTTTATTTAAGCTGATCAATCACCTTTCCTCTACTACCATACAGAGCAGAACGTCAGCTTTCGGTCTTAAGATGGCCGTCATGTAGCTACGCAGTCGAACCCCAGATGATCCATCTAGCCTTTATGACATCTACGGTTGACACCAACAGCCCATGTGTTTCATTTACCCCTGTTAGTGGAACTAAAGTGGTGTAGCGAGCTTTTTGAACGTGTGTTCGAGCATGCGCACGTGCACATACATGCATGAGTATGCATGCATTTTCATTAACATTGATTGGGTGGTTTTTTCTGTGTTTTGGCAGATTTTTATGGATTTGGGGGCTGGAAAACCTTGACTCTATCTGGCAACCCTGTTCAGGTGTTACATCAGACCTGCTGGAGGCGGTGCTGTTTGAAAGAGGAAGTCATTTGGGTTATTTTTACTCTTCTTCTCATTCGCCTGCACAGCTTCTGAGAAGGGTTGATTTCCAGAAGACAGGATGAATTCAACAAAGTGTGTTTCTCCCAACAAGGCTTTATTTGAGCACAAGATCCTGCCAAGTCTTTACATCTTTGTATTCATCGTTGGGCTGGTCGCTAATGGATGGGGACTGACGTCTTTGCTGCACAACTGGAAGAAACTGGGGAAGATCAAAATCTTCATTCTTAACCTTGGACTTGCAGACATCTTGTATCTGCTCACACTTCCCTTGCTGATGGCGTACTACTTTAATGGAAGTACATGGATCTTTGGACATTTCCTCTGCATGGTAACAAGATTCTGCTTCAACCTGAATTTGTACTGCAGCATCGGCTTCCTCACCTGTATAAGTGTGTACAGATACCTGTCCATTGTCCATCCACTGAGAGTGAAGGGAAGAATAACCACGACTCACACTGTGGTCATTACGGTCATGGTTTGGATGCTGGTTGGAGCTCAAAGTCTTCCAGACATGTTCTTCCCCAAAACGTGTGGAAACTGCTCCAAATGTTTTGATACCACCACTCATTCTTATGCTGAGAGTTACCTGAAGTACAGCCTCAGCTGGACTCTCACTGGATTTTGTATTCCATTTTTCGTCACACTGGGCTGCTACGGACACATCGCTTTTGTTCTTTGTCACAATAATAGAATCAACAAGTTTCTAAAACAAAAAAGCTTGAGGCTGTCATTCATTTTGATTCTTCTCTTCTCCGTTTGTTACATACCCTACCATGTATTCAAGAACCTCAGCCTCTATTCTAGAGTGCTGAAGAAGTTGAACATATGCCCGAACTGGGACGCAGCGGTCTTCTGTGCTCAGCAGGCAAGTCGTGGTTTTGTGAGTCTGAACAGTGCTCTGAACCCTCTGGTGTACCTCCACGTGTATGAGGGCATCACTGCTCGGATCAGGCAGCTGTTCCAGAGACATCTTCAAGCGTTCAGGTTAAATCCTTCAGTCAAGTCTGTGCCACAAGCCGACGAAGATGAAATTTAACAAATGCTGTAAGGACTTACAAATGTTGTCAAAACTGTATTATAATTGTCTGTGTATTTTGTAATCATTGCTTGCTTTTTGTATAAATGGCTGAAATGTCACACAAAAAACCATTGGCTGAATCTGTTTGTTTTGAAGAAAAACAGCTGTGGTGTGAGATTCTGGAGAAAAGCCAAGAAGACTCACCAGAACTCAATAAATCCATCAACCTGTAGGATGTTTATGCCAATCCAGAGGCACACATGTCTAAGCACCTTTAGACCTGATGTGAAATGCACTGCAGATTAGTATTATTAAGAGCACTGCTGATAGTTTTTTTAAACACTTTTAGATAGTCTTTACTGTAAATATGCACCTTCCCATTACATCTTTTGCATTTCTTTGAAGCTTTCGTCTGCTGTCAAGCACAAAACATCCGTGCACGAAAGCATTCTAAGGATATGTGTAATACCACACATCAGTTCAACACAGAAACTCACTTTACATGTTCAACAACCAGTAAACACTGGAGTTTCTCTACACTGTGTGTGTTCTTTATATGCATTTAACACATGGAAATAGAAATGGGGCAAGAGGATACCACATGATACCTGGCCGATCTGTTACTGCTGCACATCCTGAACTTAAGTTTTGCAGCTGAGGTTCAGGATGCCTCTGCCTCTAAAATTAGTCATGCACACAGGACAGAAACCACAGCAGTAGTAATAGAATTACCTACAGGTTGCTTCCACTTGTGGTATGAGCCGTAATCCAGGTGAGTCGTGTTCAGACGGGCTCATGAACAGGAAGCAAAGCAGAAGAAGAATGTGTTATTACTGTAAATGAGCTCCTGAATTCAAAATGGTTTATTCATAAGTTTGAATACTTACGCCAACAATCATATCATAATCATTTAATCTTGTGTGTTGATTTACTTATATAAGTCTGAATCCTTTTTTTATTTTATATTCATTACCTCATAATCATGTGTATGTTGCAGTCATATTTTAGCATTATCTTATAGTCACATGTTCCATTTGCAGCCGTATTTAGAGGATGGTATATGTGTGTGTTAATCTTTAAGGAACTAAAATGTTTGTTTTGTCTGAACGATGTCTGCTGACACCATGAACATTAGGTCATGATAGAGTTGGCCTCTTTCCAGTCCTCATGTAGAAGCTGGGGAGCAGAAAAAGGTGCTGAACAGGAAGTAGAGAGAGCAGTTGGTGATCAGCCAGACAGAACCTGCAGTCCAAGGAAGCAAATTCTTAGATACTTTTATAGGGTTTTACCTTTGTCTTTCATTTACCTTATTTTAATTTGTAATTGATTCATTTAAAGTGCCTGTGACTCCATATTTAAATCACTTTATATTAAACAGGTGTAATCTTTGATGCCTCTAGATTAGCGTTGCACCATTAGAACTCAAAATACGCTGTAATTATTTCCTAACGAGCAACTCAGAGATCAGAAGAAAGCGCCGCCTTCCGGTTCTGCTGGGTTTCTCCTTATTTGGCAGCCTGGCACTTCTGCTGCAGCAGGGGGCAGTGTCCAGTAGGGGGCAGTGCCATCGCGTGAAAGAGAAACGAAACTGAAACTAAACACTACACGGTCTATGGGCAATGGCGGCGGCACTGCCTCGCTCCAGGTGTCGTGAACGTGCATGTGGGAGGAGAATTTACCATATAAGCAAGTCCGGATCACTATGACCTCATAGTGGGCTGGAGTGAAAAAAACTGTTTGAAACCTGGGTCTGAAATCTGGAAGAGCTTCTCGCTGGCTGTACTAGGAGACAAATGGACGCTGATTTTTGCTCTTTCTGGCAGGTTGAAGGTGAGAACTCAACGTTGCAACATGATAGATAAGTCAGAAAACATGGAAACCGATGTCATGGGACCTTTAAATTGATTTAATAAATTCCTTCCAAGGGGGGAAGTTAATGTGTGGGGTGAGTTCCTCTTATTCAGGAGTTACACTTAATAGGCACAAAAAGGAGCATAGGATAAGCTCCCTCTAATTAAATTAAAATATCCTCCAATCACTGCCGATAGTAGACTGGTGAGTGGAAATCACGTCTCAGGTTCAGAGGTCAGCACCGGTTCGGAGTTCCTCCAAGCAGGTCAGCGATCAGGTGAGAACACCTGTTTGAAAATAACCCATTTGTATAGCGTGCTATTTAAAATAACTTTAAAATTCACTGGTTGCAAAGTCTACTGTTCCTTCAGTAAACCATAAGAAGTCAGTAGGGAATTATTAAATGGATAAAAATAATTCCACCTTAATTATTATCTCTTAGAGGTTATTTCTCTTAATTCAGATTTATAAAAATGAATGTAACAGAAGTGTGAACTCTTCTGGCCGAGGTCCGGAGGCTTAAGAGGTTTTAAAATGGCCTTAAAATAAAGAGATATAAATTAATTTTGGCTTTCCGTTCACCACTTTAAGCAGGTTTTAATCACAGGAGTCTGGAGGTGGTTAAAATACTGAGCGGCTGCAGTGAGTTTTGAGCTGAACTTTAGAGAATACAGTAGGAATCCACAGGAGCTTTATTTAAAACTGGAGTCTTGATCAGTCGCTCTCTGAAGCTCCTTTCAGGTCGAGGAAGAGAGATTTAATTGAATAAAGTTTTGACGACACAGATTGTGGCTCCTGCCGGTAACTTATCATCTGTATGATCCAGTCCCGAACCCTGGATTTAAACTGCGGTATTTAGAAAATTATGCTCAGATTTTACCAGCTGATTTCACACAGCTTAAAAACCCAAGACCTCCTCCTCCTGTTGAAAGGTGGTCGGGGAGGGATTCAGTCCAGATCTTAAGCCCCACTATAGCTGAAACGGAACACATAGCACCCCATATGGGACATGATCCCTGGTTTTTAATGAATTAAACTGTACAGAAGACAGTTGTTATTTTGTTAAATACTCCTAATTTATCTCCCGTTGAATAGGGTTGTTGCAAACTTTGGAACGTAAAAAATAGAGAATTAGCCTCGGGGTAAAATTCTTTAATGTTTACAGACAGTCACACAATAAGTTTAGGATCAGATCTTAACTGAGATCCTGGGTCAGCTGAGAGAGGTCTGAAGATCAGGGCGCACCTACAGCTGCAGAGACCCCATCTAAAACATGTTAAAATGGCTCAAAAGATTCCCACTAGTTTCCCAGAATCAGAATTTGGGGTTTGATGATGTCAAAATAGATGACGAAGATGAAGTTGAGAGAAATAATGAGCGAGTTGTAAGGGGAAGGCTGACAGAGCCAGCCAGTTCACAACAAATTTCCAGAAATGTAACCTTGCTGAGAGGCAGAGCTGAGATAATCGCTCTTCCTGTTAAATGTTGTTGGTGGAATTTCCCCCTTGAGGCATTTACTGTAACTAGAACTCTTTAGCGGCGCTGAAAAGAGTAACAGAGGAGAATCTCTCAACTCACTATGGTGGCGTCCCTGAATGAGGAAAGATCAACCGAACAGTTTTGGAAGGGAAAAGTTTAAATGAATAAACTATCCAGACTATTCCTCTCTTGTGGTGAATTGCCTTCAGCACCTTTTGCTAGTTCCACTCCTAATAACCAACCCTCTCCCTCCGTAGAGACCTCCAAGGGGACCAGCAGAAGCGGTTTCATCAGTTTTGGGTTCAACGGGGGATGGGTCCCTCACCCCGCGCGCAGCAGGGAATAGATCACCGCTCCGCGTCCAGTAGCTGGACAGGGAGGGGGCGCAGCTCCCCAAATGATAGTCTGCGCATAACACGCATTGATATTCCAGGAAATGTTGGGATTTTAGAGGGAGATGTAAACAGTTTACAGGAGTATATACTTGTTTTGTTTGCTGAACCAGAGACTCTGGCGAGCAGTCCGGGTTACCTTTCCTCAGCCAGACGCGAGTCCGGGGTGAGTCTTACCTTATCTTCCTAACTAAATCCATCGCGTTAGCTCATGAGAATAGCCCCTCTGCCTTGACATTAATTTTAAGCAACACAGGCAAGCTTCAGTCCCGTTTTAAAGGGATAGCTTTGGCTAAATTGGAGGAAAATTCTGAAGGGGTGATAGAATGGGAACAAGTTTGTCGAGATTTAAATGCAGATGGAGCAGCTGAATGCTTCTGGCATGGTTTTCTATTTAAAATTTGGGACAGCCAGAGGACTGGCTAACCGCTCAGAGAAAAGACTTATACAGGAGTTGTCATGCTGTGATTTGAAATGCTGGCTGAAAATGTGATTCTTCTTGTTAAAGATGTGAACTCCACTAATCAAGCTAACGCTTGTTCGCGCTCCCTCCTGAACCAGAACCTGAAGAACTGCACCGGTGCGGGATTATTCGTCAGCCGAATCCGTATTCCCCTCCTGCTGAGGAACGGATAACAGAGTTAAGGTTAACTAGAGGTATTAATAAGTGAGGTAGACCCGTTGTTAGAAGGAGGATTGATCCCTCTGCAAAACCTTGTTATGGCCCCGTTTATGAAGGAAAACTTTCAGATCGATGATAAACAGTATCCTGAATGGTATGACGTTGAACCTGGTGAACCGAGTAACGTCAAGCAGTCGACGAAGGTTCTGGAGCGGCCTGCCTGGGATTTCCAGGCCTTGGAAACATGAATATTTGGCATCTGGTTATGACTTTTATATACAGATGGGTGTGAGACAGGATAGCTCTGTTGAGAGATTTCACCGTTCTGTTCCCTCCGCTCAGCCAGTGACCGGTTTCAGGAGCCTGAACCCGGTCCCGGCCTCGTCCCAGCTGTGCATCAGTCAAGCGGAGCATCTGTGAGTTTGTTGGCTTCTGGTCGATCTATGATTGATTTAATTCCCCCGAGAAAGCATGGTCAAAGTGACATACAATATTTAAATTATATTAAAGCAAAGGGGATCCCAAGTGCTGACTTGGATACTGAGGATTTTACACACGTATATTGATGCTGACTCGAGACATTCACGTGCCCATGGTGCAAACAGTGGCAGATATTTTAAGAGCTGAGGAGAATATTCCTGGAAAGGATCAAATGCAGCTTCTTGTTTCCCAAACTCAGAGAGATGTTCGGGACATGCTTTGTTCGGGACATGTTTCAACTCGCGTTTTAATCAGTGTCACCGGTGTGTGACTGCTGTTCTTCCCGATAGACCGCAGACGCGAGTCGAAACATGTCAAGAAGATAAAGAAAAAATTATGACATTTCTGAAAATTAACAACACAGATTGTGTAAAAATAAAGTTCTTGTGAAACGGTCGGACAATTCCTGTTTAGTAATTCACATGTCAAACATGCAGCTCACTGATTCTTAGACCCTTAAAAGAATATTTGGGCTGTAGTTCAGGTGATGGACTTATTTACCTCAATCTGACCTATTATTTGGTTTAGTCAGGACAACTTTAGTTTTTGGGTTCAATCAATGTAAAAGTCAGCGATATTCACACTAAAGAAAAAGATAAGTTGAACCAACTTAATTGAATTACTTCAATTGGTAACAAGTAATTCAATTAAGTTTATCCAACTTAATTTTTTAAGTTGGTTAAACTTGACATATTTAAGTCAAAACTTACTCAAATCATTTAGTTTCTTACAAATCAAAAAATCAAATCCCTCTGACTGAAATTTATGTAAATTCAACTCAAATTTTTAAGTTTTTCCAAAAATTATTCTCTTTTAAAAGCCACCTAGAGACATTTTACACCAAACACTCAAAAACATGTCAGAAAAACAAACATGCTGTAGTTAGAGCAGTCAGAGGAACATGTTAATCAATCAATTTACTTTACAAAGCACTTTTCATACTGAAAACAGCTCAAAGTGCTGCACAATGAAAACAAGCTCACAAAAATTAAAAACTTTACACGTGCACAGAGACAAACATACATTTTCAAATAAAATAATATAATAAATAAATGAGAGAAATGTGCCTGTGAAATTTCTGGACTGAGCACAGAAGAGCCAGTACTGAAAATACAACTAAAAAGGAGAGCTGCTCCTAAAAACGTCAACATTCAGTAGAACTGACATGTATATGAGAGTTGCAACTACTTGAAAACATGTATAAGTTCAAACTACTTTATTTTTCTTAGTTTGAACAAGTTTCTTCTTGTTTCAGTTCTTGAATACATTGATTAGTTTCAGACATTGCACTCAAATTATTTGAGTAATCCCTGCAGCGGCTTCAAACCGACATGTTGGATTCCTCGCTTTGAGTGTGAATGTGTGCTGGTTACTTCGGACGAAACTCATGAAACATCAATATCCAAACCAAAATCATTTAATTTGGGGTCCAGTAAGTTTTTTATGCTGCCTTGCTTTTGACACTATTGAGGAGGACGTGCTGTGGGATGTTACTGACTTTTGAATTGCAACAGATAACACTCTCCACCTGACTGGCTGCATTCCTGCCATAGCAGCACTTAGGTAAGTTTCTTATTTCCTGATGTCACGGCCCCCTCTGTTCTGAGAAGGCCTTTTTGCTTTTAAGCTTTGTTTTCTGTCCAGTCTGCACGTGAGGGCCCGCCCTCCTGCATGCTCTCCAGTCTGAAGGGTGGATTTCCTCCAATCTGCTTGCAGCTCCACACCATGGTGCCATCTTGTTCCTGCATGATCCCTCCTCTGCTCAAGTCCTTATGCAGCTGGACCTCGTCACCTAATCAGCCTGATGATAAAAGCAGCCAAATCTCAGTACCTCTCTGCTCTCGTGTCCTCTAACAGCCACAGGCTCTTTTTAATGTGTTAAATGGTCTTTTAAATCCTACAGGTCCCTCTGTTTTGACAGCATCAGTTGAGCTTTGTGAAGAGTTTTCATCATTTTTTATGAACAAGATCTCTGCCCTCAGGTCTTCTGGCAGTCATAATGTTCTAGACACCCCGGTTTCTGCTCTGTGCTCAGCTGTTCTCACTCAGTTTGAGCCTGTTTCTCTTTTGTTTTTATCAGATCTGCGGCCTACAAACTGCCCTGCTGACTGTCTCCCTGCCCGTCTATTTAAGGAGGTTTTAGATTCTATTGGGTCTTTTGTTCTTCTTCTAGTAAACACATCCCTGCAGTCAGGCTGTGTCCCGGCTGCCTTTAAGCATGCTGTGGTGCAGCCTATTCTGAAGAAGAAAAACTTAGACTCCTCTGTACTTGCAAACTTCAGGCCAATCTCTTAAGTTACCCTTTTTGTCGAAGGTGCTAGAGAAACTTGTTTTTGTTCAGTTACGGGATTTTTAAAATGAGAACTGCATTTTTGACAAGTTTCAATCTGGTTTTAAGCAACATCATAGTACTGAGACGGCCTTGTTGAGAGTTTTTAATGACCTTCTTTTAACTGTCGATTCTGGGGATGCTGCTGGACCTGAGTGCTGCATTTGATACCGTGGACCTGGTACCTTCTGTCTCGGCTTGATCAGCTAGTGGGCATTAAGGGTACTGCTCTTCAATGGTTCAGTTCAGATCTGTCAAACAGGACGATCTCAGTTCATTTAGATCACTGTTCCTCAGCTGCAGCCCCGCTGACATGTGGCATTCCTTAGGGGTCTATTCTTGGCCCAGCACTGTTCAGTCCCTCCAGGATTTTGCGATGTTGAGATCGCAACTATCAACGCAAATTCAGCCAATCCTTGCAAGTTTTGCACGTCTTGCAATTTTATCCAATCAGCGCAACTTTAAAGCGCCCATGTCATGGTTTTCCGTGTTTTCTGACTTATCTATCATGTTGCAACGTTGAGTTCTCACCTTAAACCTGCCAGAAAGAGCAAAAAACGGCATCCATCTGCCTCCTAGTACAGCCAGTGAGAAGCTCTTCAAGGTTTCAGATCCAGGTTTCAAACCGTTTTTTTCACTCCAGCCCGCTATGAGGTCATAGTGATCCGGACTTGCTTATATGGTAAATTCTCCGCCCACATGCACGTTCACGACACCTGGAGCGAGGAGAACGCCAGCGCTGCAGCCGCCATTGCCCATAGACCGTGTAGTGTTTAGTTTCAGTTTCGTTTCACTTTCACGTGACGGCACTGCCCCCTACTGCAGCAGAAGTGTCAGGCTGCCAAATAAGGAGAAACCCAGCAGAACTGGAAGGCGGCGCTTTCTTCGAGAGTCTGCTCGCTGCAGAACCAGAAAGGCGGAGCTGCACCAGGTTCAGCCCCGCCCATTCAACCAATCAGACCCGGCCATTCCATCAGAGTCAGCTCCCGCACCTCCCGTGTGATTGACCTGGTTATATTGGACTATTACACTGGACTGTTCCGAGAACGAGGTGTTGCATCTCCGCCAGATCCAGAGCACAAAGTCCGGCGGAGATGCAACACCTCGTTGTCGGGTAATGCTGTGAGCGTGAAACAGAAGGAGAAACAGGCAGATAGTCAGTTATTTTCTTGTAAATTCACTCTTTTGCAATAAAGTTATTTTTAAAAAAACAGCGGAGGAGGGCTGACTCTGGTCCTGTATCATACCACACTACTAAACTAAGTAAGAAAGAAAAAACATACAAGGATGTTTGAATAAGAAGTTAAACATTAACTTAATTTTACATCATTATTATTACTGACATTATATTACCACCTTTATTGTCCCAAATGACTAAAAAATGTTTTTTTTAACTATTTTTTTTTTTTTGGTGTGGATGTTAAGAGCAAAATGTAATAAACTAAAAACATGATGTGATGTTTGTGGTTTTGCACACAGAATCACACAAATCCATGCATGTAGAATTTATTCATTCAAGTCGAAGAAACAAAACGAAAGAATGAACAGTCCATGGGCGATAAACTATGGTGAAGTAGGCTAATCTGATTTGGTAGTTCACACATTCCAAACAGAGGAAGCTCATCAGTACTTTCGCTGAGACCAGACAGAAAATAACTCAACTTAGACGTGTTAATGGGCTATTTTAGGACTAAAGATATTTTAAATACAATACTTTGACACAATCGCTGTGATGGACTGCTGACCTGTCCAGGTGACTGCTGGAGAGAGAAAGGCACCAGCTCCCTCTAACCAGGGGCGTGGCTATGGGTGGGCCTGGGTGGCACTGTGTACCAGGGCCTACCCAATCAAATGGCTTCCTCAACAAAATTATATATACATTTGTTTTATTTTTGAGGGGTGTCCTTTAAGTCATCATAAAATGAAATGAAATAGAATCAATTTGACATCAACAGCATGAATGTGTTGGGGTGACTTCAGTTAACTATTACATAATTTGCTAATCTTGCTCTCATTGGCTATTTTGAATAATTTTGGAACTCTCCAGACAAGCAACAGTAACTGTGAGTATGCTGCTGTGACTTGTAGTGTCAACCAAAGCATTTTAGAAATGGCAAAACAAAATTTCATTTCAAAATGTTTCAAAAAACAAAAAGAGGACCTGCTGTGTTACAGGTTTAATGTGTTTTGGAATTTAGATGTTTTGTTCAAAGATCTTTCTGTCGGTTTCTGACTGTGGTTCCTCTCTCTTTTGCAGTTCACCGTTTGCAGCCTTGTAGTTTCGCGGATTGTTTTGTGCAAATTTGCATGCTTTTTAAATTTTTTCCAGCGCATTGTGTTCATTCGTCTCCTCCATGTAGCAGAGTGCAGTGCATCCTGACTCCATGCGCGCTGACCAAGAGTCTGGATACACTTTTAACAAGTAGAGAAGATGTTTTTAACTGATTGACAGACTGCAAAATCAGAACCATGGACAGCAACTTTCACATCTCTAAACGGTGCGCTCTCAGCTGCTCCTTTTTTCCCTCTCTCTCTCCCGACCCGAAATAATTAACGTAATAATTTGACCCGACCCGATGGCTTGGGCTGAAATTGAGACCTAGTGAGAAGCACAGCTCTCAGCTAGCTCACTTCTTAGCAGCAGCTGTGAGCTATTTACCACGATGAAGCACAAGGTGTCCGTCAGATGCAATCAGAAACATCAATTAAATTATTTATTTGGGGCAATTATATTATAATTTTAATGGGGCGGCATTAGCTCAGCTGGGAGAGTGGCCGGTCTGGCAACCGGAGGGTCGCCGGTTCGATCCCCAGCTCCGGCTGGGTTAGATTGTCGTTGTGTCCTTGGGCAAGACACTTCACCCAACTTGCCTACTGGTGGTGGTCAGAGGGTCCTGGAGGGCGCCGGTGCATGGCAGCCCCCGCCTCTGTCAGAGTGTCCAAGGGCAGCTGAGACTACAACGTAGTTTATCACCACCAGTGTGTGAGTGTGAGTGTGAATGGGTGAGTGACTGTTCGTGTTGTACAGCGCTTTGGGGTGTTCTGCACTGTAGAAAGCGCTCTATAAATACAAGCCATTTACCATTTTACCATTTATTCTGCCGTTCTGATGGTTTGGTGTTTAAACAAGAGATCAAGGTGTGAAAATGTTCATGCCTGTCTGAGAAAAGTGTATAAAGTTTGTAGTGAGGGGTTTTACAGCCTTAAAGCGGCTCTCTGGAGCATTTTTCTCTGTATCAAAGTTTTCTAAATGTTTTAAATGATATTTCAGGTCTAAACTATGATCTATGGGTTGAGTTCCACAACATCTGTCATTCTGATGAAGACCCTCCTTCCTCCTAGAGACCCCTTTCCATTATTTCTTGCCGCCGACATTTTTCAGCCAATGAAATTCAAATGTCTGCATTCTCTCAACATGCACGCGCATCGACCAAACCTGTACCAGTAGGGGGCGCTGTCGTACAGGACGCTCCGTGTGTTTCTCTGCCGTCTCAGCCGTTCACTGAGGACTCACAGCTCATTTCTACTAAAAACCTACCCATTCTCCAGATAAAGATGGATTTATTTTTATTTTTAAACCTTTCACCTCACAGAATGGCAAGGCTTGACAGGGTTACGTGTTTATTTTGGTCAGAAAGTTCATCCAGGGCCGAGTCAAGTTCAGCTTCAGAGTCCAGCAGCAGCTCTCTGCTAACAGAGCTAATATCAGAAGCAGCAGGGACAGAGAGGGCTCTTCAGACCCTCGTAGTGTTGTTGGAATAAGATTGTGAACTGAGAGTGATTAAACCCTACACATTGAGCGGTACAGTTCATGTCCGAAGTATATGCGCCGTGTGAACGCGCGCACACGCGACCGGACGCGCGTGTCGAGATGTTTTGAGGAGGAGCCTTTGGACGCTAGATTCAAAAACTGCTCTCCTGATGAAATCCTCCAGAGTGCGGCTTTAACACATCTGGATTAATTGTAAAAAAATTTAACTGATACTTGGCGGATTTCACCACGAATTGCCAGCTATTTTTTGAACGTAACTCCCAGAATAAACGAGGGATCACTGTATAGACACATATCTGCTTTAACAGAAGTCACATTTACAAATAAACTTACTTTCAATTACATAGGCCCGCCCATTTTTTATTAGGCCTTGAGCTTGCCAAATTTTCAGTAGTGATTTTCAGTGAACTGAAAAAATATATACATATAATCAAATGATAACAACAAACATCATACCGTTGACTCAACACGTACTGTAAATATCTTACTAGCAGATATTCAAAGGAAATGTCACTTTATTTGATTTTAAAAGTACAATGTATCAACATTTTACAATTTTCTAGTTGTTTCCAGTATTTTAATTCTAAATTCTTAATGTTGGTGCATGTTACCACTTCCTCTATAACTTTCTGATCTAAACTTTAAAGTAACAAAGTTTTTTAATCAGCAGGTTCTTTATTCAAGCTTGGTTTTTCTAATCTTCATCAAACATCTAAAGCACCATTTACAGGAAGCCCAGAACAATGCAACACTCAGCAAAGCAACTGCTGCAAGGAATGCCAGCACATCTAGACAGTAGTAGGCATACCAGGGCAGCTTATAGGACTCAGTACGCAGATGAGCTGCTCCCTTGTGCCTCATGACGTACTCCATCCAGAATACAGCACTATCAATGGGTTTTATTGGTTTGTCATGAAGAAGCTGTGATAGTTTGATCATGTTCTGCTTGTAAGGCTTTTCTGGGTCCAAAATGTTCTTCAGAGCGTTTGTCAGAGTCTCAACATCCAATGTTGACACTTCAACTGTCTCTGCAACTCCTCGGACCTTCAGACGGACCATGTTGTCATCCTGGTCAAAGAGTAGAGGCATACCCAGAACTGGTACACCGTGGTAGATGGCTTGGTAGATGCCATTGGTTCCCCCATGTGTGACAAAGACCCTGGTTTTAGGGTGGCCAAGGATGTCGTTTTGAGGAAGCCATTCAACCAGCATGGTGTTGTTCCCCAGAGTGGCAGGTCTTTTCCCAACATACCTCCAGAATGAGGCAGTTTGGCAAACGCTGATGCGATGGTCTCAGATAACTCAGGGCCGGGGTCGCTCAGCAGGGTGCCCAGAGTCATGACGATCACTCCATGTTCACCAGAGCTCTGCACAAATTCCTCCAACTCTGCTGGCAAAGGTTTGGAAGGTTTAGCCTGGAAACCTCCGATGTAGACAACAATGGGCATAGTGGGACGAGGGAGCTCAAAGGTAAAATCGACTCTCATTAGCCAGAGATCAGCAGCTTGCGTAAGAGACATGGCGCTTATATGACTTCCAAAGTACCGATCACACACAGCCTGGTATGGTGGATTAGTGATATAGTGGTGCATGTAAACCAAGATGCTATAGTACATCATGTTTTTGACTCTTTGAATGAAGTCCATCTGGTCAGGTAAATGTGAAAACACAACAGGGATGTAGGACAGTGGAGAAGGAGCAATAGCAAAATGTGCCTCTCCATTGAAAATCCAACGAACATTCAGAACCAGAGGAAGCTTGAGGTAATGCGCCAGCAGCATTCCACCAGGAAGTGCAGGGTCTGTTAGCAAAAGGTCATATCTAGTTTCATTCAGCCGCCTACAGAGGGTCTTATTCTCAAAGATGCTGTTGATCAGATTTGCAATGTCTCTATGATCTTCTCCAAACAATTCAAAAAGGTTTCTGTAAAACTCAAAAATCCCCCACAGTGAGTCTTGATAGTGACGATTCTTCATGGACCTCTCAAAAAAAGCTGTCATGGCGGCTTGGCTCTCAAAGTTTTGGGGTTTTTCCCGAGCGACTGTAATGGAGGTGTAATAGGGCGAGGATTCAGAAACATACCAGCTGGTGGAAGAGCGAATCACTGTGATCTGATGGCCTCAAGAATGTAGTGCCTCTACAAGAGTTTTCATGTGGATCCAGTGACTTCCTTCCATTGGGAAAACCAGCACTTTCCCAGCATCTCCACCGGACAGCAAGGACGATACAAACAGCAGGAGGAACACCAGGGCTGGACGGGAACTCATTGCTGTAGAAAAATTACAGAATTTAAACATTCATAGTTGACATAAGTAAAGTATATTTACATAAATGGCAATCATTGTAATAATTTCTCAGCAATCATATTTTCACCCTCTGCAAAAAGGTGGGCTATAATGTTTTTGCTAAGCTTTAAGTTTGCCTGTCTGGAGTTCTAACCAATTATCTCATGAGCTCGGCTACTTTGCAGATTTTAATGAAACTCCCACAAAGTCTTCAATGGATGTACATTGTACACATTAGTGAAGCGCGGGTTGTCTTTTACCCCACGGGTTACCCGCAGGTTGGGTCGGGTTAATAAATGTATACTTTCAGTGCGGGGCGGTTTGGGGCGGCTTCAAATCAGTGGTTGCGTTATCGGAAAAATTTCCGTCCGTCCGTTGTTTTCCTCCGCTTATCCGAGGTCGGATCGGGAGGGCAACAGCCTGCCAGGCGTCCCTCTCCCCAGCCATCTTGGACAGCTCCTCCGGGAATCCTAAGGCGCTCCCAGATAAGCTGAGAAATACATCCCTCCAGCCAAATTTTCCGTTATTGTGTGTGTGTGTGTGTGTGTGTGTGTGTGTGTGTGTGTGTGTGTGTGTGTGTGCGCGCGCGCATACAGGCCCTCGCTGACAGGGAGCGTCTGCAGCAGCAGCTGTAATGACAGGCTGAGAGATGTCCGTTTCTCGCTCTGCGACCGCAGTGGCCTCATTTATAAAACGTATAAAATAAATATACATGTTTATAATTTATTATATTTTATATATAATTTATAAAACAAAAAAACGGGTCTGAAAGGGAGTCACTTTCTCTGCAAACTTTAGGATTTATAAAAGAAAACATGACAGAGAAATTATGTACTCTGCAAACTTTGCATAAGCACATTTTAGAGACGGTAAAAAAAAGCCTTTTTTTGTTGGAGACGGTCAGACTAAATAACACTTTTAGTCAATATAATGTGTATTTAATGAGGCGGGTCGGGTTCTAAAAATAGACGCAGCAATGCGGGTCGGGTTGGGGCGGGTCAGAAGTTTTCAAATGTGCAGGACCCGCAGGTCGATAAAAACCCTGACCCGCGCATCACTAGTGTGTGTGTGATGGATAGGTGTGGCCTTAAAGGGATACTCCACCAGAAAGTGATTTTTTTGTCTATTGCCTCTTGCTCCAAGGACACGTACTTCCGTAAACATGTATCCATTCCGAACATTGTTTTCAAACCTCACAGATGATGAGAAATAACACAAAGTCAGGAGCTGCACAGAGATTATCTTCAAAAATCGTTACCAGGTTTAGTCTAGTAGCCAGGATTTGTATCTACGGACGTAGGCGTCTTCCTTGCTCCGTTCAGCGGAGGCTTACAGCACAGCTGTTCTTTGTCATAAAGTAGTCCCGAGTCTAAAATAGTTCCTGTAATTCCTTCATGTTACTTTTTATTTTCACTTACAGTTGATATGTTTATTGAGGTCAATAGGCAGAATTAGTATCACTACTGAGGGAGTTTTAAGGACTTTCTTCTCACAATGCTAGTTGTTACCATTCACTTACAGTGTTTTACGCTAAGCTAAAGCTAAAGGAGTACTGCCAGATCAGGATAATGACTGGGCTGGTTACTAATTGTTTTTGCCCACTGATCTAACTATGAGGATTATGGAAACAGACAAAAACATCACTTTCTGGTCGAGTATCCCTTTAAAACAGGATTTACGGTAAAATGTCCTTAGAACGTTGTTTAATAAATGTTTTTTCTTTTAATCCACATAAAAAATGTTAAAATTAGGGTTTGATAAATAAAGCTGACCCTCACCTTGAGTCTTTGCAGCTTCAGTCTCTTTGTATTCTGGTCCAAACTGAGGAGACTCCATGTTTATCAGGCAACAGTCCTGATGAGCTGCAGGCTAAAGTACAAGTAACTGGATGACGTCACATTCATGAGTTATCTTCTCCAACAGGCTGTCTTTATGCAAATTTTAACTTTACCTCCCTAAACCCTTCCCAATTGATAAAAGTAGTTAAAAGGATGATTCTATGGATGCAATCAGAGCTTGGGTTGAGGTGTTGACTCGAGTTCAACAGCCTGACCCTAGATGCCTATAGTGAAGGTCCATCTGGATCTATATTTCTGTTACCTCACACTCACAGGGGCTCTTATATTTTCCTGGGAGTGTCAGTCCTGTTAGACTGCTTTATAAGGTTTTCTTTACTTTTGTTGGATGAAACTGGAGAAGCAGGGAATTTCCTTCAAATCTTAGACAGCCCATGTTGGTAATTCTAACTTCTTTTTGAATTCAGGCAAATATTTGGGCAAATTTAAAAAAAACGCAGAAACTTATTATCATCAAAAATTGTTTGTATTTCTGTTCAACACAATTTAAGTATGATTTTTGTACTAACCAAAGTAATGTCCTGATACATCTGAGTCAGGTCAAAGTTGATTTCAAACTTTTCAAACAGCTTGAACAAAAAGCTGTATAAGATGGGAAATAGATGTTTATGTTCACTAAATGTTTTACAAGTTAAAGGCAGTAAAGTTAGTTCACAGCACAACGTAATTTAGAAAAAAAAAACCCATAAATGAACAATGAAATCAATCTGTAACTTCTGGTTGTGAATCTGGTTTTGAAAACCAAACTGATTGGAGCAAAAGTCCCACCAAGGATCCTGCAGACGAATGATAATAAGACACTAAAAACGTTGTTGCAAAGGAAGTTCAATTATACAAATACTTTTCCATATTGCATTTGGATTGACTAAGGAAATTAAAGCTGTACTCGGTAATTTGGTAAACAATGTAGCTCAAAACGTTTTTTCATGCCTCTTAACAACGTCCTAAATATATTGTGGTTATTAAAAAAAACAAAAGAAATCAATTAAGTGGTTGTCCCGCAGTTCTCTAAAAACCTCAGCCAATCCTACGTTTCGGACCGAAAGAAAAACCAGAGTCCCAAAAAGAAAAACACCTTTTCAGCTAGCAGAAAACTAAAAATGTTTGGACGTAGAAAGAGGGAAAAACCAAGGGGAACATTAGCGTAGTGCTTCACCGACTGGTGTTTTCCTCTCTCGTTTACTGTCCGGTGGGACGCGGCATAAGGATTATACCTGACAGGAGGGGTGACAGCTCTGAGACATGTTTGTGTAAAATAGCTTGTTTGGATTTTACTGAGTGCAGCTTTAAGATCCATCTGATAAAATTTACCAAGGTCTGAATAGCAGAAAACAAAAAACGTTTGGAGGTGAGAAGAGGAACCTGGAGGAACGTTTCTACGGCTGGAGTTCTGTTTTGTACAGTAACCGTGGCAAAGCATGGTCCCATGTCGCGGAAAGGCTGGTCTACGTTTTACCAGACGGGAGGGGTGAGTGCTCTGAAACGTGTTTCTGTAAAATAGCTAGTGATACCAACCTGCTGAGTGCAGCTTTAATTTCATCAAATGTTGAAAAAATATTAAACAAACCTCAATCTAGGTCCTGGCATTCCGTAGCATTTCAAAGATCTAACACTGTAACACTGATCTTTGATTGTTGTGAATCAGGAGGCAGAAGAGGACTGACACCATTTAATTTCATCAAAGTTTGAGATAAGATTACTCAAACTGCTAACTGTGGCAGTTTTTTGGTCGAAGTGGATGGCTGAGTGTGGTGCAGGTTTAAAGGGATACTCCACCGCCAAGTTATTTTTTGTCTATTGCCATATTCCTCAGAGTTAGATAAGTGGGCTAAAACTATTTGTAAACAGCCCAGACGATTTACTGATCCGGTGTAGATACCACATCTACTCGACCTGCCAGATCGGCTCGGGGCCTGCGCCTGCCGATTGCGTAACATGAGCTGATTGGCTGAACGTATGAGACTAACGTAAGTGACCTCACCACGTTCGTAAATGTTACGTATGCACGTTAACGCTGAAGCTTTTGATTGGTCCGGACAAATTCGAGGTTGTAGCCCTTCTTCACTGGAGTAAGGACTACAACTTCGTTTGAATGAATCTTTAGATTTATTTACGCCAGAACTAATGAAATATACAGAAGAATCCTACATTTATACAAACGGCCAGGCCTGCTAAATACCGTATATAAATACATTTAAAACATTCACATATGAGAACTGTTGTTTTTATTTGGCACAGTCTGATGTTGATTTGATGTAGTTTCAAAACAAAGACAACATCGTGTTTTTATTAACAAACTACAGATATAAAAAAAAACATTTAGGCGGTCAGAATCATGTATTTAATAACAACCTTGCTAAACTCTTTCCAAAACATGACAGGGGTTTACAGCGTATTTTGTTCAAGTGGCTTTGCCTTAGTGTGACGTCATCAACAGGAGAAGGACCCTGAGCTGATCTGGCAGCCCGAGCAGATCGGGTACCTACACCGGCAGTACTCTTTTTGCTTTAGCTTAGCTCAAACACTGTAAGTGAATGGTACCAGATAGCATCGCCAGAAAAAACATCCATAAACTCACTAAATGGTGATAATAATTCGGCCTGAAGCACTGGTGATGTGCTGGTACTGCAGTTTAAATCCATCATGGAATATTGGTACCCTCTACTGGTAATGTGTTTGTACTACAGTTTTAAATCATAATGGAATATTGGCAACCTCTACTGGTGATGTGTTGGTACTGCAGTTTAAATCCATCATGGAAAATTGGGCGCCCTCTACTGGTGATGTGTTAGTACTGCAGTTTAAATCCATAATAAAAAATTGGCGCCCTCTACTGGTGATGTATTGGTTCTGCAGTTTTAATCCATAATGGAGTATTGGCACCCTCTACTGGTGATGTGTTGGTACTGCAGTTTTAATCCATAATGTAGTATTGGCACCCTCTATTGGTGATGTGTTGGTACTGCAGTTTAAATCCATCATGGAATATTGGCGCTCTCTAATGGTGATGTGTTGGTACTGCAGTTTAAATCCATCATTGAATACTGGCGCCCTCTAGTGGTCATCTGTTGGTACTGCAGTTTAAATCCATCATGGGATATTGGCGGCCTCTGTCGGTCATGTGTTGGTACTGCAGATTACCAGTAGAGGGTGCCAATATTCCATGACTGCAGTACCAACTCATCACCAGTAGAGGGTACCGATGTTCCATTATGGATGACGTGATGTTATATATCCGGGAGCTGGATACCTCACTACCTGAACTTTTGGATTTGTTAGATCAGTTTAATGGGTATGCAGGACCTAAACTTAATATTTCCAAAACACAAATGATCCATTTTAACTATAACCCAGAAGAAGAAATAAAGAACAGATTTAATGTAAACTGGACAAATAAAGTAATTAAATATTTAGGGATTAACATAACTAAAGTACCAGAATCACTGTATGGAGCTAATTACGATCCACTCAATGATAATTTACAAAAGGATTTAATCAGATGGGCTACGTACCCAATGGATTTTGCCAGTAAATTAAGTGTAGTAAAAATGAATATATTGCCAAGACTTTTTATTTCAATCCCTTCCACTTGAAATACCAATACAACAATTTAGGGCCTGGGACAAAATGATAACAAGGTTTATATGGGGGGGGCAAGAAGGCTAGAATACGCCTTTCTATCCTCCAGCTGTCAAAAGATAAAGGAGGAATGTCTCTCCCAAATTTAAAACTTTATTTTAAAGCAGCACAACTTAGACCTCTGTGTTGCTGGTGTGATGATTCATATGTAGCACGCTGGAAAGATGTTGAAACACGAGTTCCTGGATACAAAATTCAATCAATATTGGGGGAGGGGAAGTTGGAAATATTTCTTAGGAATAAATTAGACCCTATAACTATATTTTCACTAGAAACATGGTTTAGCACTGCCAAACAACTTAAACTGAAAAATTCTCAAAAATTATTAAAGTGGGTTGCCCTAGACACTGGGTTTAGGCCAGGATCATATGATTCTGTATTTAAGGAGTGGATGAGTGTGTGGCTTTTTGTGTGGTTACAAAAAATAATATGATGAGGAGTTTCCAGGAATTGAAAGGAGCATTTGATCTTAATAACCAGGACCTGTTCAGATATCTCCAATTAAGGGACTATTATAATAAAGAAATCAAAGGGGGAGCTAAAGAAGATATTAATCCAGTGCTTGAATTAATATGTGGAGCTTACCATCAAAAGAACACGAACATGATCTCAAAACTATACCAGAGCCTTCTGACAAACCTGAAAACTACATCACTCCATGTGAAAAAGAAATGGGAACAAGAACTTGGGGTTATCATCACAGAAGAGGAATGGTATCAAGCTTGTAGTTCAGCACAGACTGCTACTAATTCAATGCAGTGGAGAGATTTCAATTGGAAATGTATTATCAGATTTTTTATTACTCCTCAGGTGAAGAGTAAACAGCTCCAAATTCAACAGACTTGTTGGAGGGAGTGTGGGAATATGGAGGCACATCACTCTCATATCTTCTGGAATTGCCCTAAAATTCAATCTTTCTGGTCTGGTGTGAATAAGGTCATAAATAAGGTTCTTGGATATAGCATTCCAAGAGAATGTACTGTAATGTGTCTGGGAATGATAGCAGGAATAGTTAAGGGGGAGGATCAATACATAACCAAGATTTTTTTAACTGCAGCACGGAAGTCTATAACAAGACTTTGGCTTAAACCTAATGCCTCAGAAGAATCCCAGTGGTTTACAATAATAGAGGACATTTCTCAGATGGAAAAATTGTCATATATTTTAAGGTTGAAAGAACAATAGCAAATGGAAAAAGTGGTTTTCTTTTATACATGATATGGGTAAAGGATTTATGGCAATAAGCAGGCTTTGGCATTATTCTTAGTTTGGTTGTATGACTCTAAACTCAGTTAATCTTTCTAAGCTAATAATCTCCATCTCTCCCCCCCCCCCTTTTTCAAATGTTATTTACTTTATGTATTTTTTTGTTCTTGTTGTTGTTGTTTTTGTTGGGGTTTACTTTAAATTTTTATTTCATAATTTGTATTGTATATGTTGTATAAAAGCGCTAAAAAAATATCGGTTAGCAATAATACGGTAATTTATCCTTTACTGATCTGCTGTAGGAAAATAAAAATGTTGACACATGCTCTGTCTGGGACTCAAACCTGGGCCTCCTATTTTAAAGGCAACATCCTATGCGACAAAGCAACAGCTCAGCTGTTACTAATGTTCTATTTCTACAGATGAGCATTACGTGTCACGTAACGTGAGTCAAGATTGCAAAAAATCGGCGTCGTTTACAATTTTGTGGGCCGATTCACTTTAAGAATATATACTTGAATGTAAATTCAAATAAAATCCTAGATTTTTTACTGGCCTATGGGGCCCCCAGACCACACGGGGGCCCCTAGGCTCAAGACATATCAGCCTATGCATTAATCTGGGCCTGCCTGTCACTCTTACTGGTTTTTATTCACAAAATCAGGAACATGCTGCTACTTTTAAACTTGCTGTGATAATAAATCCTGTATTGTCCCCAGGAGGAATTTATTTCTCAGCATTGACTCATAGCAGTGGGCTGCCATCTGGGGTCCAGTATCTCACCCAGTGATGCTTCACTGGTTTGTGAGAGCTGGGAATTGAACTGCCCACCTTCTGATCAGCAGACAGCTGCACTGAATGAGTCTTATTCCCTTTCATTAAAGAACTGAATCCAACATAGTGTGTATATGTTGTGTGTTTAGTCTTTATTACTTAATGTTAGATTGGACTTTTATTATATTCCCCTATTTTAACTGGGTTATTATTACACATTGGTCGGCGACAAAAAAAACTCTTGAATCTTGGCTCATGCTGCCCTCTAGTGGTGAACTGGGCTCATCTGAGTTCATGAGCTTCCTCTTGTGTTACACGAGCCTCCGCTGGACTCAAATTCAAACTACATGTTTATTATATCAGATCATAAATGATTTCCATGTATTGTCAGTCCTCTGAGGGGCTTTTAAATAAAGATGATGAGTCTGGGCTCAGGTGCTCCCCTCCTGCAGTTCTTCTCCTAGTAACAGTCAGCTGTTAGAGGAGGAGAGGAGAGGCAGAGGAAAGAAGAGGAGATGAGAGTTAGAGGAGAGGAGAAGAGAAAAGAGGAGAGGAGCTGAAGCGGATCAAGCTGCATCCACCAGCAGTCGCCTCGGCCCTCCACCGTAAATCATCCCAACATCTTCACCAAACGACATCAGAGCTCCAGGATCTGAAGTAGAGGTGGCAGCAGTCCACATCCTCACCCCCAAACCTGCTGGGTCAGCTCAACAATAAAAACATATCAAACAGCAGCTTTATGCCTCAAAACAGTAAAAACTGGATGTTTTCAGAGGAAAAGAACAGAAAATATAAGGAATGAACCGTGTTTTTCTTTATAAAGTCACTTCATACTTTTATTCTTATTAGTTTACTGTCTTCTGATGTTTCATGTTTCAGCTTGTGGTTAAGTCTATAGACACCAGCCAATGACAGGGCTTCTTTAGACCAGGGGAGGTGTTATTATAAACTCCTTTTAGTTATAATTTAGCAGAAGAAACTCTCAGCAGTTGTTCTGTTTGACGTCATCATCTCCACACTCTTTTGTTCGACGCTGCTTCAACTCAATGAGGTTTGCAGACCTTAGTTTCTGCTCAGCTCTCTTCAGGTCCCACCACATCATTCCCTCAGGTTCAGGTCTGGACTTGATGCTGATTCTTCTCTTTATGAGCCATTCTGTAGACCTGCTGCTGATCATGGTTCTGTTTTATGACCCAGTTCAGTCCAGACTTCAGAGGGACTCAGAGGGCTGCTGGGAGCCCAAACCATCAGTCCTCCACCGCCGTGCTGGTAGTATGAGCTGTTTGTGCTGTGTTTGGTTTTCACTAAACATGGAGCTGTGCATTGTGGGTAAACATCTCTATGTTGTTCTCATGTGTTTAAAGGACATTGATCCAGAAATCTTGTTTTGTTTTAATAAAACTTTACATGTTGTGTTCCTTTTAGAGAGACATGGCTTACAAGTCCCATCATGAACTTTAAAGGCACACTATTTTTGTTTTGCTTGTTTTGGCACCCCCTAGTGTCCGTTTTAAGGGATTGGGGGATGTGATGACCCAAAAATTCTTAGCATGTCCAGACCTCCCCCCGATATTCTACCCGCCCCCTTTAGTGGGGCTGGCTAGATCCGGCCCTGATGACAGTATTAAACATCATCATCATCAACCTCAGTATCATTAATATCTTCATATCCACACCATCAGCAGCAATAAAACCATCAATATCATAATCCTCATAAATAATATCATCATCATCATCAGTGTAATAAATATAACTGATATCTTTAATATCATCATCATTAATGCCATCTGAAATATGAAAAATGAAAATTCTCCCTGAATCAGAACAGCAGGTCTCAGAATCTGTTTAAACATGAAGCCAAAGTCCTCAGGACCCCGCCCCCCTCCACACACACACACACACACACACACACACACACACACACACACACCCCACAATGGAGCCTGGAGGAGGAGAGAGGAGAAGGGGTTCTAGTCCCGCTCCAAGGTGGCAGCAGTCCGTGAAGTGAAGTCTCCAGCATGCGTAAAAACAAGGTGCGCGCTGCTCTGTGCACGTCAGGTCTGGAGCTGAGCTGAGCTCCCCCCGCCGTGTTTGACCTCTCTAACACCTGCGGCGGATGTAGGTTCTGACTGTAGCGCTGAGCGGACCGGACCGGACCGGATGGAGCGGAGCGGTTCTCCCTGAGCCTACAGGTGATGTGTGCGTCCCGCTCGGACCGGACAACGTTGGACCGCCGCGCCTTTTCTCTCAACCTTCATTTTAAAGCCTCAGAAGAAAAGAAAAACAACCGACTATGATGCTTTTAAAAGTCCAGTGTCTTCTTGCCTGCCTCTGCCTGAATGCGCAGAAAGGATTATCAGAGGATTATGAGGCGCAGCTTAGCGGAAATGTGCATTTACAGGTGAGTGGTATTATTTATTTATAATACATAAAAATCAGCCCTCTATCACTTCGTTCCCTAACTATTTATTATAAATAATAATAAAACATTTGCTTAAATCAGGTTAAATATTGTGTCTATGGAGCTGCTGCTCAGTAATGCAGTTTCTCACACATGCAGACTTTTGAAGGTTTCCCTGTGAGGGGTTTCCACTCTCAGCTCCGTGTTTAGGTTTGAGTCCCACTGAGGATGTCTGCTAATGGACTGACACAGCAGCGACTTGTGTGGAGCGTATAGGCTGAAGCTGCAGCCCTGGCCTGCTCCCTGTACAGTGAGAGCATTTATTTCCAGCTTCACTTCCCCTCCATCCATCCATGAATGGCTCTGATTCAAGCTGCTTGACACTAAATGTTGACCCAACCCAACTGGATTGTGGAGATTTCTCCAGAAAGGTTGAGCAGTTTCAGTTTGACGTGTTGTTTCTTGAAAACGTAGCTTGCGATTGTTACAAAACTTCCTTATTTGATTTTGTTTTTGTCTCTTTTTCAGCAAATCAAACACCAACACAAACCAGCAAAACCAGTGGTAAGTTGGTTTTTTTCATGCAACTTTCTAAGACTTGCAACAAAGCTAAAAAACAAAATCCTCCATCAGCAGAGTGACCTGAACAGAGAAACAACTGTCCCTGCCTCTCAGGTCGTCCTCAGTAGCCCCACTGTGGCTTTCCCCTCCGTCTGAATCAGGGTTAACTGTGGACTGGTTTCCTGAGAACATACAGTAAAACTGTTTGTGTTGCACAAACCACAGCGTTCTGAAGCGTCAGTAACTTAGACGCCTGATGTGGCTCTTCACCTCCAGCATGTCGCCTCGTCGTGCACTAATCTAGCCACCGCTGACCAGATCAGTCCCAGCAGGCGCCAGTTACCCAGGTCAACAAGGGGAAGGCAGCGCCGCCATGCAGGGTGCAGATCCACGGAGAACAAGATATGAAGGAGTTTATTATAAATACGCCTAATGCGGCATCTATAGGTTGAAGGAATTCACATCACCTGCTGACTTTATACCAGAGTTTTCATCTTCTGTTGATGAATGGCTCTGTGAGCTTCATTCAGATCCATCCAGTGGTTAGGGTTAGTAAAACATTATTTGCCACTTTTCTCCTTTCAGTGGCAGAAATGAGTCATACTCAGAAGTCAATGATCAGATTTACAACTGGATCAGTAATGTTGTGTTTTATGTGAGAGCCTCACCCACCACGACTTTACGATGCGTGTTTGTTCTGTCACCAGCTGAAGGTAACCGACTACCATGTGAAGTGTTCAGTGGTGTCCCGCTACACCGTCACCACCGTCCAGAGCGCAGTCTGGAACCAGCTCCCCATCATTAAGGAGGCGGCCTTTGAGGTGGACCTGCCATCCTCTGCTTTTATCTCCAACTTCACCATGTGAGTCCAGCAAGCTTTCCACTTTCACAAGAATCCTATCATTTGATTTTTTACAAAGCTTTATTATGAAGAACATTCAGCTGAATTCAGTAATTTGGGGGGACTTTGAGATCTGGTGTGGAGGAGGCGCATGAGCTTATTAATAAAAGGAGAAACACACGCTCCTTTAAAAATGCTAAATATAAATAAAACAAACAGGTCGGCGCTGCTGGGGCAGGATTTGAGAGCGGAAGCAGGTCAGGAGGGGGAACCTGAGGGCAGATGAATACCAGGCTCTGTGGATGAGAGGCAGAACGTTAACAGAGAAAATGACAAGAGTTTACCCAGTCCCCCCGTTTCCCCCCCACACCGTTTACTGAGGCAGCCTGCCAGCTCAGATACACACTCACACACACACACACACACACACACACACACACCTACACGCCACCTATATCTACTATATGCATGCAGAGTTAGACTTTGGGATGTAGACTAGATGTTATAAGTATGTGTGAGTTTGGAGCTTGAGCTGTTTTTTTTCCAACATACATACTGAACATATTTTCACACACACACACACACACACACACACACACACACACACACACACACACACACACACACACACACACACACACACACACACACTCCCTCCTCGCTCAGGCTTAGTTTTCCATATCAAGACATGATCAAATGATCTGATCTTGACCAGGTTCTAAAATTATTCGAAAAATAAACTTAAAGCTGCAGTCTGGAGCATTTTTCTATGCATCAAAGTTTTCTAAATGTTCTAAATGATATTTCAGGTCTAAACTATGATCTATGGGTAGAGATCCACAACATCTGTCATTCTGATGAAGACCCTCCTTCCTCTTATAGACCCTTTGATTTCTCTCTGAGTTTCTACATTGTCGACTGTCAGTCAACGAGCATGCGCATCTCACAAACCTGTAAAGGTGAGGCTGTATACGGCTGTAAACATCAAATTCAGAAAGAAAAATAAAGAAAAGTCCGGCGACTGAACACATTAGAGACCAGAGTGACGCGCGTGCACAACTGTAGAGGTGAGGTTAGAGGGAGTGGGAGTGGGGAGAAGCGAGGATTTGGGAGTGGCCTTGAAACGTTGGATTTTAAAAAATGTTCCAAATTCTCCAGACTGTAGCTTTAAGTGAACAAAAACACCCAACTTTTACATGATGTCATTACAGTATTTATCCAAGAACAACAAAAAGTTAAAGCTGTTTGTGCAAAACTGAGCTGCTTCCAGAACGTTTCAGGGCTTCAGTTTCAGCCTGGAACTTCTGATCAGATGTATTGATTATCTGATCAGACCTACTGATCAACTGAACGGACCTACTGATTACCTGATCAAACCTGATTAACTGATCAGACCTACTGATTACTGATCAGACCTAATCAACTGATCAGACCTACTGATTAACTGATCAAACCTGATTAACTGATCAGACCTACTGATTACTGATCAGACCTGATTGACTGATCAGACCTGATTAACTGATCAGACCTACTGATTACTGATCAGACCTGATTGACTGATCAGACCTGATTAACTGATCAGACCTACTGATTACTGATCAGACCTGATTGACTGATCACACTTACTGATTAACTGATCAGACCTGATTAATTGATCAGACCTGATTGACTGATCAGACCTGATTAATTGATCAGACCTGATTGACTGATCAGACCTGATTAACTGATCAGACCTACTGATCAACTGAACAGACCTACTGATTACCTGATCAGACCTGATTAACTGATCAGACCTACTGATTACTGATCAGACCTGATTAACTGATCAGACCTGATTGACTGATCACACCTACTGATTACCTGATCAGACCTGATTAACTGATCAGACCTGATTGACTGATCGCACTTACTGATTACCTGATCAGACCTGATTAACTGATCAGACCTACTGATTACTGATCAGACCTGATTGACTGATCACACTTACTGATTAACTGATCAGACCTGATTAACTGATCAGACCTGATTGACTGATCACACCTACTGATTACCTGATCAGACCTGATTAACTGATCAGACCTGATTGACTGATCACACTTACTGATTAACTGATCAGACCTACTGATTACTGATCAGACCTGATTAACTGATTAGACCTGATTGACTGATCACACCTACTGATTACCTGATCAGACCTGATTAACTGATCAGACCTGATTGACTGATCACACCTACTGATTACCTGATCAGACCTGATTAACTGATCAGACCTACTGATTACTGATCAGACCTGATTGACTGATCACACTTACTGATTAACTGATCAGACCTGATTAATTGATCAGACCTGATTAACTGATCAGACCTACTCATTAACTGATCAGACCTGATTAACTGATCACACTTACTGATTAACTGATCAGACCTACTCATTAACTGATCAGACCTGATTAACTGATCACACTGACTGATTAACTGATCAGACCTACTGATTACTGATCAGACCTGATTGACTGATCACACTTACTGATTAACTGATCAGACCTGATTAATTGATCAGACCTGATTGACTGATCAGACCTACTGATTAACTGATCAGACCTGATTAACTAATCACACCTACTCATTAACTGATCAGACCTGATTAACTGATCACACTTACTGATTAACTGATCAGACCTGATTAACTGATCAGACCTGATTGACTGATCAGACCTGATTAACTGATCACATTTACTGATTAACTGATCAGACCTGATTAATTGATCAGACCTGATTAATTGATCAGACCTGATTGACTGATCAGACCTGATTAACTGATCACACTTATCGATTAACTGATCAGACCTGATTAATTGATCAGACCTACTGATTACTGATCAGACCTGATTAACTGATCAGACCTGATTAACTGATCACACCTACTGATTAACTGATCAGACCTGATTAACTGATCAGACCTGATTAACTGATCACACCTACTGATTAACTGATCAGACCTGATTAATTAATCAGACCTACTGATTACTGATCAGACCTGATTAACTGATCACACCTACTGATTAACTGATCAGACCTGATTAACTGATCAGACCTGATTAACTGATCAGACCTGATTAACTAATCACACCTACTGATTAACTGATCAGACCTGATTAACTAATCACACCTACTGATTAACTGATCAGACCTGATTAACTGATCACACCTACTGATTACTGATCAGACCTGATTAAATGATCAGACCTAATTAACTGATCAGACCTGATTAAATGATCAGACCTGATTAACTGATCATCAGCTGCTTGCTTATTAAATGTTGCTCTGGAGAAAGACATCAGTAATGACCTTAGAGAAGGAACTGTTGCTACTTACCAATCTATGGAAGGTCAAAGCTAATTTCCACACAATATAGCGTTAATCATTCTACTAAGAGAATGATTATTGACAAGTGGCAAACATTTAAGACAGCTGAAGATCTTCTTAGGACTTGAAACAGGTCAAACTGCAAAGAGCTTCATCTCAGAATCTACAGGCTTTGGTTAGCAGGTCAGAGGTTAAAGGTCATGATAGGAAAAGAGTTTGGTTTGTTTAGAAGGATTGAAGGGGAGAACCTCTACGTGGAACATGGCAGCATGACTTAAGGTTTCATCAAATGAATCACAAGACTAATAGAACTGAGACCAAACATATCTATTTACCCACAATGCACTGCATCATGTTCAGAGAAAACTAAACACAGCATATCAGCACAAACAGCTGATACGAGCTGACAGCACGATGGTGGAGATGAGTCCAACATGAACATCTCAGCAGAGCAAAACGTTCCCTCTGTCTGACAGCTGATTGGACCGAACAGGGTCACAAAACAGGACAATGATCCAAACACAGAACAACCGAAAAGGAAAAGAGTCAAAGTGTTGGAGAAGTTCCATCAAACTGAGATGCTGTGGTGGGACCTGAGCAGAAAAAATACCTGCAAACTTCAAAGAACTGAAGCAGCGTTGTGAAGAAGAGTGGACCAGAACTCGTCCAGAACCACGTGAGAAATGAAGTCAGACAGAAAATCAGAATCATTTAAAACTCTTTATCATCCTGATTCATAAAACCCTGGAGCTGAGAGAGGGTTGACCATGACTTTATACAGAATGAACACAACGTATCACCAAAAGGCCAGGGGGAAATATCTGCGGCCGACATGTTGCGTTAGTTCTTTCTGTGTGTGAAACTAAGACCTCTGTGTTCTGCGTGCAGGTCACTGATGTTCCTTCGCCCCTCAGCCAGCCACATGTATAAATACACAGCACCTCTACTTTCCACTCTGCTCTAACAAGGCCCCTCTGTGGGTTTATTTTAGTTTATTTTTATTTCAAATTATTTTCTTTCAAAGGACGTGAACTTAAATTAGCACCTCGTTATGTGACATCACGGATCCGTGCGCTGGATCCCTGTGTTGGAGCGCTGGTCTGGGTTGGGGTCACGCTACGCTGGGTGTGGCGCCTAGCCCTATAGGAGCACTGTTTTCTGAGGGGAAATTGCTCTCCTACTTTTTTCCACTCACCTTCCTGGAGTGGTATGAACTCCATCTGTAAACAAACATGATGCCTGTTTGTGAAGCAGCTTCATGGCTGCTCTGGAAATACAAGAGGTCAAATTAAAGTAAACCCGACTCGACGACTCAATGCAGCTTACTGAGTGTAACATAATCTGTCCACTGTAAGTCACACAGAGACCCATTTCTTCCTCTGTCCTCTGTCCCATCAGCACCTCTAATGGTAAGGTGTATGTGGCCCAGGTGAAGGAAAGAGCTGCAGCCAGGAAAATATACGACGCTGCTAAGAAGCAAGGAAAAACAGCCGGACTTGTTGCTACCAAGTCAGTGTTTTAAAATACTTCTATTTGCTGAAAAACATAAATGTAATCATGTTTAAATGACCTTTTTCTTGTCTTCTACGATGTGGTGTCGCAGAGAAAGAGAAATAGAGAAGTTTCGTGTGGCAGTGAGTGTGCCTCCCGGAACCCGGATGTCCTTCCTGCTGTCCTACGAGGAGCTGTTACCTCGCCGTCTTGGTCGCTATGAGATCAGTTTGGGTCTGAGGCCCGGGCAGCTTGTGGAGAACCTCACATTAGACGTCAGCGTGCACGAGAGAACAGGCGTTAGTTTCATCAAGGTTCTTCCTCTCAAGACGAGCCGACTGCTGTCCAACTCAGCTCAAGGTAAAACCAGGATTAATTCCTCCAGTAGCTTGGACTTTTCTGGTTGTATTTTCATTAACATGGCGTAGTTAACGTTTACTAAACGTTAACTACTAAAGTTACTAAAAGATCATTTAGATCATTGCTGCTGTGCCTACAGCGCTGTGAAATGGTATTTGCCCCCTCATGGATTTGCTAAATGTTTCAGATCAACAAACACATTTATAAATCCAACAGATAACCTGAGTAAATACAAAAAGCAGTTTTCAAATGGTGATCTCATTTATTAAGGGAACAAAGACGTCCAAACCAACCTGGCAGCATGTGAAAAAGTCATCGACCCCTAAACCCCGATAACAGGTTGTAACAGCTGGATTCAGTGTTTATGATAACTAGTGATGAGTCTCTGACGTCACTGTGGGGGGGTTGTCCCACTCTTCTTTACCCAATGGCTTGAATTCAACCTTATTGGAGGGTTTTCCAATATTATTGACCTGTTTAAGCTCAAAGGTCAGACATTCTCCTTCAGGATTTTCTGGTAGTCAGCAGAAGTCATGGTTCCATCAGTTCCAGCCAGTGGTCCAGGTCCTGCAGACCAGACCTTCACAGTACCACCACCATGTCTGACTGCTGATGAGAAGGTTTTGATGAAATACAGAGTTAGTTTGACTCCGTGGAACAGGACACACACCTTCCAGAAAGTTACACTTTTGTCACAAAATATTTTCCCAGAAGTCTTTGGGGTCATCAGATGCTTTTCAGTAAATGTGAGATGGGTCTTTGTGTTGATTTTGGTATAGAACTCTCTCCCATGCCATGTTTTGCCCCATCTCACATCTTTATAAACATCGTGGTTAATCGCAGTTCATTCAGGATTTAACAATAGGAGTGCTCACTTTTTCCACACAGGGCCATGTTGGTTTGAATAGCTTTATTCACTTAAAGCCGCACTGTCGATTATTTCAGCAAGAGAGCAATTTTTGAATCCAACGTACAATGGTTCCTCCAAAAACACTTCACACGGCGCATTACTTCGGTCTGTAAGCTGGGCATAAACTGTGCAACTCCTGCTCAAACTACGATTACATTGCAGGGTTCAATCACTCCCAGTTCACAATTCATGTTCTCACACTGTACGAGGCTCTGAGCCGTCTGTCCCTGCTGCTTCTGATACGTTGGTCTGGAACTGCGAGGTGCTACTGGACTCTGAAGCTAAATCCGGAAATGACTCGGTCCTGAATGAAGTTCTTGACCAAAATGGCAAGCCTTGCCATTCTGTGAGGAGAAATGTTTAAAAATAAAAATAAATCCCTCAGTATCTGGGGAATTGATAACATTTTAGTAGAAATGAGCTCTGACTGGCGCCTCCATGACGGCTGAGACTGCACAGAGAGACACGGAGCGTCCTGTACGAGAGCGCCCCCTACTGCTATAGGTTTTCTCAAAGCGCGTGCACGTTGACTGACAGCCGACAGTGCAGAAATTTGAATTTTATTGGCTGAAAAAGGTTACCGTCAGAAAGAATGCAAAGGGGTCTATAGGAGGAAGGAGGGTCTTCAGAAGACTATGTTGTGGAACTCTAACCATAGATCATAGTTTAGACCTGAAATATCATTTAAAACATTTAGAAAAAGTTGATACAGAGAAAAATAATCCACATAGCTGCTTTAACCTCTGAAGAAAAAAGCAGTAAAAAAAATAATATTTTTTTTGCATTTTGTTGTTGATTTGCGACAGTAAGGATTTTAATCAGGGTCCTTGAAATCCTCAAATGCTTGAATGTTTGTAGTATATCAAGATTTTGCAGTATTTTTAATGAATTTTTAACAAAGCCTTTGTAAGTGAGGTTGGTCGGGCTCAGCCTTAGAGATAGGGTGAGCAGCTCAGACATCCAGGAGGGACTCGGAGTAGAACCACTGCTCCTCCACATTGAGAGGAGCCAGTTGAAGTAGTTCAGACATCTGGTCAGGAGGCCTCCTTGACACCTCCCTAGGGAGGTGTTTCAAACATGTACCACTGGTAGGAGGCCCCTGGGTCAATCCAGGACAAGCTGGAGGACGTACATCTCCAGGCTGACCTGGGAACACCTGGGGGTCCCACTGGAGGAGCAAGTGGAGGTGGCCAGGGAAAGGTTGGTCTGGGATGCCCTACTTGGGATGTTGCCCCCGCGACCCGGACTGGATAAGTGGAGGAAAGCAAAGCAAAGCCCTTGAAAGTCATTGAAACTGTAACTGAATTTAGCTTCTGCACTAAAACATGAAATTTTATGAGAAAAATAATTTAAATAATCATTTTGAGCACATGTTTAGTGTGTTTGTGTGTGTAACTCACCAGTGTAGGATGCTGGAAAATCTTGAAAACATACCTTAAAAGTTCATGAGTTTGATTTTAACAAATGTTTATGAACCGTATGAATGATAATATAATAAACCCCAATATCATTGAACCTCTACTGAAACATCCTGAGGTTTTTTTTTAGTTTAGTTGTTTTTAATTTCAGTTCACTTCATCTAGTGCATTCTTTAATCTTTGCACATTTGTAGCTTTCAGGATCTTTGAAATCTTCCAGTATTTGACCATGTACTACTTTCCTTCAGGTAATTTAAGTATCCCAGCCTCCACCCGAGTAGAGCAGAGCGCTTGCTGTGTAAGAGTTTACTACAGTCCGACTCTACAGCAGCAAAGCAGCATAGCTCCTAAAGGCCTCAATGCAGACTTCATCATCCAGTACGACGTGGACCTCAGTGAGCCCATGGGTGACGTCCAGGTCAGCAGCACCTTCTGTCATCTGCCTCTAAATGCTGTTTCTGTCACATGACACACTTGACCTCTCACCCCTGTTAGGTGTATGATGGCTACTTTGTGCATTACTTTGCACCCAGAGGACTTCCTGTGGTTCCCAAGGATGTTATATTTGTCATTGACGTCAGTGGTTCAATGATCGGCACCAAAATATTGCAGGTAGAGTGAACAAGGCTAATGGACCAGTAGCTAGTAGGTGAATAATCCCTAAAATAAAATGTTTCGAGGTTCAGTTACACCTTTGATTTCTGTCAGTAGACCAAGCAGGCCATGAACACCATCCTGGGAGACCTTAGAGAAGGAGACCATTTTAACATCATCACCTTCTCGGATAATGTTCACACTTGGAAGAAAGGTCGAACGGTGCGAGCAACTCGGCAGAATGTACGAGAAGCCAAAGAGTTCGTCAGGAGAATCATTGCAGAAGGATGTGAGTTGATGCGTTCAGAATATTTGGTCACGTTAAAACATTTAATCTGATCTTCTTTACTGTCTGCACATTTCATTAGGGACCAACATCAATGCAGCTCTGCTCTCAGCTGCCCAGCTCATCAACCCTTCGTCGTCTGGGTCCTCCAGACACTTTGCATCCCATCGAGTTCCTCTGGTCATTTTCCTCACAGACGGGGAAGCAACGATTGGAGAAACGTCTGGTGACACCATCCTCAACAACGCCAAGAAGGCAATGGGCTCGGCGTCTCTGTTTGGCCTCGCCTTTGGCGATGACGCAGACTTCCTTCTTCTGAAACGCCTGGCTCTGGAGAACCGAGGCGTAGCCAGGATGGTGTACGAGGATGCAGACGCAGTCTTACAGCTGAAGGACTTCTATAATGAAGTGGCCAGCCCTTTGCTGTCTGACATCCAGCTCTCTTACCTAGAAGACCAGGCCTTTGACGTCAGCCGCTCCTTGTTCCCAAACTACTTCCAAGGGTCTGAGCTTGTCGTGGCAGGGAGGGTAAAGCCAGGGATCAGAGATCTAAAGGTGTCCGTGTCTGCTGTTGATTCAAAGCAGCACATTAAGTTGGAGAATGACGTTTTTATTTCCCACACAAAGGGAAACGGGAGTACTGATTTTCTAAACTGTTCAGAAGATGTTGAAGGGATCTCCAGCTTCGTGCATCGCCTTTGGGCTTATTTCACCATCAAAGAGCTGTTACTAGCCAAACTAAATGTAACTGACCCCATAACTCAAAGGTTACTGACAGACAAAGCCACCAACCTCTCCCTAAAATATAACTTTGTTACTCCAGTTACGTCCTTGGTTATTGTTAAGCCAGATGCGGATGAAGCAGCTCAAACGCCAACCACCGCAAAACCCACCACCACCGGCACTACAACAGCAACGACAACAGCCGAAGACCTGACCCACTCCAAGAAGCCCGGCTCACCTTCTAACTTCAGTCTTAACAAATCAAAACCTCAACCACTGCCAAGGACGCTGAAAACAAAAAAGAATGTGTTTCCGACTTCTATATCAAAATCAATGCTGCTGCCGTCCAAGAAAATGGCAACAACATCAAGTCCCAGCCCCATCAAAACAGCCCCAGCATCGATCTCTGGAAAAAGACCCGCCGGCTCCCAAAACAATTTAAAAACGGACACTCCTCCTCCATCAGGGAGGATATCTACATCTCTGCTTAATGCTTTAAAAACAGCACAACCTCCTGCGCCTGGAAAAGTGTCCAATTCAACACCCAATACGACGAAAACAACACCCCACTCAACAAGTACGCTAACATTTAGTACTAGCGCTTCGACGCTACTCAGCTCACCCAGAACTGACCCTGCACCTGGAAGGACATCAACCCAACATCCCAGTCCTGGACTGTCCTCAGAGACAGAGGACACCACTTCAGCTCAAGACCTTCACCAGCCTGAGACCACTACTGCCCCTCCCAAGCTGCTATCTGCGCTCACCTCTCCCACCCCGGCTGCAGCCCCAGCTGTGGGAAACAACTCAAACGCAGACATTGAGCTGGGCGTTGCCACCTTTGTGTCGGGTACCTTTGCTCCTATGCCTGGTCTGACTGATGGGGCAGGGTTTTGGGAGGCAACAGGGCTTCAGGGTAAGTGTTGAACTGAATCTTTGGTCTGGTGCCATTCAACATAGCTGTCCTTTCTGTTATCTCACCATGAAGTCTGTTCCTGTTTAAAAGGAATCGCTCCACTACCACACTGTGCATGTTAAGGATGAATAGTTAAACTGGTCTGATGCTTATCGGCGTCCTTAGAGAGGCAGCTTCTAGAAATTCATTAAGATTACAAGAACAGAACTGTATTGAATTCAGTTGATTGAATTTCTCTGTAATCGACTCGTTAGGACTGACTGTATGCAGCTGGATTTGAAGTGAACCCTGTTATTTTTCTGTATAGCATGTTAAGATGACATCAGCTGTAAACCAGCACATTATAAACACACCGGACTGAACTGGATTCTTTTTGTGCTCTGATTATGGTCAGAATGTGAGACTTCAATCATTCTGAAGTGTGTTTCTGTATAAACACTATGCTCAGGGCTGTCCATCATGTTCTTCATTTTATGAAGCGTCCTCCTTTTTCCAATCAGCTCTAGAGTCCCCAGAACAGGCCCCGCCTTCTTTACCAGCTGATCTCTGGTTCTGATGCTGCTCAACAGATGTGATCAGTCTCCACAGGACTCTGATAGTCTGAGGTGTTCAGAGTAAAAAAGAGTGGTGAGAGTTCAGTTCCCTGTGGAGCTCCTGCGCTGCTGACCACCCGGTCAGACACTCAACCTGAGGTCTGTTAGTCAGCTAATCCAGGTGATTGTAGAGGATCCACCTGTGTTTCTGGAGTTTCTACATAATAAATCAGACTGGGTTGTATTAAATGCTCTGGAGAAATCAAAGAACTTGATCCTCACAGAGCTGCTGCTTCGTCCGGATGACTGGTGGTTTGTTGAAGCAGGTCTGTGACGACGTCTTCATCTCCAACCCCACGGCGATAAACAAACTGTAGACTAGAGGGTCCTGAAAGGTTGGAAGTGTGGAAGAGAGAGAGGCATGGTTAAAATCTTCAGATACTGCCACAAATGCACTGGGCTGCTGTGTCTGTAGCTTAGCAACAACTTAGCTGATGACATCACATGCAGCAGCAGCAGCAGCAGCACTGACGGCAGAATGTAAACAAGACAAAAACATCAACTGGTAAAAACACAGCTAGCAGTTCAATATCTAGCTGCAGAGATGATTTTCCGATCTTCTTCTTCGTGTGATTCGCGGTACCGCAACTGGCTTCCGGATATCAGAAAGTAAAAAAACTTCAAAATACAGAGCTTTACTTAGTGTATTTGACCAACAATTGTCGGGAATAAAATTTTAGACTTGACCTAATTAAATTTTAGACATTTGGACGATAATCTGGGCGTTTTTTAGGCCTAAAATTTAACGTTTGAAATTTTAGACGTTTTTTTAGTCTTTTTAGTCCCCCGCAGGAACCCTGTGTTGGATTCTATTTTTACTGAAAGTGTCTGTTCAGGAAACTCTCTAATGTCATTATTTATAGCCTTTACACATTTTCCAATAAAGTAACTTTTGTTAAAATATGTTTTCTAATTAAACGTTCTGTTTTCTCCCTCAGATTTTACAACGTCCCTTCAAATTCAGAGAAAAGGTAGAACACTCTCTTCCTAAACCGTCCGTTTTACTGAGCTTTCAAACGCAACGCGAGCTCCAGATTACATTATGTCATGTTTTAGTATAACTAGGAATAAAACCAGTAAACAGGCTGAGAAGTACTATGAGTTTCTAATTTAGTTGATTTAGTTACATTGCTGTTTTTTGTAGTTTTTACATATTTAAACTAACTTGTTTTGTTTCCTGCTGAATAGAAAGCGACCTCGTAAAAGGTGGGTGATACTCAAACAGCTTTTACCTCTAAAACATCGAAGCTACATAGAGTACTTCAGCTTTAACTGGTGACTTCCATTCCCCAGACTATGATGCAACGTATGACTACGACTATGACCTGAACTACGTTACCTGTAAGTGTCTTTGATTAGTAGAAATCTGCACCTGAGCAACTTTTTGAGTTTGAAGTTTCCCTTAATGTGTTTCCAGTGGACGATACAGAGGACAGTCAGTCATTTGGTGTGTATTTCAAAGGTTTGTGAATAGGAATCGGTGTGTATATGATGTGATCTACTATACTCGTCTAGTGCTGTTATTGCTTTCAGTGCTTGGGCGTCTGGAGGACTGTCCTTTAGTTGAATGTCTTGTTCTTTTAGAACCTCCGTCCAGACTGAGCTCGGCGAGGATCTTCTCATCATCAGGTTAAGAGTCTGAAACTTCTCCGTTTGTAATTATTCCCTCACTTTGTGCCCTGTGTTTATATCTAGTCTCTGTGTTGTGTGATTGTATGCTGTAGTTGATGGAGATCCTCATTTTGTGGTCCAACTTCCAAAGTTGCGTGAGAATCTGTGCTTCACCGTGGACGGCAGAGCGAACGATGTGCTCAGGTTACTAGAGGACCCAGAGCGAGGTATGGCTAACGGTAACGTTTCTCCTTCAGGTCACTGATGCTTCACTGACTGGACACACACTCTGTTTATTTTGAAGGTGTCATTGTGGACGGCCGTCTAATGGGAGCTCCTTCGAAGCGTGGAGTGGAAAGCCGCTCTCGAACCTACTTTGACCAGCTCACCATTTCGTTGCCGACGGGCAGCTCTGGTGACGTCGTGATCACGGTGTCACTGGATGCTGTGGTAGTGGAGGGCGAAGGACGTGAGATCCTGCCCACCAATCAGCAGGCGTCAGTGAGAAGGCAGGAGGTGACCGTTACCGTTGACAACCATCAGAGCTGCTGGATCGAGCTGGCGAAGGGCGTGAGGTTCCTGGTTCTGTTCCACCACTACAAACACCCCAGCTACCTGCAGATGACTCACCTGGGCTTTTACATCACAGATGGACGAGGGCTTTCAGAGACAACGCAAGGCCTTCTGGGTAAACAACCAAACAGCAAACCCCCACTGATGTATTTGCAAATTCCAACAACCAGTTTGGTTTTCCACAGCCAGAGAGCCATCTAGAAACTGTGATTACATCACCAAAAACATCCTGTCAACATGTGATCCTCCTTTTGTTGTAGGATCACAGTGTAGGGAGACAGTTTATCTATACAGATCACATAGCTTGTTTCGTTATTCCTGCATTCAGATGTTTAAATGTCACCAGTCTGTTTTATAAATTCAGTTTTAAAGGCACACTATGCAGGTTTGGCTTGTTTTTAGCACCACCTAGTGTCCGCTTTAAGTCACTGTAGTAAAAACGTTAGCATTGGTTCTGCTCAGAAACACCTAAATCTACCTGTTGAAATGTCTCCTCAGCCTTCACTGCTTTCTACTGGAGCGGTTCATCACTCATTCCGTATCAGATATTTGTTTGGAATTCACCCTAATTGTTTTCATAATTTGCTCACCAACCCTGTCCAACTAACTCCTAAGCATGTCTTTTATCAGGGTCAGTAACAAATCACTCTAATAACTCAATAGTAGTTTTTATTGTCCTCCAGCAAAAGACGGGCGATAATGTTTTTGCCTGTTACTGTTAGCAAAATATTTCACAAAGTGCAATGAAACTATTGAGAGTAATCAGTGGACATATGTCTATAGCGGATTAAATATAGTAGTCAACCCGATTCAAGATGGCCGACGAGCTATACTGACCGTAGCAAACAAAAAGGGCCAATTTTAGATATTGAGCTATATTCTGATTTGCGTGAGATCACACCTAAAGTTTTTCAAGATTTGACCAAAAAGACTTTGTTGTCATTTCTCAACTTAGGATGTTCCTAATTCAAAACTCTGCCATGAAAGGTGACTGGTGACGTGTTCTCCTCCAAAGAACGCTGAGCCTTTACTTTGCATAACAACAGATTCTCAGGTGATGGAAGGTTGCTCAGTTTCCTCAGTTCCACCAGGAAATCTTTCTATTTAAACCCAAACAGGCAGTTTGTCTTCCAGCCAAACAGGAAGTACATGAATGAAACTGAAAGTAAAAAGCATTCACAAAGCTAAGGTGTCAGTATAAATAAATACAATGATCTCCTCTCCTCCATCCTCAACAACAGAGCCAGTTCAGTAAAGTGATATCAGAGTATTATTACTTCCACGGGGATCCTCCAGAGACACCACTCTCTTTGTGGATCGTTGTTCTGCAAGTCAAGCAGGTTTTAAACCACGGACTTAACTTGCTATGTTATTTGTTTTAATAGTTTAACGTTATGAGATTATAACATTTATACTAAACACTGTTTCTCAGAAGGCCCTCAAATAGCAATAACATATAAAGTTGAACTTAGATTAAGTCTCTGTGTCTGCCTGCAGGTCAGTTCCAGCACGCTGACATGACCGTGGTGAAGGATCCTCTGGATGGAGGAGCTCACAGAATCACGAAGGAGGAGATCAAAGCGAGGGGCGTCCTGAGGTGGGGATCAGAGCAGATGCCGGTAACTCTGCAGGACAAGACGCTGAAGGACTCGGTGCAAAAGCGCCACCTGGGCAGATGTTGGGTGGTGCCCAAGGCGGAGATCGAGAGACTACTGGGTCATTCCTACGAGAGCTACGTGGTGAATCGAGTGTAACTCTATCTGATCCTGCTCCACCTCGGTGTCTCTCTGCTGTGCAGCTCAGGTCACAGCAGTTTATCAGTTATAAAGAACGAAGCCGAACTGGGACTCCTCTGGGACACAGGGACACGTCCCAGTCTGAGATTGGGTTCTAAAGCGAGACAGAAGGGTGTGATGAGCTGGAGGCTGGGTCTAAATCAATACTGGACATGTTCCAATAAAGGACTGAATGGTGCCTTTCTGTCATCTGAAAACCCCGAGTGGACTCCTTTTCTTTATGATGCTGTATCAGAGCCTATCAGGAAAAAAGAAAATAATCATCATTTTAAAGAGGTAAATAAAAAATATAAAAAAATAAATCCAGTGTTGAGATTAAACTGAGAATGTCAAGAAAAAAGTCTACTTTTCTAAGAATAAGCCAGAGGAAGTGAAACTACTGTATTTGTTCAGTTTATATTATCATTATCATAATAATAATAATTATTATTATTATATTATATATATAATAATATATAATAATAATCATTATTATTATTATATTATATATATAATAATAATAATTATTATTATTATATCATATATATAATAATAATAATAATTATTATTATTATTATTATCATTATCATAATAATAATAATCATTATATTATATATATAATAAATATAATGATTATTATCGTTATCATAATAATAATAATAATAATTGTTATTATTATTATATATAATAATTATTATTATTATTATCATTATAATAATAATTGTTATTATGAAAATGATAATTATTATTATTATCATAATAATAATAATTATTATTATTATTATCATTATCATAATTATTATTATTATGATAACTCTGGCTTTGGTTTTACTGGATAAAAACTTTTCTTAAAAACTTATTTATCTACAGTAAGGACCACACCTACCTGTGACATCACTCAAAGTAGGCAGAGTCTCTATAAACAGGAAGTAGTCCTCTGCCTGGAGCAATACTCATGGCTAGTCAGATCAGGAGAGACACTGCTGCAGATAAGTGACAAATTAGCCATTCATTTTCAACTCTTGCTCAAAAAGTGGTCCTGACGCATTAGAGCTCTAGACCCGTTTGTAAATCTCTAGTTTTGCACAAGACCGTTCATAGAGTTTATAATGCTGCAGTAGCATAGTAGTTCTGACACATCAGAGACGTTCTTTACAGGTGGTTTAGCTCCAGGTCCAGGTTATGGTGTCTGTGCTCAAAGAAAATCCTCATTATTTAGATTATACACTTGGTCTGGGTACATAGGAATTCTTGTGAAGAGCTTTGAGTCATAAAATAATAAATGTGGATCAAGCAAAAAACATAATAATTAGGTGAAGGAATGCATAAAGAAATCAACATTATACAAGGCATCATGGGTATTGTAGGTCTTTTGTTGTATATGGTAAATGTCCTGTATTTATAGAGCGCTTTCTAAAGTTACACACTCTCCACAGTGCTGTACAACACAGCAGTCATTCATCCATTCTCACACTGGTGGTGGTCAGCTATGTTGTAGCCACAGCTGACCTGGGTGGAGACACCACCAGGTCCCTCCGACCTCCACCAGGTCCCTCTGACCACCACCAGGTCCCTCTGACCACCACCAGGTCCCTCTGACCACCACCAGGTCCCTCTGATCACCACCAGGTCCCTCTGACCACCACCAGGTCCCTCTGACCACCACCAGGTCACTCTGATCACCACCAGGTCCCTCTGATCACCACCAGGTTCCTCTGTCCACCACCAGGTCCCTCAGACCACCACCAGGTTCCTCTGTCCACCACCAGGTCCCTCTGACCACCACCAGGTCCCTCTGACCTCCACCAGGTTCCTCTGATCACCACCAGGTCCCTCTGACCACCACCAGGTCCCTCTGACCACCACCAGGTTCCTCTGACCACCACCAGGTCCCTCTGACCACCACCAGGTTCCTCTGATCACCACCAGGTCCCTCTGACCACCACCAGGTCCCTCTGATCACCACCAGGTCCCTCTGACCACCACCAGGTCCCTCTGACCACCACCAGGTTCCTCTGTCCACCACCAGGTCCATCTGACCACCACCAGGTCCCTCTGACCACCACCAGGTCCCTCTGACCTCCACCAGTAGACAAGATGGGTGAAGTGTCTCCAACGATAACGTAACCCAGCTGGAGCTGGGATGGAACCGGTGACCCTCTGGTTGACGGACGGCCGCTCTACCAACTCCATATCTCAAAATGTTTTACTGTTTTTATTTCTATTTTATTCTGGAATATTTTGATTTGATATTTTGACTTTAGAAAACATTTTTGACTTTATTTTGAAAATCCTACGACTCTTCTTTTAGAAATATAACATTGAAGTTTTATTCTATAAATATTTTGACTTATTTCTTAACATTTTAATGTTTTTCTCCACATTTTGCCTTATTTTTTCTCAACAATTTGAACTTTAATTAGAGCCTTTTGACTTTAGAAAACATTTTTGACTTTATTTTGAAAATCCTATGACTCTTCTTTAAGAAATATAACATTGATGTTTTGATTTATTCTATAAATATGTTGACATTTCTTAACATTTCAATGTTTATCTCCACATTTTGCCTTATTTTGTCTCAGCAATTTAAACTTTAGAGCTTTTTGACTTTAATGTCAACCCTTGAACACAGACCCCCCCCCCCCCCCCCCCCCCCCCCCCCCCCCCCC
>SSNR01000272.1:601120-801267 GCA_006937965.1 Callopanchax toddi | reverse complement strand
CCCCCCCCCCCCCCCCCCCCCCACACACACACACACACGCATTGTTCTAGTGGTCCTACTGTCATCATTCTGCAACATTTGTCCTGTCTCATAGCAACATGTCTATTTGTGCATCAGGTCTCTGAGCTTTATCCATAATGTTGAACACCATCTCTGTTCACCAGTTATCAGATAAATCTTATATTTCGATCTGAGGTCATTTATTCTGCTAATTTAGTGTAATAATTAAAAACATCATCACTGTGTAAGCTGCAAGTTTCAGTGTATAAAACAACATGAGTGTGTGTGTAAAGAAAACCAGAGGTGGGTGTGTCCAGGTTTGTCATGTGCTTGTTTATTTTTCTATCATTTCATTCATAGTTTAATTCATTTTATTTGTTACACAAGACATTAGGCATTGTTCACATACTAGTGATCAAACAAGGACAGTTAAAGTTTCTACTACTCAGCCTGGACATGTTTCTGTCATTTTGAAGGGATGTTGTTGATAGTGGTTTCCAAAGGCCATACTGGATGAAAATTAAACCACACACAAGGCTTTTGTTTTCAGTAAACAAACAAAAAAGAAGAGGACAGAATCAGATGAGAGGGTTCAAATCTATCTGGGATCAGGAGAGTAAACATGTTCCAGTTTTCATCAGGATGACCACACATGACGTTCAGCTCCTCTGCTCTGTTTGCCTGATTCTGCTAACAGAAGCATTAAATCGTGGAATGATCTCTGAATAAGGTAAACATAACACATGACACAGCAAATTACAAACAAAAACAAAGAATCCTGATGCATCGAGATTAAAATCTTCATTTGACATTTGAACTAACAGCGTAGCATATTCAGCATATGACGTAAACCTGTCCACAAAACGCAAATTTAAATAAATAGATCATCAGGATAAGACACGGCAACACCCCAAACATGACGCGCGCTTGTTTAGAGTTCCTAGATCGGACGTGGTGGGTCAAGAGAAAAGGAGCTGCTTCTAAAGCAAACAAAAGCCGTCGGTTTTCCTTCTGTGTGCGGGGCGTTAGTGTGTGCTGCAGATAAACAGGTATTGTCTCCTCTTAGGTGTACAGTAACACCCCAGATATGGTCGAAAACACACTGCTGGGGTAAACCTTTAATGTCGTCAGCAAGCTTAGCCAAGAACAGAAACACCGTTTTTGGCACAAGACTGACATGTTAGATAAAACAAAGCAATCAATTTGTTTTTGTTAAGGGTCCAAATGTCAGATATATCGACCCCAAATTAAGGCTACAACCAAATAAAAGCATCTTGGTTTGCTGTGAAAGGGCAGCACTGGTTACGGTGGCTTCGTTTATGAGCTATGCTACCAAAACTTCAAATTAGGGTCGTTTCCAGCTTCGCATTCTGCTTCACATCTACAAGGATTAGGTCCCAAGGGTAATGACACACATCAACAACAAACACAAGGGCTCAAACATCCAAGACACGGTCTGGAGCTTTCACTGTCAGCTGAAATTTCAGTCTTCGTCCTTACCAGATATCAAAAAACCTCAACGTCCCTTCCACCCAGCTACACTTCCACCTCTCAGTCACATCTTCTAGTGGGCCTCACCCAGCTCCTCCCCTCTGCTGCTCCCCGCATCCATAAGCTCAACTTGAAGACCACCGTTTCAACCAGCTGCTCTGTAAACTTCATAACTTCAGCCAGTGAAACCCATTACGTAGAAATAAAACTCTTCAATAATTTAACAAGTTAGAAAGTAAACTATTCAGTTTCAAAACTGACATTACGCAACTGAGATAAACAAAAGAAACTAGTGTTTTCCTGTTTTTATTCATTTTTCATGTTTTTTTGTGTGTGTGTGTGTGTGTGTGTGTGTGTGTGTGTGTGTGTGTGTGTGTGGAGGAGGGGGTGACGGTTAATAGCCACTGGTTAGCTCTCCTGCTAGCACGGGGAACACGACAGCATTGCAAAGTGAGCGCTATCAGTTGACGGAACAGCCCATTTACCTTTGATCACAGGTATTTTCCATAAGGAGCAGCGTCGACTGAAGTAACGCAGGTAAAAGACCACGTGAGAGAAAGGTGAAAGCAGGGTTGACAGGAGTGGTGCGTGGAGCAGTCCAGCCTTCGCAACGTGGAGCCGTTTCAGTCTATGTACAATACCACCGTGTCTAAAAAATGCATGCATGCTGCCTGAAGGCGTCCTCTACCTAACAGATCTCGTGTCAGAGCGCAGAGATCGGACTTCTCAACGTCTGCCCTGGAACAACATGGTGAAAGGAATGAAATGCTCTGAAATCGGCAACAAGTAATAAACACCGCTAGTGACGACGCTAAATACATGATTATACTGCTGAGTCTACAATGAAATGAAAGGCCGTATCAACCCTGCTTTACTGTGTCAGAAAGGGAGTGTTTGAAATGTGTGTGTTTGAGTGTGTGGAGGAGAAGAGGGAGACAAAAGGAAACAGAGGCAGAGCTCCTCGTCCCACCACCTACACCCACCCTCCCCTCCCAGATCCCTCCTGTTTTTAAAAACACTCCTCAAGTCATCTACGGCGGATACCCAGCGCCTCCTCGTCTCTGTTTCCTTTTCTGACTCTGCCCTCCTCTCTCAGAAGCCCCTCGTCCTCCCCCTCACTGCTCGTCCTCCCCAAACACGTCGTTCTGTTTGCGCTTCATGTTCTCAAAGTCAAAGTCGGTGCCGGTCATGCGTTTGTAGATGTCCTTGATGTCGTTGCAGGTGGTCTCGAAGTGAGTTGTGGCGTCGTAGGACCTCGAGGCAAAGACCTGGAGGAGAGAGAGAGGAGACTGAGAACCTCACGAACTGATTCGGTCTGTGGGCGATACGATACGTGAACCACTAAAACCAAATCGATATGATACACAGTCATTTTCTGTTTCTGAAGGAACAAAAGGCCGAGTTCATCCTGTTTGGTGAGAATACACCAATGACACTTTAGTTTCAGTGACAGAAAAATCTGGGTATGGCTTTTGATAAGTCAAATCGAGCTTTTGTCACCTTCGTCTTTTAAGCTAAGCTTTTTAAAGCCGTGCCGACCTTGAGAAGCCCATTCACGCTTTTATCAGCTCAAGGACCGACTACTGTAACGCCCTTTACGTTGGTGTCTCTCAGTCGACCCTCAACAGGCTCCAGCTGACCCAGAATGACACCTCCAGACGCGAGCACATCACCCCCGTTCTGTCCTCTCTCCACTGGCTGCCTGTTCGTTTTTGAATAAATTTTAAACTTTTATTGTTTGTTTTTAAAGCTCTTAATGGTCTGGGCCCATCCGACATTTCTGATTTACTGAGTTTTAATGTCAGTGGTAAATCCTGGAGGTCTTCATCCCAGTTTCTTCTAAATGGACCAGATATAAACACTGGGGTGACCGGGTTGTCTCTGTAGCGGCACCCCGTCTCTGGAACCAGCTTCCACTGGACCTACGACCAATCACTGACCTGGACCTTTTGAAATCCAACTTTTTTATTCAGGAAGGCGTGTAACACTCTGTAGTGGCGACGTTTATTCCAGATTTCTGATTCCCTTTTAATTCTTAGTTTTGTCTGCTTTTAATGTATTCCTTTATATATATGTGTGTTTTTATTTAGCCTTGTTAAGCACTTTGGCTGTCTAGTTGACTGTTGTAAAAGGCTATAATATTAACCAATAAATGAAAGGTTGATCACAACATGATTTAATATGAATTTGGTTCAACTCTGAGTTTAAATGTGAAACTTTACAAAGCAGGACAATGACTTTAGGTCAATTAATTAAGAAACATTTATTCTATTTAATAAAAAAAACGGCAATACACAATAAGGTCTAGAGATGTTTATCTCTCTATCAATAACTCAGCAAAACTCCTTTTTATAAACCATAAAATCCTAAAACATGAGTGAATTTCCTGCTTGTACTAACCCTGCTGCAGGCTGCAGTTCTCCTTCTGGCCAGCAGGCTTTGTTAGACCACAAAACCACTTAGCAGCAGAAATGGCAGCAGAAGAAGAGTCAGACGCTGTCCTACAGAAGATCTATTCTTCAAACACAAACTTTATAACCTTAACGATATTATTTTACAGCAGGAGACTGAGGAAACTAAACTGTATGCAGAGATTTGATGAGATTGTTAAATAGATCAGGTTTTATTGACACACCAATAATGAACCAATGCATCTGGATTTAATCGTTACCGGACTGTTCTACTGATCCAGTCACATCGTGCATGTGTGTGTCCGTTAATCAATACCGATCAGGTAACCTTCACATCCTTAGCCTCTACGCGCCTTAGAGCTGGGGTTTAGACAGGTTAATACTCTGGATGTATTCAAAGAAAAAACCTGAGATGGTTTCAAGTGGATTTCTGTGGAAAAGTAATCAATCAGTAATAATTTTCAATATTGATAACATGGTTAGTACATGGGATGCAGCTATTTATCGATGATTCAAGTACTCAGATATATACTTGCTATACCAAGTATTCCCAAAGCTCTCGTGCACACACACATCCACTAAAAAATCAGGTCAGTTATGATTTATCAGAAGCCCTTCTCAGAACCATGTCACCAGAACGTGCACACCTCTGTCCAGGATGCTTGTGAGTCTGTTACAGCGGGTTTTTCTGTAAAGCAGGAGTGTCCTTGGGCCGCTTGTGGCTCCCAGCGTGAACTTGTGGGGCCCTTGACTATAATTTAAGAATGGTACCCATTACGTTCTGATAGTGAGAAAAGAGAAACCTCAAAGCCAGAGCCATGGCGCCTTTTAGACGTCGTCCTGTCAGCTGACAGAGCTCAGACAGCTGTTTCCTCCCCTCTACGCCGCGTCAGCAGGAGGACTCAGGACTGACAGTGAAGACCGGACGTGTCTGAGCAGAAACATCATTTATCTGTATAAAGTTGGTAAAGTCGTGTCTTGTGGGTAACTCATTTGGTTTTAACATTCCAAACAAGTATTTGTTTTTATCCTAATCACACAGATCAAAGTGTCTGAATGATGTCACTGTTCCTGTGAGACGTGATCACAGAGCAGTCATGTGACGTAAAACAAGCATCAGATCAAACAACCTTTCCTCTAAGACTTTTTACATTTGAGTCCCTCAGGTAACAGTGTCAGAAAATTTAATTCTGATGGGTTTGTAAATAAAGTTCACTGTATAAGTCAAAGAATTCTATATGAATAAACTCACAATGTGACATTTACAGCTGTAAACGTGTGCATTAGTGTTGGGATGAAGCGCTGTCAAATGTGTGAGATTACAGAGCTGTTTTAGAGCACTTAGTTTTTCATTCTGCTAAGAATCAATCAGATCAAAATCAGACGATTTCCGTAAAAAAAACGTGAATCATACCAGTCGATCAATAGCTAACTAATAAATGGGGATCTTGTGCACGAGAATATATGTTTAAGTGTTTAAATATATATAAAAATAATAGATTTCTATATGGACTGGAAATATATATCTATAAATAATAGGCTATATGGTGCCTTCAAGTTTTTGTATTTTTTCATCTTGGAAAAAGTCAGTAAAACTTGTTTTTGTCCAAATGAAGGTGACTTATGGTTCATTTTCTACAGATCAAGTAGCCATTAGCCCTCATCATCACTACAAGGTGAAATTTACAGTCAATCAATGTGATTGGTATCGGTGATCGGCAGCAAAAAACGTGATGGGGCCATTCCATTCCTAGGAGGATGATGGTTTCAACTGTGGATCAGGAGAAAATAATTCCTGCCTTTGTGTCATCAGGTTCAGACTGTAATGTTCTTTTTACTGATCTGACTCTGAGCTAATCCTCCCTCTCAGACCTTCCAGCCAATCAGAACGCAGCATCCAGACTCTGAACTAAACCCAGCAGGTGAACTCACATCATCCTGGTTTTACTGTCTTCACACTGGATCCCTGTAGGATGAAAATCCATTTCAAAGTTCTCACCTTAGAGCTCTGAATGTCCAGGATCCTGACTACCTAGCTCAGATTCTATCCTCAGACTGCCTGATGTAACCTTTGACCCCCATCTCCAAACGTACTGGCTGTTCCTCACACTAGACTACAAACTAAAGGGGACAGGACTGTTGTGAAACTGTTTGGTTTCAATCAACAGCTGAAAACTTCCCTGCTGAAAAAACCAGCATAGACCAGCATATGCTGGTTCCAGCATATGTTGTGTTTTGGTGCTGGTATGCTGGTCCATAGTGATCCATTAGTTCAACCAGCATAGACCAGCACCAAACCAGCATAGACCAGCAACAAACCAGCATAGACCAGCAAAGACCAGCAAACAAATCACGATGGTCTTGATTTATATGCTGGTCAATGCTGGTCTATGCTGGTTTGTGCTGGTCTATGCTGGTTGAACTAATGGATCACTATGGACCAGCATACCAGCACCAAAACACAACATATGCTGGAACCAGCATATGCTGGTCTATGCTGGTTTTTTCAGCAGGGTTATTAGTTCAATCAGGTGTTTCTCAGTGAATTTGTGAATACATTTGATTTTGTTTATACTGATGCATTGTATCTTGTGTATACTGATTAAACCTGTGCTGTGCAAGGTGCTCTATAAATACTTTTTACTCATTTTTTACAAAAACACTTGATTTCTCCAAACGGAGGTTCTCCAAAGAGCTGTCATCAGCAGGTGAGATATTAACCCTTTGGGCGCCAGAGTTTTTCCAAGAAAATCATCTTTTTTAACATTACAATTCCAAACAAATTAGAGATAAAGGCACTATAAAGGCATAGTGTAAATGAGAGCAATGTTCAGTTTTAATCAAAGTTTGTGATGGGAACAAATTCACTTATCTAATTTGCATATTATGATGTCATCAGGCAGCAGCACTATTCGGTGTGTAACTTTTACAGGCATTTATCTTTATTTTTTTACACTTTTTGATTTTATGTACAGTATATATGTGTGTGTATGTATGTGTGTATATATGTATATATATATATAGGTGTATATATATGTATAAAAACGTAAAAGTATATAATCCATCATCTAAAAGGACAGGAAACCAGTGGGCTCAGAACGGGACAGACCTGTTTCCAAAACACTCAACAAGTTCAACAAAGTGTCTGATGCACCTGTGATGCTCTTCATCATCTCCCGGGAACCCCCCCCCATCATCATCCTCATTTACAGAGGGACAGTGAACGCTGCATCCCGTCTATTTACAGTTTTTTTTCTCCCGCGGGTTCTGCTCAGTTTGCCGCAAATTTTTACATTTCCGCTCCCTTTGTTACTATTCGCTGTGTTTTTACTACCCTTGCTTGCTATGGACACCACATCCTTCCTCTCTGGACACCGTAAAGCAAAGCTGAACTGAACCGGACCTACGAACTGCTTTTGGGCCGTCGTAGCGAACCGGGTCGCTCTCGCTTCACACAGACAGCTGCAGTCTCCCTGGATGACTGATCACCTTCATCAGACTGAGTGGATTTTCCTCTTCAGAGTCTGAGTCAGCCATTACCTGATGAAGTCCTTGGTGAACAGTGAACAGAAGTCTCCTCATAGTAAGTTTTCTCCTCCCTCTGAACCTCATTCTGAGCGTCGCGCGGCTGCAGTAATCCCTCCCCTCCCGTCTGCTCCGAAAGGAGGAGGTTTTCAAACTCCTTTTTCTCCAAAACTTTCAATATAAACACACCCAAAAATGTTGCTCAGTATGAAGTTACAGTTGTCCACGATCTTCTGATGTAAAGTAGAAACTAAAAAAGGGCTCATGTCAGCAGCTGTGGCTCGTTAAACTCAGTAATGACGCTTGTCGCAATATTGCAACTTTGGCACCCAGAGGGTTAATTGTTCATACGTTTTCACTGAAACCCACTTCAAAACATCTGAGCTGAACTCTTTAACATGATGGAGCCACAAAAGGTTAAAAAAAATAAGAAAGACACTTCTATCAGACCAACTTTCAGACATCTCATATTTTCTGTGAACATCACAGAGAAACCAAAGTCTCACCTGGCTCTCAGTGCCGTCATCTGTGGCCTCATAAAGATCACTAATCGCCACAAACCTGCAGAGAATAAAAACAAATCAGACACGTATTTTTGACTAATTATTGGTGACGAGCGTTTTAAGAACAGCTCATTAGTCTGACTTTTGGTCGATGGGCTCCAGCAGCTCCAGAGCCGGCTCGATCTCAGTCTCGGGTTCACTGGTCTCCACGGTGGTGCTGACGATGGCGATGTACTTGCCCTGGGCCGCCACGTTGTGAGCGTAGGAGATCATGCACACATAGATGTCTGGAGAATCAGCCAGAAAAGAGTCAAAGAAGGAAAAATGTAGTTAATTCAGAGTTACTTTAGAGCCCAAATGAATCAATTCATGATATTTGTTCACTCTGAAACAAATGTTGCCTTGTTGCTGCTATTGATCAATGTACCCCAATGCAACAGCCTACCCACAATGCCTCACGTGAACACCTGGGGTATTGTCAATGGAGCAACCAGTAAAAAATGTTTGAAAAAAACTAGTTATTTCATACGGAAGCGTATTGCATTCACCTGAAAAAAATTAAAAAGCTGTTTTTCAGAAATAACGTGATGATAAAACAATTTTACGTTTGATACAAACTCATACCAAGTGATTTCAAAACATCCTTCATTATGAGAGCATCAAGTATAGAGTCAGAGTCGTCACGTGTTAGGAAATCTAAAGCAGCCCCTGGGACAGAAGAAAAGACTCTGTCAGCAGTTCCTGTAAAGATGTGGTCATCCTTAGAGCCTGTTCCCCAATTCTAGAGCAGTCAGGATGTGACTGGATCGTTTTCTGTTCAGCTCAAGTCGAGTTAGTATCCGACGGAGGAAGAAATCCAAAGATGAAACCTGGTGCCTCTGATTACACCTTTAGATGCTACAGCTACAGCAAAATGTGTAAAAATACTTTTATGAATACACACACGTCGTACGTAGTGAGTCTTTAGAGCATTTATGCTTTAAAAATAACCAAAACAAGTCATTAAAGTAACTTTGGAATAGAGGAGGAGTCATACGATATCAATAAACCTAAAGGATCAAAGCGCTCTGGTCAAACACTCACAGCCTGTTTTAGTCACTGTATCCTATTGAAACTTGCACTGAACTTAACTGGGAAAAAAATCTAACAAATGAGTCAATTTGCATTTAAAGATAAACATTTACTATTGATGATTCTTAAGCCTTGGCTAAAATGAAATTCAAGCACTTTGAAGATGAGTTTAAGATTTTCCAGCACCTTAAACTGGTCATGATTGACACGAGACGTTAAATATTACCCATTCTTTTACCCCACCGTCGCTAAAAGTAAACGTTACTGTTTCAATAACACTTCATTAAAAATTCAACACATTTAAAGATTTCATGAACCCAATAGATGCCTGGTTTATTGATATTCATTTTAAGAAACATTGTTTTTTTTTGTAACTTTATTCCAATCTGAACTGCTTATTATTGCTGCAACAGCCCTGCAGCTAAAAATAAACTTTTTGGGAAATGAAATGAAAGACCTCTTTAAAATAAATAAACGATGTGATCACAGGTTACAGGCTCTTATTGAAACTTTTCATTTCATGTTCATCCATAAAATCAAACACAAGCCTGGAAGGTGACCAATAGAACTGATTGATCCATTAACATAAACATGGTGAGAGCTGTGGGGTTTTAATCTGATTACAATGAATCAGTGGACAAATGTGGAAATATGTATTTCTCATAAAGTCTGCACAGCAGTGAGTTTTACCTAATTAAATGTCACGTGTGTTTAACCAGTTGTATTATTCTGACTGAAGCTGGTTTATTGGGTAAAGGCTGAAGCTCACCTGAGTTACGGTTGACCTGATTCTGAGGAATGATGATCTGGCAGGAGTTGGCGTCGTTGGTGTTTTTGATGGGGTGGTTGAGGATGCAGATCACACGGATCACCTGACCCACCTTACGGACGCGGTCTGAAATGTAGCTGGGGTCACAGATGAGCTGCTTACAGCGAGCCACCTGCAGCAGAACCGAGACACAACACGACCGTGTGCATCACAAACAGTAAAGGTCAATTATCTCTAACTAGAAAAGGTTGCATTTCAAATGCTGAGTGCTAAAAGAAACATGCTAAAAATGGCTGAAACCCGAACTCTCAATATTATTTTAAAAAATGTGAATTCAAGCAGAAAAACCCCACTCAAAACACAGTGACACAAACATGGTCTTAAGACAAAAACCTTACAAAGAGTCATGTTAAGGGGCGAAAGCTTTACTTGTAGCCCTCAAAGCCATCAGAGTGAAGTAGTAACATCATTAGAGGAGGAAAAAATATTTCATAAAACTTAAACCGATTGTACAAAAATGGCAAAAGATATCAAAAAGCTGAATCATACAGTAATAGTTCAAAGTCTTGTGGCTCATTTAAACGTTGGATGACGTCTCTAGGTTAAAGTAAGCTGAAGTAGTTCACATTTAAAGAGCAGAAAGTTTTAAAGGATTTCAAGTAGGAGTGGGCCATATCATATCATTTCCAGTAATACCGGTAAATGTTTTTGCCCAGGGGGGGGAAAAAATCACGATATGCTAATTTCATGACGTCACCCAACTACAGCATTGATTACGCTCATATGTGTGTCCTGCAGCGCAGATTTATTAAAATAATGACGCGCAAGAAGCCTGTAAAATGTATGGGAGAAACACCTCTAACCTATTTCAGCATCGCAAGCCTCAGAACCTGAGTCTGTAGTAGGATTGGCTCAAAGCCCAATAGGAAAGCTAACAGCGGCTAACAGCTGCTAATGGCAGCTAACAGCTGCCAACGGTGGCTAACAGCGGCTAACAGCTTCTAGCGGGGCCGAACGCTACAAAACCAAAACAAAGTAAACTAGGTCAGCATGACGTCATCGTCCGTATGACAGAAAACGCAAAGGCAGATATTATTTTATTACTACTGGAGCAGCAGTAGCTCTGTGGGGAGAGCGTTTGGTTGCAACAGGAAGTGGTGCTGGTCAGTGGTCAGTCCAAAGAACAGAGGGAGACATTTATTAAGTACCTTTAAGACTAAATACTAAATAAAGTTGCAGCACTAAAAGTTACCTGAGTAATATTTTTCAAATTATCATATATTTCGAGGTACTCCATTTAATAAATAACCCCAAAAAATGTATTGTATCGTCAGATTTATTGCTATTGTCAGAATACTCAAAAATATTGTGATATAATTTTGGGGCCATATCTGCCCACCCCTAGTTTCAGGACATTTCAATGTTTAAAAGTAAAATCTGTTAAAACATACCTGTTATAGACACCAAAAGTCAGTAAGTCCAGAATGAGCTGAACATTTTAATTTATAATTTGCTGAAATAACTGAAAAAATAATAACTAAAAAGTTAAACTAAAGAAAAAAATTTTTAACTAGTAATAACCCTTATGAAAAAATATAATAATAAAGGAATACAACAGTTTGAATGCTGATTCAGAACTCAAACTATGAGACACATTTTAAACACAAACTTTGTCAGACTTGCATTAATTAGAGGAGTAAATGAGCGAGGTCATACCTCTCCCTCAGACTTCACTCCGACCACTTTGCCTCCCTCCATCACGATCTCATCCACTGGCTTGTTCAGCATGTACGTTCCTCCATAGATTGCACTCAACCTACAAGTAAATACAATTTAATACATCATGAAGAGCTTTTGTGTTTCTATATTTAACTTTAAAGAAAATTAAAAATTCATCAAAATGATCAGGAAACCTGGCAAATCCCTGCGGCAGCTCTCCCAGCCCGTACAGGGGGTAGAGGTAGGGGCTCTTCCCGTAGCGTGCCAGGGACTCACTGTACAGTTTGATACGGTTGATCGTCTCCAAACAGGGAACATCAAGGTAGCTGATTCACAGTAAAAGCACTCAGTAAAATAAAGATCTGAAATACTTGATGAGGAATTTTCTAGCATCCTACTGCTGCTCTTACTCATCTGTGCGGTAGAGGGCCAGGGCGTGGCCGGTGAAGTCGATGACGTCCTGGCCCAGGTCAAACTTCTTGTAAACATCTCTCATCGTTGTGGTTTTAGGGTCCACGCCCTCAAAGGTCTTCGGGTCATTCTCATCAAAATTGGCCACAAAGACCAAAAACTTCCGAAACCTTCTCTTCTCAAACATTCCCATCAGATCTGGAAGTTCAAATGAAAGTTTCACGTCAACCAAACCCAACGCCATCTACAATCCTACAAACTAGTCTCCTGGTGTTTTCCAGGGAGGTCAGATTCTGTTTGGGAGTCTTACTTGAAGCTAGCGCCTCAGTCTCAGTTGACGGCACCTTGTAGATCTTCCCTCCTTTGTAGACGAAGCTTCCTTCCACCACTTTAAAGTCCAGGTACCGCGTCACTTCTGTGTATAGCAGCATCTTCACAAGCTGACCTGGAATCACACAAATGAACTCAACCATATAGTTTGTGACTGAGAACAGACTGACTAGTTCATGTTTAACTCATGGCATAACTTGAGTTAAGCTCTCCTGAAAACCTTAAACCTCTAGCTGATAACCTGACTGACCATTGGCCATGAGAAACTTGGGGATGAGGTCAACATTCCAGTCCCTTCCTCTGCCCATGGACTCTGGTGGGCTATCTGGGAGACTGAAACGCTTGTAGAGCTGCAGGAAAGGACAGGACAAAGAAACAGAAAGTCCATGAGGCTCACACAATCAGGAGGAGAAAGCAGCAGCAGCTGATGCCACTGGAGGGAGAGACTGATTCAGTTGAACTGATCCCCAGACCCCCGTACCTCCTCCAGAGGGGTTATGGAGGAGCTCTCCCCTCCATAGTAGGGGTTCCTGTCCATGTGCAGAACCTTCTTCCCATTCACGGACATGATCCCAGACAGAATGCATTCCTGAATAAAACAAGATCAGAACATCAGTTCAATCAAAGAAAATCAAATAAGAATAAATCATGAAGGTGATTTTTACTTAAACAAGAGACACAAATAAAAGGGGCACCAAGCAAATTCGAACACAGCATAAACACATCTGTCCAATATCAGACCCATCACTCCTTAAAGAAATGCACAACACTTACTGTCTTTCATATAAATGTTTCTGATTAAAGTTTGATGTTGAGAAATGAAGGAGTTAAAGCTGTTTTGCTCAAAAGACTTCTTGACAAAAGAAAAACATTGTGTAATCTCACACAATCAGTTAAATCAGTGTAAGTGACTCTCAGCGTCTACTCCATCAAACTGTTTTTATTTTTCAAATGTCATAAAACTTGTTGAAGCCATTTCTGTCTCAGTTAAGGTTGATTTGAACTGGCAGCAACTTGAACCGAATCCAAAAGTTACTCTGTTTTCAATGTTCTTCCATTAATGACTTTCTGTGAGTTTTCTTGAATTCCTCCAGTGGTTTATTAGACATTTAGCTAAAATACAAAGTTGACTCCAACAGTTGATGTGGATGTTTAATGTAAAGATGTGTAGCACTCAGAGTTAGAGCTGCACAGTGACACTATTGTTGAATATTTTAGTGACAATATCAGTTGTGTTAAAGCCATTTTCTCTCTTTCTGTTCTGCCATAGTCTAGGGATGTACCGATACCACTTTTTTCAAAACCGATCCGATACCGATACTTAAATCTGAGTACTCGCTGATACCGAGTACCGATACTTCTACCACACAAAAAAATGCAACAAATTGGAATACAGGTTTTATTTTTTCTTCTCTGCTTTTACAACAAATAACTGAGTTAGATTAAAAAAAAATATATATATATATTAATAAAAATTATCACAAAACTAAAATATAAGGTGAAAAATCACCATTTTCTGTGATTTCACAGTGAAATTATTGCAGTTTTCCACATTTTAACCAAATAAAATGAACTATTTGGCACCATCTCCAGCTCTCAACCCACACTGTTCCTCTTTAGCTCAATAGCTCCCCCTAGTGTTCAATATAGGAAATTACAACAGAAATCACAAGTCACAGTGAAGCCACTGGTATCGGTTCCTGGTATCGGGTAACTTTAACGAGTACAAGTATGTGGATCAGTACATCCCTACCATAGTCTCATTAGGGTGAGGAGGGGGTCTAGGGCAGTTAGAGTCAATCAGATTGACCCCTAAAATTTACAGTAATGTAAATCTTGAATGCACACGTACTGAAATATAACAGCTAGTCGTGTCAAATTATCGTGTTAATTAATGTAATTACAGCCATATTTAGTGCGTTAAGTTTTTTATTGCAATAATCAGATTTTTAATCTTTATCTTTACTGTTTCTACATCTAGTGGGAAGGCCAAGGTGGTGTGAGGAGCATTGAGTTGCAGAGATGAGACCTAACCTAAAATGGAGCAGCATGTGAGAGTTGTCAGTCTTATGAATGGGAAATTAGCATGGATAAAAGTAGAGTGAGATGCCTTCTATGTCCGAAGGAGTTTGCTCACCGCTGAAGCAGCTCGTGTTTAGCCTAGCATGCAAAGCAAAGCGCCCAGTTGTGAGTGTAACCACAGCTAACGCTAGCAGCAAAGACATTAACGATTTAGCAAACCAAAGAAAAACTCTTCAGCAAACTAAACTGTAGGAGAACACCCTGAGGATGAGCAAGTCAGCTGAGCAAATGGATAGCGATGAACTCAAGGCCAATAAACACAGCGGAAGATTACAGATCATAATTGACAGCACTAATAACCTCTGACTTATAATAATAATACATTTTATTTAAAAGCGCCTTTCAGGACACCAAAGGTCGCTTCACACGATAAAACAATAAAACACAGTATAAAAACAGTTCAAAATTATAAAACAGCATAAAATAGACAACAAGTCAGTCACAGGTCATAGGCGGCTTTAAACAGATGCGTCTTGAGTCTTGATTTGAAGAGGGTTGGGCTGACGGTGTTCCTGATGACCGGGGGGAGTGAGTTCCAAAAACGGGGAGCAGAGCGACTGAATGCTCTGCTCCCCGTGGTGCTGAGACGGGCAGGAGGAACAACAAGATGGATGAATGAAGAGGATCTGAGAGAGCGGGAGGGGGTGGCAACATTGATGAGGTCTGAGATCTATGGAGGGGAGAGGTTGTGGATGGCTTTGAAGGTCAGCACAAAGATCTTAAAGATGAACCTGGATTTGACTGGGAGCCAGTGGAGCTGCTGGAGAACCGGGGTGATGTGATGAAAGGAGGGGGTTCTGGTGATGAAAGGAGGGGGTTCTGGTGATGATACGGGCTGCTGAATTCTGGACCAGCTGTAATTTATGAAGGAGTTTGTAAGGGAGACCAAAAAGAAGTGAGCTGCAGTAATCGAGGCAGGAAGTGACAAGACTGAACGAGCATGGCGGCTGCATGAGGAGTAAGGGAGGGGTGAAGGCGGTTTATGGATCGAAGGTAAAAGTGAGCTGACCGAGTTATGTCATTAATATGTGAACGGAAGGAAAGTGAACTGTCAAGGATGAGACCCAGACTCTTAACCTGAGGGGAGGGGGAGACTGAGGCTCCGTCGATAATAATGGAGAAGCTGCCAGTTTTGGAGATGGTGGATTTGGTGCCAACAAGGAGAAGTTCAGTTTTATTACCGTTGAGCTTGAGAAAGTTTGTGGTGAACCAGGATTTGATTTCTGAGAGGCAGAGGGTAAGGGAGGAGGGTGGGAGAGTGGAGTTAGGATTACTGGAAATGTAGAGCTGGGTGTCATCTGCAAAACAGTGGATCTGAATGCCAAATTTACGGAAAATATTACCAAGTGGGAGGAGATAGGTTATGAAAAGGAGGGGGCCAAGGACCGAGCCCTGGGGCACACCTGAAGTGACTGGGGAGGGATCAGAGGAGAAGGATTTTAGCTGGATGAACTGAGTGCGTCCGGTGAGGTATGAGTTGAACCAGCGGAGGGGGCTGTCAGTGATGTCTAAAAAAGAAAGTCTATTAAGGAGGACGGGGTGAGATATGGTGTCAAAGGCCGCACTCAGGTCGAGAAGGATGAGGATGGAGATTAAACCAGAACCAGCAGCAATGAGAAGGTCGTTAGTCATTTTGATGAGAGCTGTTTCGGTGTTGTGGTGAGGACGGAAACCAGACTGGAATTGTTTGTAAAGGTTATTAAGTGTGAGATGGGAGTGGAGCTGAGATGCAACTGTTTTCTCCAGTATTTTGGAAATGAAGGGGAGGTGCGAAATGGGACGGAGGTTGTTGAAATCATTAGGATCTGAGCCAGGTTTTTTCAGTACAGGACTGACTGCCGCAGACTTAAAGAGGGAGGGAACCACTCCAGATGACAGTGAGGAGTGAATGATGGCTGTTATGAGGGGGAGCAGGGAGGGAAGACAAGATTGAACCAAAACTGTGGGCAGGGGATCCAGCTGGCACTTATTGCAGTCCTACAGTCTTTTACAATTTTGATACATCCACATGTATAATAACTAAACATGGAAGTTGAAGCCACCCCCAACTGTCTGGCTGCAGTATGTTTTAAGCTCCGCCCCTTCATGTTAACAAATGGGACATTGTCCTGACAAAAAAATTTTTTTTATAAAAAAGTCTAGATAGATCTTAGCTCACTATGTCCAGGTCTTCTGCTGATTCACATAGTTCTGACCTTGCCGTTATATATTCCTTATGATTAGATATTTGATGCTTAGAGAAAAGCCCTTGACTGTGTGCAGGTGAGTCATTTCTGCTCCGCACTCAGAGGGTCTGACTCTGGTTCTTAAACCCCTACATCAGATATTTTGGCTTCAGTTTCTCACAACAGGAGGACCCAAAGACTCTACCTTTATTTACCTTGATGTATTAATAGTGTCAATGCTGAAATTATGATGATGGTCATTTTCTGATTTAATCGGTATCCCTAGTCATAGTATGTGTTGTAAATTACTTTCTACAAGTTTCAATAAGATCCATGTAGTGATTCAAGAGATATTTTACCAACAAAGACAGAATAAAGGGATGTACATAGTTAACCGGTTAACTGCTGTTAATGACGTAACCGAGTATAATATTTAAGGCCCGGCTGACTTAAATTTATGTATTTCGCTTGGGTGTAACACATTTTTGTGCCACCAGAGGGCGTAAGTAAGTAAGTAGTAAGTAAAGTTGATTTATATAGCACCTTTCACAGACAAAAATCACAAAGTGATTCACAAAAAACAGAATCAAACACGATCAAATGCCAACAAATAAAATCGCCATCAAAATCGGTCTTTGTCAGATGACGTATGGCGCGTTGCATCATGGGATGGATGAGTGTAAACAACAGAAGACTACAGTCGCTGTGTGTGTTGTGAGCTTATTAACCTGCAGAAAATGGTACTCATACACTCAAAATGGTGCAGCGGGTGTGTGTGGTGAACAGGTAGGTCACGTGTCTGACAAAGACCGATTTCACTATATTATATTAAAGAACGGATGAAAAGCATATGTGTTTATTTGCGGGGCAAAGCAAAGGTGTGTGTGTCGCGGATGCGGCGGTGGAGCTGGGTGGGGTTACGTTCGGTGGCATGACTTTACGGTTAACCGGTTATTGACTGTTAAAAGCTTCAATAGCCAGTTAAACAAAATCTTGGGAAACGTGCATCCCTAACAGAATCCAACAGTTAATGGCAACGTTTTAAGCAAAGATGTCACACAATGTGTAGCACTCGTGTTGGGAATGACTCTCAGCTACTTTCACACCAAACTTTAGAACTGCCTGAGTGAAGGCCTTCTCTGCAGTGGATGATATTAGCTGTGGTGATCTTCTTGAATCAGGTTGACTCCAAATGTTCATCAGTTGTATGTTCCCATCCAATTAATAATTCCTGACAGTTTTATAAAAACCTGTCCAGTGGTTCATGAGGTATTTTGGTAAAACTAAAAGACAAATAAACAAAAGCAAAACACCCTTTAACCAGTGGGAGATCGTATTTCTCTCTTCTACCTTCGATTCTTTCATGTGCACACTGCACATAGGGGCTCCAGGGGGGAGCTAGGGGGAGCTATAGCTCCCTCTGGATTAGTCATAGCACCCCCAAGAAAATATTAAAAAAAAAAAAAAAATCCTAACTTGTGATTTTGGTAATATTTGACCTACAAAACTGTTTTATAACAAAATATAAAGTAAGAAGTCTGTCAGCCTGCTGTTCCAGACCAAGTTTGTTTCATGGTTAATTCTGGGATGCAGCGCTCAGCCAAAAATGGAGAGGAGCGCACAGCAGGGAAACCTCAAAAACCTGCAGGACAGTGGGCCTTGAGGGTTGTAGACCCTCTGTTGTAGAGAACAGATGGGTCACATGACCACTTATTTCAGCACCTTCAATAAAACGTTAAGCTCCCCCATAGCACCTGCTGAAAAAAATTCTGGAACCGCCACTGTTTATTCGTTTCAGACAGAAACTGAATGGAAATATGAGTTGGTGATGCTCTGGCAGGAACCGAGGGAGTGGTATGTGTGTGCACTCATAAAAGGCTTGTTATGGCTTGATAATAACAATATTAATAATGTTTAAACACACAACAAAACAGGACAACAAATAAATAAAAACAGAGTTGTGAATATTTAAATATAGGGCTATCCTATTTCTCTCTTCTATAATAATAATTATTTTATTAATTAATATGTACACTGCTAGTGAAGTGAACTTACTCATGTCACTCATTTCTGCACATTTTATTAGTTTCAGACAGAAACTGAATGGAAATAGGAGCTAGGAGGGTCTGGCTGGGGCTGAGGGAGAGAGTTGCGCATGCGTACTGGACTGTTATGCTCTACATGCCTTAATAATAACAATAATATTAATAACAACACTAATAATAATAATAATATTTAACATTACATAATATTTATATTGATTGAACACATGACAATATGACATTAATAGAGACAGGCCGTTAACAGAGGAGACCTCATCTGAAACCAAATGTCTGTTTTTATGGTTGCGAATGACCCAAACCAAGGCTATCCCGTCACCGCACGCGCGTCCATGGCGCATTTCTGCCGCACTGGGTGTGTTTAATTGCGGCGAGAGTGGTCGCCGTGAATGAAAAGCCGAGCGAAAGGCCTGCGCCACCTCAGGATGGAGGCCTGTATGCAAAGAGGACCATGACACACGGAGGGGTTACGCCTAAAAGATGCTACAGGGTGTAACACAACACTGACTGAGCCGCCTGCAGGAGCACACAACAACACACAGCCACTGGAGAAAAGAGGGCTTTGTGTGATTTAGAGCCAGGAAGATTACTGCCACGGTCTTAATGCACATTTCTAAATTAAAAGCTAGAAAATTAAGGTTTTTTTTTTTCCTCTGCAGGTTTGGGAGAGACGACAAAAACAGCAGCGGGCCTTTGCTCCTGTAAAACAATCATTTAAAACTTCCACACAGTCGCTTGTTTCTGTCTCTGCAGAGAACAAACGCAGCTTGACTACTTACTGTGAGTCCGGTGCCCAGAACGATCACATCATATTCCTCATCCATGTTGTCTCACCGCCTCTCCCGTCTCGCCCTCTTTTCGCCTTGAGAAATGAAGGAAGGAAAGTGACTCCAAAACGCAGGAATGTCTTCTATCCGACGCAGGAAGGACGCTCCAGACGGCTCCTCGGTGTTGAATGTTATTTGTTAATAATTAGGCATTTATGACCAGTGGGAAATATCGTACACACTGACTGTCACCGGCGAGGACGACCAAAGATGGCCCTGGTCGCGGAGCACGCCAGAATAATGTCAGTGCGCGACGGCAAATAGTGCGAATTCGCTTTTCCTTTCTTTCCACATCGCAACACAACAGACTCAAAGTGAGAGGCTGCTGGAGAGAAAGTTTAACACTATTTTTTAAATAAAGACGGCACGTTTTACAAAATATAAAGCTTGGACATTACTCCCGGAATCTTGAATTTGACTAAAGTGTCTCTACTTCTTGTCCATCCTTCATTCCCAGTTGTAGCGCAGCGCTGTGTGGATGCAGGCGGTGGTGTGGTATCCCTCCGCCGCCACAGCTGTGTGATGGGAGTTGCTGAGCTGAACGCAGGCCTTTTAGATACAAGCAGTAAACTCTTTGGATGAATTTGTTTGCTTATTTCCGTTTTACGTTGTTTGTGAAAGTTGACACACAAAAACAATGAGACGAGTAGTGAAATTATAGATTCTGTCAGCACCATGGACAGTTGCCAGGCCCCACACTCCCTGAAAACCCACACGTTAGTAAAATGACCTAATATCAAAATGTCGTTACGGGTTTACAGCTAACTGTAAAGCTGTAGTCTGAGAGCTCACACTAGCATAAAATAAATTATTCTGGACGTTTTACGATGGCGACATTAATAAATACATCATGAAAAAGGGGGTTGTGGGCAGGTTGAATGAAGGAAGCAGGAAGTCCGTCCTTTAGCGCTGCCTGCCTGCGCACATGACTGTCAGCTGGTCGGAGTCACGTGAGCGCTGTTAGCGGAAAAGCTAAAGGAAAATGCCAGGCTCAAGGTGTCTCAGTGGCGGTCAATTCTTGTCTTTTCTTTTAATTTTCGCCTCCGGTTTAGCCTCGGGGAGCGCCACAGCACAAGTTCCACTTCTTATGTGGTCCAGTGACAGGTAAAGTTTGATTTATGTTTTATTTTCTATCGAGACTCAGACTTCTAAGTCTCAGCCTGTCTTTTATGCTAATGCTAACACTTTAGGCTAAGTAGATTTTTTTACCATCCAGCTTTCTTATTCCGAAAAACATCAGCAAATAAGGAACAACATGTTGTTTTTGCTTAGAGAAACCGTGACCACACTTACTTTTTATTTCGGTTAGAGCTGTTCTGACAGGCGTGGCGCTCAGCAGCAGTTTTGTAGTCAGAGCTAATATTTTTATCAGATAAAACTGTTTAGGTTAGTTTTGGTAAAATGTATTTTATTAAATAAATAAAGTTACACTGAAAAGTCAAATACAAAAGCTCCCTAAGAACAGACACAGTGAATGCGGATGTAATGCGTTTTGAAGCAATTAAAAATGTACATTTGTTGTCATTCTCCATTTTAATTTAATTTTTTTTTTCAGTTTGCCCCCCTTGGCCCCACCCTCGGCTGGTCACATAACATCCTATAAGGAGCTGACTGCCCACCTCAGGTCTGTCTTTGGCCCTGGCTCACACACTGTGGTCCTGTTCCTGCAGGACAAGGTCAGTGGGACACACTGCACATGAAAACTATTTCTGTTTTGTAGTAAACATTTACCAAAAGGGGTGGTAAGAGTGAATCATAAGAAGAGTCAGTAGCTTTGCACGTGACACTAACTTCTCATTCTGGTGTGACGGTTAGCTTTAGCTCTACTTCCCATTTCACAGTTCTCGTTTCAATCAGTGGCAAATAATCTGACTTAGTGCCTCTGAAAAAGGTTATTACATAAAGTTTTATTTTGACTAATTTAATGATATTAATACATGATTATTAATTCTCCAAAAAGCAATACAAACGATTGCTAAACATATTTTTAACAACCTGCTTTGGGATTTATTGTATTTCACAAAATAAAATATTGTTGCATAATAAATTATAAAATCTTATAAATTGCCAATGTCAGCATAACTAAATAAATAAAATTAAGGTCCTAATAAATAATAGTAATCTAAACTAACCCTTTAAAGTGATAATATGCAACTTTTTCATATTTTTAAATCTTTTCCTTGAGCCAGTCTGTGCTAATATGACCCTTTACAGAGTTAATGAAAAGTCACTTAGCCCCATCTGGTGATTAGATCCGGAATACCACGATTGCAAAATCTCCGTTGCGTCACGGTACCCAGGAAGTCACGTGTCTCACGAGGGTTAGGCTAACCCAAAGTGGCTAGCTGTTATGCTAGTACTGGAGTGTTTTTAGCTCATGATTCCTGATTTTTTTCCATCTCTCCCTGCTTGAACACAGCTGATTTCTTTGAAGGAGTAAATAACCGCTCCTGTAGAAAGCTATGAAGGCTGAGGAGACAATTCAACAGGTAGATTTAGGCGTTTAGAAGCTGAAACAATATGCTAACTTTTTAATGCAGTGATTTAAAACGGACACCAGAGGGCGCCCAAAACAAGCAAAACTGCATATTATCACTTTAAAGCCTTAATTAATAATAAACACACTTTATGAAATCTAACTGTTTTATTGGCTAATATTAATGTAGCAACAAATAATTTTTTTTTTTATTATGCCATGTAATTATATGAAAGAACAATATAATTCTGTATACTGTACATATAATTATGGACAGTCATCCACTGATCAGAATGCCAGCAGCTTGGTCCCAGGCTTTGGTAGAGCATGTGTCCTTGTGCAAGATACTGACCTGAACCCTAGGTTGACCCCAGGAGCCGTCCAAAATGGCAGCCCTCTGCATTCTTGTTACACTGCTTTGTGATTAAAATTAAAATGCTGAGGAAAAAACAGAAATACTTTGTCCAGAAAAAGTAATTGTCAAGAAAAAAGTTGTTTTGAGATTAAAAAAAAAAAAAGGAATAAAAAACTAAACTGGTACCAGCTCAAAAAGCTAGGATACCCATATACCTTTTGTAGAGGAACTAGGGATGCACCTTTTGTTTAACCGGCTATTGAAGCTCTTAACGGTTAATAACCGGTTAACCGTAAACTCATGCCACCGCACGGTGGTAGATTACCCAGTAAAGGTTCATCTGGTTACATTAATAACACAAAACAGAACAAATAGAGTCTAGAATGGGGGTTCACTTTTTGAGCTACCTGTGAAATTGCCTACTTTTTAAACATTTTGAATGTATTCTGGGAATATTATGACTTTATTCTCTACACAGTAACTTTGATCTTGAAACTGTTTTTATTTTCTGCAATCTAAATATATTTTCATATTTATTTGTTTATATTTTCAGTTGAGCAAAGATGACTTCACCCTCTTTGGCGGAGTGTTTGGAAACAAACAGGAAAGTGCCTTTAAAAACCTCGAGGTAGGTGGATATAAGTCTGAGGTTTTGAGCTGACTATTCATTTTCTAAAAAAACTAAAAGATAAACAGCGATGATGAAACTCTTTCCACTGACCTCTTTTTCAGGCAGTGTTCCAGTCCTCTTTGTCATCAATGACACTTCCTGCCGTGGAGTGGGCAGGCCTCTCCACCGTCCCCACGCTGCTGCAGGAGCAGCTAGGTGTTTCACCGCTGCTCGTAGATACAGACACGCTGTCACACCTGAGCCTCAACACTTCTGTCAGCAATCTACTTCTCATCAATCTGCCTTACCGTAGCGAGTGAGACCTTTTCTCTTCCTAAATGATGAAAGCTAATCAGTTCTGAATTAGAAATGTTTATATATTTAATGCTTTGTTTATTTTTTATAGCTCACTCAAGCTCTGCAAGGAAGTCCTGAATGACAATGGTAGTTTTAAACTCATTTGAAATGTTAAAATAGCTGCATCTTGTTTAATGTGGAGTTTAACATCTGTGCGTTTGTTTTGAGCTTAATTCAAACTTTCATTTTTCGAACAGATAAGATTGTCGGACAAGTTCTAAGTTTCTTGACATCCAAAGATGTTTCATACACTGCAATATACACCGGACTCCAGCCATCGCGAGTAAGAGTTCATTGTTTTTATATAATTACCACAAAGAATTCAAGCCCTGAAACGCTTTGCATGCTAGACTAGAAGATACTAATGAGTTGTTTTACCTTGCAGGTAATTTCAGAAGCTTCTGTGTCAAACCAGCAAGTGGGCCGTGCCTTACTGCAAACTGTTGAAGATGACGTCAAGCCACCTATAATGTTCAATCAATCAAGTGGACCTTGTATAATGCTGTGGGCACAGAATCTCAATATCAGTATAAGTCCTGCAAACTGGATCGACTTGGCTACAGAAATCCCTGACTTGAGCAAATCAATGTGTAACAACACTAACTCACTGTAAGATGCTTGGTTTTTTTCTACTAGCTGACAAAAGAATTTACTTCATTGTTAAAAGGAAAACAACTAATTTAAACGTATTCCTTTTGCCCTCCATTAGGCTTGTGCTCAGTTATCCATCAGGCTACACACTGAGGTATGGGATTTTATTTTTTATTTATAATAAACCAGTTCCCACATTTTGTAACATCCAAGAGTGTACAAATTGAGAAAAGTGTTCTGATACCACTTTATGGTATTGTGACAGTCGCCTCTCATTTGAGCAGTTTGCCTATTCAAGTGAAATCAGTTAGAACCAAATCCAGAACTGCAGCATTTGAGACTCAATTGTAGATGGTCCCAGACAAAGATGGGTAAACAGGGCTCTAGACTAACTTTTTGCACTGGTGCGCCTAAATTCTTTTCGTAGGCGCACCGGCACAAAAGTTAAGTGCACCAATTTTGCAATTTTATAGGTTCACTTTTAAAAAAATCTCTGTCCATATAAATTAATATGAACTCCTTCATGACTAATTAACAAGCTAGTAAACATAAAGTTCTTTATTTGAAGCTGAATCGTACCAGGTGGTTAACCTACTGAAAAAGTAAAGAGCTTCAATCAGCCTGAAACTGAAACTTAAAAATATTTTAGGATCAGTTCAAATGTTTTAACTTCATGTTTCTCAGGAACGTCTCAACCTGAACGTTTCATGGCTAAAATGTCTGATGGAAAATCCTCCATTATAGACTCCTGTCCCTCAGATGGACCTCCTGTAGTTTGGTCTCTAGATCTTTGGCCTTGGCTAGATGTTCAATGTTGTAGGAAAATATTACAATGTACCAAGCTAATAAAATACCTGACCAATAAATATTTAGAAAATGTTTTAGAGTCAATAGTTGTAATTTAAAAGGAACTGAAGTCTTTAAAAACCTGATTAGAACCAAAGAGAAGGAACTGAGTATTTCTGTAAACAGCGGAAAATCATGGAAAGAATCAACAAGAATATTAAATATATTTTTAAATGTTTTAAATCAAAGGTTTGAGGTAATTATGAAAATGTAAATGAAGACTAAGTGTGAAAGTTAGTCTCAGACAGTAGTGGAAATTGTTTAATGTTCTTTTGTAAGAACGAGGCAGAAAATAAGATTATTTTCCCTCTCAGCTCGTTTTCATTCATATTTATTTTGTGTGAACATTCTGTTTGCTTTTGTTTTGATTGAAGTAATAAAAAGTTAGTTGATCATCATCTCAGCTTCTCTAATGATCAGTTTTCTGCCTGATGCTGAAAGGCAGCAGGTAGAGGAGACACCTGAGCAGACTGTTAATCACGGGGGTCGGACAGAGACACACATCTGACCTGCCTGCTACCGTCTCCTGAGCTGTAGTTCTTTATTATATCCACGTTGTCAGTACAATATTGACTCGTTATTACTCTGACTGCCGCGTATCGCTGCTGTCAAGCTGTGGAAATAGTTTAGCGGTGCGCGGTCGCATTTGCGACCAAATTGGTCGCAGTCTAGAGCCCTGGCAATAAGACACTATTTAGATTAGTGGTGTCCAACCCAGCTCCTGGAGGAACGGTATCTAGCATATTCAGTCAGTAGGTGATTAAAGGGTTTCTGCAGAGCTTGATGATGTGCAGAAAAGGTGATTAAGTTATTGAATCAGGTGTGTCGGAGCAGGGAAACAACTAAAACAGGCTGGAAACCAACCCGCCCTCGAGGACCACTACTGATTTAGATATTTATAGGGATGCCCCGATACCAGCAAAGGATATCAGTCCGATACTGTGATTGTGTACCAAAACCATGAATCAGTGCTATCTTACATAGCACAAGGCTCATGGCTCAGTTGGGAGCAGGAGGAGACAACAGCTAACTCTGCAGTCGACTCTGGAGAAGATGAACTAAGTCGTGTAGCAGTTCATCTATTCATGCTGTCAGATTCCTTAAGGGTCCCATGTTTAATTTGAGTAAATCACACGTGACAGATCACAGCTGATTGATGCACCAAAAGGGTCAGCAAGTCTTGTTTAGCCATGTTTTGCTAACAGCTACAGCCCCAAAAAAGAGAAAAAAACAAACAGTAAAGCTGATTAAAGCTCAACTGCTTCAGAATAATATCCAGAAGCTTCACTATCCATCAGTTTGGTTTTGGGTCTATGAAAGGAACGACTGCATGTATGGAACCCACCTTGAAACATGCTATGGCATGTCATTTGTCTATTTATTAGGTTTGTTGACATTGTCATTCAGTTCTGTACTTTATATTCTACAACTGAAACAGTCCATTTTATGTAATATTTATGGATTTGATCAAACTTCCGGTGGACCTGTAGGACTGTTTACAGTTCAGATTGGATGAAACACGACCTGCTGCTTTAGATGAGTTATTTGTTTAAAAAAGAAAAGGTAAAACTAGCATTTGGCTTTTGTGTTGTTGTACCAAACCATGACTTAGGTCAGTGGTATTTATTAGTACTTAGTATCGTTTCTTGGTATCAGCTCAATACCTGTGCTTTGATAAATGTGGTATATGTGCATCTCTACATATTTCGAACATTGGTATGAAGCCACATGATCAGAAAATAATTCAAAGGGTTTTTGAACTTCCTGACATTAATATCTGGTCCATTTTTTTCAACCCACCTAACAAACATCATTCTTTTGTTGATCTGCAGCTTCTATATGAGTCAGCGGTTCTATCCCATTTCGGCACGTAACTGGTTCACCCTGGACCTTGTGCAGCTGCAGGTGAATAATGTAACTGCGTCCTTTATTGGGTCACGTGGCATCTACGCCCCTGTGGAGTATTCCTACCGCTGCCAGGCTGTCACCAGCTTCCCGGATGCTCTGCTAATCCGAGACAGAAACAACAATCAAAGCACAGCTCAGTGGAGTCTCCGTTTTACTGACTTCCAGGTACATTTGTCCATCCTGCAAAGTATTGTATGCCTTTTTAGTAGACTTTGAAGATGACCAGTGTTCACATGATTTTTAACATTTTTTTTTTTCTGATACAGATTCAGGGCTTCAGTTTGACTGATGGAACAAACTTCTCCTACGCCAGCGACTGTGCAGGGTTCTTCACTCCTGGGATTTGGATGGGCCTGCTCACCTCACTGCTCATGCTGCTAATTTTTGTGTACGGCTTGCATATGATAATGCAGCTTAACACCATGGATCGATTTGACGACCCCAAAGGTCCGTCGATTTCAGTGCCTCATACGGAGTGAAGCCCCTCTTCCTCCGGTGTCTTCAGTGCCTCCTGAACACAGAAGAGTCCCTCTGCCTGGTTGCTTTTGCATGTGTGAATGCTGTTTTTAAATGTTTCTTTACTGAGTCCTTTGACAGATATTTCTAGATATGGTTATCTTCTAAGGCACATTCCTTTTTATCTCTCCGTTTCTGCATGTGCCAAATTAGCTGCAGCTGTTATGGTTTGATTTTGGGAGCATGTGGTTGAGTGTTGTGCCAGGTACAGATGATGTCTTCCCTACAGCAATTTGCACTCTTACTAGAGAAAACCTTCATTGCCAAAACGAATGTAACTGCTGAATACTGTAAGACCATTTCAGACCTCAGAGCTTATCATTTGGTTATTTCCAACATAATAGATTTAAAGTGAATTGTAAGGAAAGAAGTGCCTGCTTAAATCATATGTGATGTGCTATATTTGGAGTAATACTTCTCAGTGAGTTTGGTTTTATTGTCGAGGTTCAATTTAATGTATTTGATCATAATTTATTTGGATAAAATTCTCTTTTAGTGTGCCCTTACTTTTAGTCTTACACTAAAGTTTATCAAATGATTTATTGACAGTGCCTCAGCTCTGCTTCTGTAAAAAAAAAAAAAAATATTCAGTTGCCATAAAATGCTCAGTCACTGTTTTGATTGCAAATAAAGATGTGTATATATAATAATAGAATGTCTTTGTGTTAGGCTTATAGTTGTTTTTTCCATTTATCCATTTTCTTCCACTGTATGTTGTAGAGGTAACAGGTCCAGGAGGGAAGCTCAGATGTAAATGTTTAAAATATCACATGAAATGTTCAATTTAAGACATTGGAGTTGTTCTTATGATAACAACCAGCTTTGTGGGTCTATTTTGATGTATTAAAGCTATAAAATGACTTGTCCCAGGCTTATAGTAAACACTGTTTCTCCCAACAGAGGCTGTTCAGGAAGCTTTTGACAACTGAGATAATTATTTAACTTTCATACAATTACTTTTTTATGGTTCATGCATTTTTAAGGCCATTTTGAAGTGTATTTCTGCCAAAAATACCAGTAATATGAAAACAATGGATGTGTACAGGCTTAGAAAACATCATGAAATTAGAGAATTGAATAGTGACTCACTTCAAAATAGCCAACATGTCACGTTTTAGTGTTTGAAACAGTGAAGGCTATTAGCATTAGCTACTTCATAAACACACCTGTTGCCATAACAGCCCCATAGCGAGGAAGCTAGCTTCCTGTCCAGGTCAGACTCCTGCGTACTCGCTAAGATAAGACGTTGTTTTTAAAATGTCAGGCGGTCAGGTAGCGTTTGGCAGCAGCCAGGATAGAAAACTTTTCCCTCTCCATCTAGCGCCCAACAGGCTCGGACTCCAGATGCACCGAGACACATCGCCCCACCTCGGCCCTGCCTGCCATCATAACCAGGTTAGTGTCTAAAACGCTTCATCCGGACACACTTAGGGTGGAAAATGCTTGAGTTTCTCAATGTTTTTGAAAGTGCTTCGATTTTTAATGAAGTGTTTGACATCATAAAGTCAGCAGGTGATCAGAATGGCTCGATATTCAGCTTCGATCAGTGATCAGCCAGTCTGAGACTCAAAAGGTGGATTTTTTTTTCAGTCAGTGAACACACCATTACCTTTTTCCGGTCTGTGAACTCATCAGCACTATTCAGAAATATAAAATAAACGTATTTTAGAAGTGATTGCATTTTTCTATATAAATAGAATTATAACATTTATTTAATCAGAAAAGGGAGTGAGCTATTTGTTTTGAGGAAATATTGTTTATTTGTAACTTCTAACCAATACGAGGGGCTGGAAAATCCTGAAAACTCACTTTAAAAGTGTTTGAATTTTATCTTAGCAAAGGTGAGACGCCTGACTTTTAGTTATCTGTGTGTGTGATGATAATTAAGTGTTATTTATTAACTCTTATTCATTTGTTTCCCACAGATTTAATAAGAACTCACCTTTAGCTGTTAACACTTTTATTGGCACACACACGTTGTACTGAATGTATCTGAGGTTAAACACAGGTATATAAATAATTATAAAAAGTAAGTTTACTGGTAAAACAGGCAAATCCTCTTATGTAAACTTATATTACTATTTTCATTCATCTTAATAGTGAAAATGATGTCTTAGGTTTGAACTCATTTAAGTGCTTTGAGGTGACTTGTGTAAATATTGTAAATAAACTGAAGTGAACATTTCTGTATATGTTTTGATGGGGGGGGGGGGTTCTATAAGCTTGTGCTTTTTCAGCAAATTGTTGTATATGAAAGTTCTTAATCTAAAGAAAATCAATAAAAGAAGCTTTATAATAAACAGAGTTTAAGCTACATTCTAATGTTTTACATTAAAGAGATAATATGCAGTTATGCTTGTTTTGGGCGCCCTCTGGTGTCCGTTTTAAATCACTGCATTACACAAGTTAGCATATTGTTTCAGCTTCTAAACGCCTAACTCTACCTGTTGAAATGTCTCCTTAGCCTTCATAGCTTTCTACAGGAGCGGTTATTTACTTCTTCAAAGAAATCAGCTGTGTTCAAGCAGGGAGAGATTGAAAAAAGTCAGGAATCATGAGCTAAAAACACTCCAGCGCTAGCATAACAGCTAGCCACTTTGGGTTAGCCTAACCCTCATGAGACACGTGACTTCCTGGGTACCGTGACGCGACGGAGATTTTGCAGTCGTGGTATTCCGGATCTAATCACCAGATGGGGCTAAGTGACTTTTCATTAACTCTGTAAAGGGTCATATTAGCACAGACTGGCTCAAGGAAAAGATTTAAAAATATGAAAAAGTTGCATATTAAAACCCCAAATCTATTTTCAGTAATGCAACGTTTTACAGTTCCTGAGTGTAATATTTATTTTTTGTTTATTTTGCTGTCATTGTGGCGTGCTTCCACTCTGTGTCAGGCCCTATCACATGTGTTTACAAAGTGATTCGTTTCAGAGATATTGTGTCAGTCATCTGCCCAAACTGCAGCATGTTATCTTTTTTCCACAGAATGGTACCTTCAGTTATTACTGGGAGAAGAAACCTGAAAGTAAGCGGGGATATGTTCTTGCTAGGACCGCTGAACGCTTTCCCCCTATTGAGGTGAGCTACATAAACATGAACTTCCTGCTCTTCTTCTAAAGGCTGGGTGGAAGTTTATGTTCTCAAACATCTTTTCAGTTGAACTGAATGGTGGAATTGTATTGTTGCTGTACGGACAAGTACATCACAGTAATTAACCATCTGAGGGCACTTCTGTTGCAAATTATACTGTATTTTTTATTATTTTAGTTTTTAAAGTATAATCACTATTATAATCAGGGCTGCACGTAACTGGCCCGCCACTGCGCATGCACACCAGATATCATAAATGCGTACCGGAACACGGCGCCTTTGCGGTCCCAGTGGTGCAGACCGCAATCTGACAAGCTTCACATCCTGTTGCAGCGCAGCGAATGAGTGCTCACATAGCCTCTGAAGCTAGTAGATACACACGTGAAGCACCAGCGACACACACTGGCGGCATGAATTTCCTCCTTGTGTTAACACACACCTGTATGCTCCAGAGCAGCAAACGGTCAGAACTCCTGCCTTTATAGAGTTCACGCTGCTGAGGATCAGTTCATCAGCAGCTGCTGGCTCCTACTGAGGCTCATAAAACTTGTGGAAGCAGCAAACATGGATCTTGTTTAGGTTTTTTATTGTTTATTTTGTTTAATAAATAATGACATGGTAGAACCAGGTGTGTTTTTGTACACTTGAGGTTGGATTCAAATCATTTTAGAACCTGGTGAAGAACCAGATCAAGTTTTTATGTCCTGATAAATAAAACTTTTCTCAAATTTACACACTAAGTAACTTTTTCATATTTTTAAATCTTTACTGTATCGTGTTCATCATGGAGGAGCCTCCAAAGAAACAAAGAAAACCTTTATCTGATGATTGAAAACATGGCGCACAGCAGGAGGGAGGGGTCAACAGTTCGTTTTTACACCAGTGATTTAAAGCGGACACTAGGTGGTGCTAAAAACAACTCAAAACTGCATAGTGTGCCTTTAACGTGTGAACTTTCTTTTCGTACAAGTATGCACTTTCACTCATAACAGTGTAGATGGTGTTTCTTTACCAAGTCAAACCTGAAGTTCATTTTTAACTAACCTGAACACAGAACTCTTTATTCTGTCCATCAGCTCAAACCCAGAAGACTTGGAGGTTATTTTTATGCAGAGTTTCTTTTTGCTTTTGTTATATATTTTTGTGTGTATTTCAATTTTAAATCACATTTCTTGACAAATTATATTGACTGGAAAAAGTTTTCCTGTTAACCTTTTAATAATATCTGAAATATCAACCAATAACAACAAACTCGTTTATAAAAATTGGACAGTTTATTGACTAATATTAATATAGCAACTATATAATCATCTGTTTCACATTGTGATGTAATTATACAACAATTAAACTAATAAAAAATAGAGCTGGCCCTTTCCACCTGTAGATCCTCCACCAGAGGGCAGTAGATATGCATGGCAGGTTTTAGGGCCAGCAGGAGTTAAATGATGACGTCATGATGAACTTAATGCTCTGTGACCTCACCATGATCTCCCAAGATTCTTCAAATTGTTTCACTGGATTATAAAGTGTAAATGTTGAAAAACCCAGAGACCCCTGATATCTGATGAGTAGATGAGTCACTCTGTTTACACATGAAATGACTAATGTTTGGTCTTGTAATTTGTTTTTATTTTATTTTAACCTCATTTTTTGTTCATCTTCTATATTTACTCAAACACTTATTTCTTGAAGACCTTCTTAATTGTGTAATTTCTAGACAGTGGCCTCTTTACCACCGTGGTACCAGCCAGACCAGAGCAAGTCCAGAGTTCCTCCTCCTGGCAAAACACCGTTCAGCTCAACCGCTGAAAGATTCAAAAGCACGCCATGTGTCAGTGACAGCACTCCAGGGTGAGAGGTCAACACTCAGCAGGTGTACCAGTGCTGAGCTGAGCTGACTCATCGTTATTCTCTGATTAGACCAGGGACGTACACTCAAGATGCAGTGACCAACAGGAAGGTGAGCTGGCCGATGCGTTTCGGGAAGCCGGACTGGTCCAGACTGCCTTCAATAGAGAAGATGCTCCAGGTGAAAGTGCAGACTTATGACTTTAATAACCTGAAACTTTTCATTCCTGCAAATAAAACGCTTAAAAAGGCTTAAAAACAAGTGTCTCCTCCCAGATTTATGTTTACGAAGAATTTAAAAACTCATCTGTTTAAATCTGTTTTTATTTGTGTCATGTTTAATAAGCGCTTTGTGATTTTTATCTTGAAAGGCGCTCTATAAATAAAGTTTTACTTACTTACTTACTTATACTCAGAACCACTGAACTGGCATATAAATACATATTTAAAATATTACATTAAATACAATTCATAGCAAAATAGGTAGTGACAGTTAACTGTAACCAGATCAACACTTAGTGTGTGTAAACAGGAATTAAAGGTATATTTATGCCTTTTTTTTAACCTTGTGCTATTCTGACAGTTTAGGCTGATTAATCTGAGTGCCTTATTACATCTGAACAGATCTAGATTTATTAGATCTATGGCACAACAGACTGCATCCACTTAGAGTGGACAGACAGAGAGGAAACAGACAAAAACAGAGAGACAGAGCAAAGGTACTGGGGTGGGGGTTAAAGGCACACTACATAACTTTTCCATATAATCTTGTCCTTGATCCAGTCTGTGCTAATCTGACCCTTTACAGGTTAATAAAAGTCCCTCAGCCCCATCTGCTGCTTGGATCCAGAATACCACGTCTGTAACTTCTGAGTCTCTGGTCCGGTGTCCTGAAGTCTCACAAAGTCACGTATCTCACGAGGGTTAGGCTAACCCAATGTGGCTAGCTGTTATGCTAGCTCCGGAGTGTTTTTAGCTCATGATTCCTGATTTTTTCCCATCTCTCCCTGCTTGAACAGCTGATTTCTTTGAGTGAGTGATGAACCGCTCCAGTAGAAAGCAGTGAAGGCTGAGGAGACATTTACACTGGTAGATTTAGGGCTTTCTGAGCAGAAACAACGCTTTTTACAGCAGTGATTTAAAACGGACACTAGGGGGAGCTAAAGAACAAGCCCAAACTACATAGTGTGCCTTTAATGGGAACAACACAAGCAGGGAAAAGCAAATTTATACTTACTCCAGAACAAAAAAAGACAAAAACAGTTTTAAAAAATTATATTACACAAACAGGGCAGAGTATATGTATTATTTGTTATACCAAATTATTTCTGGCTGCATTGTGATTTCTGTGTATTTGACCTAACGTGTGCATGTATTTTGTGTGTCTATGGCTGCGAATGCAAGTATTACTATGTGTGTGTGTGTGTGTGCAGATTTGTCACCTGAAGTGAATGAGGTGTAGGGAAGGGGAGGGGCTGCGGGGACATGGCCGGAGCAGGTGGACTGAGGGTGGTCTAGGGGGTCTCTGTGATCAAGCTCCCTGGTTTCTAACGGGTTTTCTCCCGTTAGGCCTGATTAACACCTGATGCCTTCATGTTTTTGTCCTTTCTCCTCAGCTAACCGATGAGAAGGAGTTGGTCAAACAGAGGAACAGACTGGCCTATCTGAGTTTGTACTACTGACTCTAGAGATAAGGAAATAAACCATCAAGTCAATGTTTGTTATTTTAATTAACACGTTCATCAATAAAACGTCAGAAACTGCTGTTGAGAAAAATGTGTTGATTGATTCATTGATTGACTGATTTTATTTATATGTTAATAAAGAATAAAAAGGTGGTCCGGGCTGGTCAGGACGCCTCCCTGAGGAGGTGTTTCAGACATGTCCTGTAGGGAGACCCTCAGGTTGACCTGGAGGGACTTTAAATATCCTTTTTTAAACCAGGAAAAAACAGATTAAGAACTAGTTTCTCATTTACAACCGTAGCCTGGTAAGGGTCGATGCCTGTAGGGGAGAATTAGGGTTTAGTTACAGCTAAAAAGTAGAATGTTGAGAAAAGGTTTAATATTTTTGTCACTGATTTCAAAGTAAAACTCATGTGGAATTATTTGCACATAGTGAAATATTTTGTAATTTTGATAACTATGGTTTACAGATAATAAAAACCTGAAATTCAGTGTCTCAGAAAATTAAAATATTACATCAGATCAATAAGAAATGATATTTTAAACATGACGTCAGTTCATTTCACTCAGTGCCTGATTTGAATCATGAATTTCTGCATCATGGAGCTCAGCCTGTGGAGATGCTGAGGTGTGATGGAAGCTCAGGTAGCTCCGATAGCAGCCTTCAGCTCATCTTCCTCGTGACAACCCATAGATTCTCTATGGAAGTGGTGTCTGATCCTGGTCCTGGAGGGCTGGTATCCTGCATGTTTTAGAGGTTTCTCTGCTTCAGCACACCTGATTTCAGTCAGTGGCTGATTGACGTCCTTTAGCAGAGCTTGATGACATGCAGAACAGGTGATTCAACCACTGAATCAGGTGTGTCGGAGCATGGAAACAACTAAAACATGCTGGGTAGTTGCCCTTGAAGGCCGAGTCTGGACACCACTGGGGTTCAGGTCAGACCAGTTTGCTGGCCAATCAGAGCTCAGTAATATCTTGGGCAGGTACCAAGTTCACTCCTCCTGACCTCACTCCACTAAAGATGTCAGAAGTGTCTTATCTGGACTACAGAGAAACACAACAGGGCCGGTGCTCAGCGGTCCAAAGTCCTCTTTTCAGATGAAAGTACATTTTATCATTTGTAAATCAAGGTCTCAGTCTGGAGGAACAGAATCCACGTTGTTTGAAGTCCAGTGGTGATCTGGGTCCACCGTGTCTCTCAAGTCCACATCACCTCTACCAGGACATTTTAGCCCTTCGTGCTTCCTGATGCTGACCAGCTGGTTTCATTTTCCAGCAGGACTTGGTGCCTGACCACACTGAGAGGTAGAAGCTGCTTCAGAGACCACATGGTGTTACTGAGCTTGTTTGAAGTTTCTTTGTATATGATGTCATGTTTACCTTTAATAGTTGTTTAATAGTCTTTTTTTGTACCAATTCTAATAAATCTGATGTTACTCTCACATGTAATCCTTATTATTACAATTATAAGCATCAAAAATGAGTAGATGAGCACTAATATCATTAATAACCCACCTATTATACTGTTGTCCATCATATTGATCAAAGTGGAGCAGTGTGATAAATTCATATCGTTCAGTTCAGTCATCTCTCTAAAATAAAAACACTGTTTTTTTTTTACTTTTATCTCATTAATTATAATATGTCTTTTTTTAGGCTGTTTCCCTGCATTATCTGTTCATTACTTTTGTTTTCTGTGAAATAATAGTTTCTCTTTTTTGTGTAAAACAGAAAAAATGTTCCTTTATTCAGAAAAGCTGGATTCCTCTGCAGTCTGTACTTTATAGAGTAAAGTTGCTTATAAAACAACTTTACACAAAGTATTTACAAAGTGAGCGCTTGGAGAAAATGTGACACCAAGCGTCAACAGATGTGAGTCAGCCTGTTAAAGTCAGCAGCTCTCACAGCAGGCTGAACTCCTCCGACTGGAGCCAACAGTGATGAACTGCTGAGACAACACCAGTCAGCAGGTGCCGACTCATTTCTTCCTCCTCACTTTGGGTTTCTTGACCGGTCGGAGGTACGGGTTGTCGATCACGTTGTCTTCGCTGGCCTTGGCAGACGGAACAACGCCGCTGGGAGGAAGCATGGAGTTCTCTTTGTCAGCGCTCGGATCGTCCTGAAGGAAAAGCAGAATGAGAGAAATAATCCCATTTCTTCATTTGTACAGCCTCTGTGGACAGGATGCTTCCTCCACCTAAATAACCTACACTTTGTTCAGAGAACCCATTTTCCATGTGGTTCCAGACCCAGCTGTGAGATCTTCATGAAACTCTTTTGAAGCTGAGTATTATTTCCCTCCCAGGCTCCGCAGATGATCCTAGTTCTGGTTGCGTTTATATACCATACCGCGGTCACTCGAATAGCGTTACATGAGGACTTACTGTGATGATATTTCCTGCCGTGTTCTCGCTGTCCGTCTGGTCGTCCTGCTCAGAGGAGTCCGTCTCCTCCAGAGTCTGCAGTTCCAGCTCTGAGGGCAGGAGGGCGCTGAGATACGGGATGGTGCTCGGCTGAGCTGCGATCACTGAAAACAGGACTGCGTTACACTGGAATCCTCTACAAGTTTAAACACAATCTGACAAACTACATCAGGCTGGTCAGGGTCTCTCACATGGGAAGGCCGTGATGTCGTCTTTGAAGAGGCTTTGAGTTTCTCCAGTTTTGGCCATAAAACGTGTGAGGGCTCGTTCCACATCTCTCCTCTGGGTGGCCGCCTTCTCTCTCACCACTTGGTACTCTGACACCGGCTCTCTGAATGTCTGCAGGAAGGCGGAAAAAAGCCTCACTGAACTGCTGTTTCATACTGTATCATCTTCAAGAAAGCAAGGAAAATATAAGGATATTTTTAAGATCTTACAGGTGTTTTGATGTAGGTGTGAGGGTCTGGGAACTCTGGGAAATGACTGGGAATGTGAGGAGGGTGAGTGCGTTTGTGTCCAGCTGACAGGGATCTAGGGGTTGTTGGTGTGTTCGTCACTGGAGCTGAAAATCAGAAGTCCAAATACAATAAATGCAAAACCAGCCAATAAAAGGATGACACTTAATATTTTAGGGTATCATTTACATCACTTTATAAACTAAAAGTTGTCATATCAATTTTTCAAGCCTAAAATTTTTTTTTTTAAGTTTCCTTACGGGCCGTAATGACCATCCTCTGTGATCGTTTGGCGTACACAGGCAGGGTGTCGACGTTAAAACCTTTAGAGACAAACAGTTTGAACATCACAGGTCAGGAATGTGTTAGCAGAGATATAAAGATCACGGTGATGAACTTTCAGTCTCACCCATTTCGATGAGCGTTACCACCGTGTCAGACAGGGTTGGGACGCTCCTGGCTGTGTGTTCACAATAAGCTTTAGCACATCGACCTATTTCACTAATATCTACAAAAAAAGAAAAGAAAACAGACAAATCGTTATACAAACTGGGTCAAACTGGAATAACTCAAAAAATACAAAAACTAGAAGGACAGCAAAGAGTAAATGGAAGTGATCAGAGTCCTAACCATACTGTATCATCAATACAAATCATACAAATCATAAATTTGTGAGCGATCTGTCTGAATAAGATAGCAGATCCAATACGGTGCAAAGGTCACTGGTAATGTAGAGCTACTAACAAATTAAGACTGTCACCACTTCACAGACCAAAACCTGACCCAACTGCAGTTAGCCTTCTCATCTGCATTTGGCTCAAGGGCCATTCCACTTGATATGGATCACCTTTGGTCACATTTAGTCCCTAAAGTACGGTGGTGTCACCATTCCTGGCCTCTGTTATCTATGCTAAAATCAGATTCTTTGAAAAAGTCTGTTATTTGTGCAACTTTATTTGTTGCTTTTTGCATTAGGGATACATTAAAACTGGTCTAGTTCTGAAATTAAAACTGCAGTGCAGACCATTAAAGCCTGGTCTTGATGATTCTGTAACAGATTTGATTAACTAGCTGGTGAATTGTGAAACCTTTTCTTATTGAGCCAAAAGCAGAGATGTAAAATCATCAACAGGTCTGAGGAGCTCTCAGATTCAATGGGAGGTTGTTCCACTGATTGAGGCCACAGCAGAAAATGCTCTGTCCTCTCTGGCTCTGTGTCTGGTTTTAAGTCCAGAAGTAGTTGATCTGCAGATCCTAGAGATCTGAATGGAGTGGGACGAATGAGATGTTCCAACAGGTGAGATGGTGCCCCTGCCAAGCCACTGAGACATTTAGAAAGGAGGAACAGAAGTTTTATCTGGACCCTGAACTGAACAGGAACCCATGGTAAGGAGACCACAATGGGTGTGATGCACGCTTAAGTGTTTTACTATTAGTGTAAATCTAGACCTATGGTAGCACCCTGCTCAGCGGATCTACCCTGATACTTACAGCTCTGCATCATCTCCGTCAGCGTCTCCACCGCGGCCTTCTCTGCGCTCTCGAAGCCGCTCTCCGTCAGCAGGGCGCTGACGACAACCTGGAGGGTGCGACGCCGGGCCAGGTAGTAGTTCTCCGAGGGGCTGGAAGCTGCTTTAGCTCCGCGCTGAAATAGAAATGTTTTCACTTCAAGCTCCTATCTTTATTGAACTACCTGTCGACATACTGCAAGGGTTTTATTGAACAAAATGTGTTTTTTAGGTTATTAGTCGTGGTGGAGACAGGATAACGAGAGCGCTAACAAGTGACCGCTAGCTAAAGCTATCTGCTTTCTGTGGCCATAAAAACGTCTCTTACCCCGCCGGCGTTCAGTGGCCCTCCCGATGCTACCGCTGAATCCGCCATCAGCAGCTAGCTCCAGGTTTCTGCTCTAATAACTAGTTTTATAAAGGTATTTTCACTCATTCAACAAGGGGTTCAGTCCACAGTAAACACAGTGTGGAATTAATTACGTCGTTTCCGCTTCTTATGCGGAAGTGACAATGAGGTTGAGATATTTTTATGCTGCCACCTAATGGTCATACGCTGATATTACAATTAATTCAGCTTTAGAGTCTTGTTGATTATGAATGAAAAATAATTTGTGTCAATGAGAAAACATATAAATACAAATAAACATGGATTCTGTGGTTTGTTAATGATTTTCTCACCACATATAAAACTTTAATCGGTGTTGTTAAAGTGACAGAAATCTAAATATCCGTGTGAAGCATTTACATATGCAATACATAAATAACACACGATGCAATTTGTAATGTTGTTTTAAAGTAATATTTAAAACGTTTCTTTTATGATAATGCAAAGTGATGCATTTTATGCATTAGCGCAGCATCCAACCCTTCTTTGTGTTACAGACAGTTTCAGACATGGGGTTTAATCATGTGCATAAGATGAAAATATTAAAATGTATTCTTACACATAAGGAAAAAAGTAGTATTATTTTGATTATGTATGTTATTTTTTATATATATATATTTTTGTCACACTTTAATATAAATATTTAAATACTGGATCTTTGCCCAGTACTGGTCCTTGGCCTGGTACTGGTCCCTGTTGGGGAGCCTTGTTTTTTAAAGTGTCTATGAAACAATTTAAAGTAGTTTTCTACAACAGACACATTTTGGTTTGAACTTTTTTGTTTTATTTTTACATTTTCTTATAAAAAAGTTATTAGTTGAACAAGAAAGCATAAAATTAATCTCAAGTTTTTACCAATTTTTTTAATCCATTTGTTAAAAAGATGTAATACTATTGTAGATGTAAATATGACATCATAATAAATTATGACTAAATTCTTGCTAGAAGAAAAATGTTTATTACAGTACAAAATGAATTAAATCATACACATTTCATTTGTTTCTGATACGCCCAGCACATGTCAGCCATTAGAATCTGCTGCCCAGCAGCCTCACGTCACTGTATCCTGCAGTTTTCAGCGTCACAGTTCAGCTCTTTTTTAGTCACCAACAAACTGCACATTTAACCTGATCTGAAATAAATTAATGAATAAAAAAGGACTAGTTTGATGTGGCGATGCAGTTTACCACCATCAACACTGGGACCTCTCTGTCCGTTTATGCAGAGGGAAAAGTTCCTTTAAGAAGCATGTAAGCGGTTGGCTGAGCTTCTCTGGACAGCTGTTCCCAGATGTTTGTCCTTGGCTCCAGACAACACTGCCTCCATCATGTCCTCAACTTCAGCATGAACTACAGCACAGTCTGATTTTGACACCTTCTTTTCCTTCTTCGTCTCACTGTACACCTTTGCTTGTTCCTCCTCGGGGGCGTGATTCTCTAAAAAGGGCAGGAGAATCATCTCCACCATGCCACCGACCATCCCGAGCATCGCCAGAGTGGAACCGAGCATGTAGATCTTCAGCATGCTCCAGCTGGGCTTCTGTCTCAGTATCTCCTTTGCAAAAGGGATGATGTCGCTGGTGTTTTCCATTTTCTGATCTTTGATGACTCTGCTGAAAGAAAAATAGAAATTTAATGCACGTTCTTTGCTTGTTTGTTTCTGAGAAAAGAACACTGAACTCTTCAAAACAGAAATGTGGCTGAGGGTAAATACTCACGTTGAAGCAGACGCCAAAAGCTTGATTTTCTCCAAGTGTTCAGCACAATCAGGCATTTGCAGGTGGAGAGGCTGGAGCAGATCCTGCAGTTTAAATACAGCAGGAGCCACGTTTCCTCCCACAGCCGAGGAGACACCATGCATATTCACGAGGCCGCCTTTTAGAGAGATTAGTTGTTTGTGTCAAAGGGCACGGGTTTGTAGGAACAAGAAGTGAAACAAACACTCCCCGTATGTGATACTGTGACATCAGCAGCACATACGTAAACAGCAGTATGATTAGTAGACAATTAGGTTTTGGTAACGCCATCAATAGGGACACAAACCAGTTTACATTGTGTGACTTGTAACCATGCACATTGGTCTTCCTCACGAGAGCTCGAATAATGTCCAATCAAAGTGTGTGAGACTGAGAAAAGCTACACCCATTTATTGGCTGACAGATTGTTTAACAGCTGCTCTGGTTACACATAGAATAGCTCTTATTGAACACTGACAGATAAGCTCCAGAAGGAGATAAGGTCCAACACAATCCCCTAAAATCATGCAGTGCAGGGCTGCTCTGTCTCTTCCACTCCTCAAACCGTCTGACTGACACAGTGAGCAGACTGCAGAGGACGCTTTTTTTTTTTTCAAACTGACTGCCCTTCGACCCAGATCGTGCTGCACAAGCGAGAAGGGTGAAGTCAGGGGGAGTGAGTTGGGAAATGTGTCTGATCTTTGTCACAGAGGGACGTGTGTCATGAACACTCCGTGAAAAGGATTGCACGTCAGAAGACACATCAGGGCTGGATCAGCATCTGCTCAGCAGATGATGCACGCTTGGCACAATAGCATTTAGTCCAGTTGGATTTTAAGTCATGTTAATGGGTCCAATGCCAGTCTGTGGACAGACCGGGTTCAGCCTGGAATACGTGATGAAGTTAATTCTATTACATTTATAATCACCTTCAGATCAAAGTGTCAATATCTCATTCGATAGAGTAAATAAAAACAAATTCAGTGGTCAGACAGTTGTCATATTGATTGAAAATGTCAACAAGCTGCAGGGAACATACAAAGAGAACTTTGTAAAAGATAACGAAGCAAAACAATACGACTGTTGTCACCTTTCTCTGAAATTCAGCCTCCGTCTCCAGGCCTGCTGTGTTCCAGACTTTAACTACGAGTAAAGAAGGCTGTCAAAAATGAAACATTCTCATGCTATACCTTCCCCACAGCAGCAGCAACCAATCAGATGGCAGAGAACAAGACGTGACATCATGCAGACTACCTCTGGTTAATCAGCATAGCAGATCGATGTATGAAAGTTCTTCAGCTTCTGCTCTGCATTCTGGGAGGAGTTAGTGATTTAAGATGATATTCATGTATGAGCAAATGCTGCCAGAAATAGATATTCTAGATGTCGATCAACGCAATCTGAGTCAAAATGTTGCTGTTTGCATCATTAGAGAATAGTGTAGGCTTCCCTGCTAAGGCTGCTGCCCCCATGACCTGCTAGCACAAAACAAGAAGCAATGTGAAAATGTCTTAGGGTTTTTTGTCTTTCAGGTTTTTCCAGAGTTGTATTGGTTTTCTCCGGGTACTCCGGTTTCCTCCCACAGACCAAAAACGTGACTGTCAGGCTGATTGGGCTGGTAAATTGTCCTTAGGTGTGAGTGGGTGTGTGGTTGATTGTTTGTCTCGTTCGTCTCTGTGTGGTCCTGCGATGGACTGGCGACCTGTCCAGGGTGTCCCTCGCCTCTTGACTGCTGGAGATAGACACCGGCTCCCCCGCGACCCTCTGTGGAGGATTAAGCGGTGTCAGAAGATGGATGGATGTATTGTTTGTTTAATTTCCCTCTCCTGGACTTGGATAAGAGGAAGACAAAGAGGCGATGTGATTTTCCCTGTCTTTGTTTTAGTTTAATCTCTGGAATGCTGTGAACACCTGATAAACAGGCAGCTCCAAGGCCACCTTCCACTACAGAAGGCTGCTTACAGAGTCAAACAAGAGAGACTGTTTGCTCTTTGCCAGGGATTAGACTGGGCCCAGGCTTTCCATGGACCAGCACTGTACAAAGAGACACATCTTAAAACCATATATGGTACATTTTATATTTTATTTTTTTAATAATTCAGAAGGGGCGTAGCAACGGGGCGTAGCAAAGGAGCGTTGCGACAGGGCGTAGCGATGGGGCTTAGCTATGGGGCGTTGCGCCAGGGCATAGCGGTGGGGCGTAGCGAAGGAGCGTTACGACGGGGTATAGCGACGGGGCTTAGCTATGGGGCGTTGTGCCGGGGCATAGCGACGGGGTGTAGAGGCGAGGCTTAGCGATGGGGCATAGCGCCGGGGCGTTGCGATGGGGCGTTGCGCCGGGGCGTAGCGATGGGGCGTTGCGATGGGGCGTTGCGATGGGGCGTTGCGCCGGGGAGTAGCGACGGGGCGTTGTGACGGGGCGTAGCGACGGGGCGTTGTGACGGGGAGTAGCGACTGGGCGTTGCGCCAGGGAGTAGCGACGGGGCGTTGCGCCGGGGCGTAGCGACGGGGCGTTGCGCCAGGGAGTAGCGACGGGGCGTTGTGACGGGGCGTAGCGCCGGGGCGTTGCGACGGGGCATAGCGACGGGGTGTAGCGCCGGGGCGTAGCGACGGGTTGTAGCGCCGGGGCGTTGTGCCGGGGAGTAGCGATGGGGCGTTGTGACGGGGAGTGCGATGGGGCGTTGCGATGGGGCGTTGCGCCGGGGAGTAGCGACGGGGCGTTGTGACGGGGCGTAGCGCCGGGGCGTTGCGACGGGGCGTAGCGCCGGGGCGTTGCGACGGGGCATAGCGACGGGGTGTAGCGCCGGGGCGTAGCGACGGGTTGTAGCGCCGGGGCGTTGTGCCGGGGAGTAGCGATGGGGCGTTGTGACGGGGCGTAGCGACGGGGCGTTGCGCCAGGGAGTAGCGACGGGGCGTTGTGCCGGGGCGTAGCGACGGGGCGTAGCGACGGGGCGTAGCGATGGGGCGTAGCGACGGGGCGTAGCGACGGGGCGTTGCGCCGGGGCGTAGCGACGGGGCGTTGCGCCAGGGAGTAGCGACGGGGCGTTGTGACGGGGCGTAGCGACGGGGCGTTGTGACGGGGCGTAGCGACGGGGCGTTGCGACGGGGCGTAGCGACGGGGCGTAGCGACGGGGCGTAGCGACGGGGCGTTGCGCCGGGGCGTAGCGACGGGGCGTTGCGCCGGGGCGTAGCGACGGGTTGTAGCGCCGGGGCGTTGTGCCGGGGAGTAGCGATGGGGCGTTGTGACGGGGCGTAGCGACGGGGCGTTGCGCCGGGGAGTAGCGACGGGGCGTTGTGACGGGGCGTAGCGACGGGGCGTTGTGACGGGGAGTAGCGACGGGGCGTAGCGATGGGGCGTAGCGATGGGGCGTAGCGACGGGGCGTAGCGACGGGGCGTTGCGCCAGGGAGTAGCGACGGGGCGTTGTGACGGGGCGTTGTGACGGGGAGTAGCGACGGGGCGTTGCGCCGGGGAGTAGCGACGGGGCGTTGTGACGGGGCGTAGCGACGGGGCGTTGTGACGGGGAGTAGCGACGGGGCGTTGCGCCGGGGCGTAGCGCCGGGGCGTTGTGACGGGGAGTAGCGACGGGGCGTTGTGACGGGGAGTAGCGACGGGGCGTTGTGACGGGGAGTAGCGACGGGGCGTTGTGACGGGGAGTAGCGACGGGGCGTTGTGACGGGGAGTAGCGACGGGGCGTTGCGCCGGGGCGTAGCGACGGGGCGTTGTGACGGGGCGTTGTGACAGGGCCACCCCCACCTGCCCTTGGCTGCTCAACCAGAGTTCTTCTATAAAGTAAATCTCAGTTTAAAGACTGCTCAGTGATTCTAGTGGTATCAACAAGTCAAACCAACTAAACAACCTGTGATAACAACAGTTCAGCATAGACTGTTGGATTTTTAGAACAATCAGTTTAGTAAAATAGAAAGATAAAAATGGAACCATTTGAGAACTACAAAAATAAAATGGGGTTTAAGAGGAAGTCGAGAGGCGGTCCTTTCTTTACGAATGGGATCCATCTGAGAAATATGGAAGTCTGGGCCCTCCAATCAGAAGCATCACCATCTGCCACGTGACACAGATAGTCAAATCATTCATCAGAGAACTGGAGGAAGCTCCAGACCTCTTGGTAAGATGGTTGGTTGTGTTCTTAGCAGCCCAGCCATGGACAAAAGGAGATTTCTACCCTTCTACGTGTTGGAGAGAACATCTGTCTGTTATTAAATACCAAACAGAAACTGACCTGTTAAAGCTGGGTCATGTTTAGAACTGAGACAGGATTCACAAAATATGGATCTGTGGCTTTGTTTTTACAAATCTCATTATTTCTGTCAACAGCCACAAAAAACTACTCAAAAACTGATTAACAAATTCATAAGGATTTGCTACAGGTTCACTATTGTAGTACTGCTTGACTTCCTGTTTACCAATAATAAACTGTCACCAGTCCTTATTATCTATTATCAGCTATAAAACTCATACTTTAGCTCTTCCTTTAGCACCTGGTGTTAGCTTTAGTAACATTCCTTGTTGTGGTTCTTGGTTCTAGACCTTCCTGAGACGCTGTGGTAACATCATTAGTCTGTCAGTGATGTTGCTCTTTAAAAAAGTCACTTCTGGGCTCTTGTGTTGGCAGCTGCTGGGAAAAGGTTGAAACAGTTGAAAACCTTTAGCCCACTTCTCTGTGTGCTTGTGGCTGAATGGAGAGTCTGTCTCTGAACTGGGCTTCACTCATGCTGTGGCCGAGGGCTCAAAGGGGGTGACGAGTGGAGATGTGAAAAGTCTTTCAGTCGTCACTCAGATGAGGGGAAAGGGTGGAATACCCTGTTTGTTTTCTTTTTAAAACATTTAAATAGAATTTTTCTGAGTGAAACAGTCATTTCCAGCATTTCAAACTCAGTTGATCTCTGACAAACTCTTAACTAATGCTGAAAAGTCTGGGATTACAGAAAACAGGAAAGTTGATTTTGAATGATCATTGAGGTTTTTAGTGACTCCTGATCCAGATTTTTGAACTTTGGTTACAAGAACACATATTGGTTTATCGTAATTGACTCTAAATGCACTCTCTGGGTAATCCTGACTGTACCGGAGGATGTTGTCACATAATCTAATGAAGTGCAGCCTGGTAAGTGGTTTAGAGATTAGTTTAATCAGGGACAGTAAGTTAGGTCATAGGATCAGGTAAAAATGTTGGATATTTTTAGCTCAGTCAGCAGAAAGAACATCTACAACAAGAACAAACGGCTAACGGGTGAAAACCCTTTAGTGGATAAATAATAAACATTTAGAAAGAATCTGGTCCCTGTTTTATACAAATGACATCACTGTGTATAGAAATGGTTCTGAAATGAAAAACATTGTTTTTGGCCTGAATCTTTGTTTGGTCCTACTGAAGGAAACCAGCCACTGAGCCCAGACTTAAAGGGATATTTGGGTCATTTTAAAGTATATTTTATTAGTTATTGATCTACAGTAAGAACCACACCCACTGGTGACATCACTCAAGGTTAGGGTGACCAAACGTCGTCTTCTCAGATTAATGAAAATGTCCGGGTTTCATCGGTTTTCACCGGAAATAGGCAATTAACTGATGCTAATATCTCTCTCACAGACAGAACAAACAACGGTTCACAATATTTAATTTACAATCTGATTTCGGACACTACTTAAAACGATTTTCCTGTGCGTAACAAACATAATAAAGTGTTCTAATGCACCAAAATAACTTTTTGTGCAGAAATTTGCTGCTACTTTGTCACCGATCTGCAGCAGTGTCTCTCCTGAAGTATTGCTCTGGTCAGAGGACTACTTCTGATGAAGACCACAGATGTCAAAACATGTCAAGTAAAAATGGTTTTTAAAAAACCCTTATTGATCATATAAGTCAGAAAACAGAACCTCAATGCATTGAACAAAGAGCCATGATGAACTTTGGTAAATAGTTTTGACGGACGCCTGCAGTTTTTAGGTCTAAAACCATCGACATCGTTCAATGGCGCTAACAGTAGACCGATTAGTCTGTTGCCTGCATTAAGTAAAATAATGGCGAGGATTATCTTTGAGCAAATTCAAAAGTATTTTCATGCTCATAATTTAAATACAGATTTTCAACATGCATACAGAGCAGGACATTCCACCACTACTGCCATGGCTCAAATGACACACTGCAAAAACTGATTTCTAAGAAAGTAAAATAGCCTTGTTTTTATTGGCAAATGTTTTGGCTCAAATCTAGAAAAATTGACCATAATTAAGAAGATTTGGCCTATTTCAAGTAGGGCTGTAAGAATATATTTTCTTTTTAGATAAAAAATAAGTCAAAATGTCTAAAAACAAGACTATTTTAAATCAGTTTTTGCAGTGCAAATGATTGGCTGACAGCATTAGACAGCAAACAGTTAGCAGGAGCTGTGTTGTTAGCTTTTAGCGCTGCTTTTGATCTTATTGACCATAACCTTTTGTTAAGAAAAATGCATTGTTATGGGTTCAGCTCGACAGCAATGGTCTGGCTACAGAGTTACCAGGAAATAGGAGACAAACTGTCTTTTTTAATGGAAGTTCTTCAGCTGAAAGAACAGTCGATTGTGGCATACCCCAGGGGAGTTGCTTGGACCACTCTTGTTTTCTACATTTACAAATGACTTACCATTGACTTTAAAGAATGCAAAAATTGCGATGGACGCTGATGATTCGACAATTTATTCATCAAAAGCAACGGTTGAAGAACTGGAAATTTTAATCCTGGAGGAAATAAAATCAGTGGATGAGTGGGTCAAAAACAATAAGTTAGTGTTAAATGTTGGTAAGACAAAAAGTATTGTCTTTGGTACCAGGCACATGTTGTCGAGTGAACCCAAACTGAGGTTAGTTGTCAAAGATATGTGTGTTGAGCAGGTGCTACAAACCAAGCTTCTGGGCTTTGAAACTGGTAACAAATTATCATGGATTAATCACATATTGTGCGCAGAATGTGTGGAGGTCTCTCTATGGCTAGGAGATGTGCTCATGTGTTATCTAGTAGTAGTCTCCTCAGTCAGCATGTTTTTATGAAGGTCAATGATCTGGTGAAAGCTTTTTTTTATTAAAAACAAACAGATACAGTTGAGTTTTGGGTGTTTTTGTTTATTTTATTAAATTACGAGTTAGACGTAAATGAATTTACTGGAGATTTTCTTTGAATTCTGAGCGTACGCGAGCTCAGAGCAAAATACATTTATGAGATGATATAATTCTTGTTTAATACATTAACAGAAAGCAGCTCAAAGACAAAACAAACAGCTCTGTACAAAGTTATTCACTCAATAAAAAGAAACGTCACTTTGAGTAGGTAGCAACATTCCAAGGGTCTAAGATTGGCAATTATTAATAAACGTGCAGAGGATTTATCTGCTCAAGCAAACAGACAAAAACAAACAGAATGAAACACTTAATATGGCTTCCAGAAGCATTAGGTATTTATATAGTATATTTTATTTACAAATGCAGGTTGGCTTTATCATTATTTACATAAAAATCGGTGCAATAAGCATGTTTTTTGTTTAATAGATTTTCACAATTCTAGAAAATGTGCATACATTCATTAAATATATTGACTCCTCCCACATTAAAAGCATACAGTAAATTATATAATGTAGTTGTTATATAAAGCATCAGATTATCAGAAGTCTCGTTAATCCACGGTCCGTCTCTAAAGGGATCAGACCACTGGGGTTAAATCTGCAGCTGTGGTTCTAACTTCAACACGTATGCCTTCTTGTGCTTTGATGAGATTGTTGGGAAGCTTCATTGGCACTCATTCTGAAACAAGGTCCAGTAGACCGGACCATGCAGACCACCTGGATCCAACAGAGAGTCAACCTCCTCCAAGTCTGAGCTCACAGGAGCTGCTGACACAACGCAGCTTGATGCTGAGAGACAGCAGCAGCGCTGACCTGCAGAGGGCAGAAACACAGCGGCGTGAGAACGGACCTCACCACGCAGGTGGAACCATTTAGGCTTTTATTCTGAAGGGCATGACAGCTCTTTGCTTTTGCTGCACCTCGATTTTGCCTCTGCTTTAAGTTTTTGCTTTTGCTTTTGAGAGTAAGTCTGAGTGGGAGGGGCTTTTCAGTGCTCTGATCTCATTGGTTATGAGGATTTAGCTGTTTGCCACCTACTCCAAACCCTCATAACCAATGAGATTAGATTGAAGCTCTAAAGAGCCCCGCCCACTGAGACTTTCTTTCAAAAGCTAAAGCAAAAACTTAGAGATCAGAAGCAAAACCAGACTATATATCCACATATATAGTCTGGTTTAAAACTGAGGTGCAGCAGAACCAAAACATGCCTTTCAGAATAAAAGCCTGAATGGTCTGAGTAACAGAATTAAGTGAGAACAAAAATGTGTCCAAAAATATATACAGTATATATAAAGCGTTAAGAAGTAAAAACAAGTATTTTGTTTAGAAATAAAAATATTTACTTATGAATTAGTTTTTTTTTTTGGGTTGATCCTTTTGGCACAAATCTTATCCCATAAACTAGTGAAAGTGTTGTGAGAATATCTAGACAGATCTTTCTAAATAACAGTTGGACTCAGCAGCTTTGAGTGGTGATTCACTGATGATGATATCAATTTCCAATTTTTGTACAGCTCTGACCTTCCAGTTCTGACTTTGATTTATCTCAAAGAGAGTTTTTTTTTCCAAATGTGATTGACTTGAAATTTTGAACCCTGGAATTTAAAGCTTCCAGAGATTTGTTATTGGTAGCGTGGTTTAGCTCTACACACAATCAGGAAAACATCAGCTGTTTGGTAATGATGCATTCACGGATCAACAGAGAAACCAAACACGGTTTTTAAAGATCTGACTGGCTGATCACTGATTGAGCCGACCATCAGACGACTCTCTTGTTATGAGGTAATATCTTTACGTGCTCTTACCAAATAAAATGTTTAATCCCTTCCTCCAGCGTTCACATGATGGAGCAAACACCAGTCTGTAAAGTCTTCCCGTTATGGTTTTTAGCAAACCTGAAAACAGAGAAGAGTTTGATCATGAACCACTGAGATCTACCAGCCCAACGTACCACCAGGTCGGTGCTGACTCCTACCCGTTCAGGTTGGCGGGCTCTGAGTGGTAGATGTGCTTTCCCTGCTCTGCTATAGAGGGGGTGTGGGTATGGTGTGGCACCCCCTGGCTCTGAGAGGCCTTCAGTGGGTGGGAGTGGCTCTTCAGCTCTACGTGGCTCACTGGCAGGGACATGTGATGCGTCTCGCTGATGTTCCCGTTGATGTCCGCCACCTTGGGCTCCGGCTTGTCCAGATCGAGGTGTTTGCGGTGTTTCGTTGGCGAGGACACGTCGATCACTCTGATGTCGGGGATGCTGGCCTGCCTCAGGACCAGCTCCGTGTGGGCCTGCTGCAGCTTCTTCATGTGATTGATGGCTACGGCTGCATTGAAGGCTTGCTGCAAAGAGAAGATGGGAAGGAGAAAGCTTAGAGTACACTCCGACTTCAAAGACCTGGCATTCTTCGATGGATAAACTAAAACAATCTGATGTTAATCTTAAAAATACCCACTGCAGATTGTCAGATTGTGATGTGAATGACTCCCAGCTACCACAACACCAACAGATTTAATCCCCATCAAACTGGCTGATTACCAGTTAACCTCTACAGGTTAGTCTGTTTGGTTAGATAACACACTGTAACTGATAGAGCGCCACTTCAGAAGCTGCTACATCACGGGAGCTAACTGACCTTCCACTTGGACACGGCGAAGTTCTTCTGGATCTGAGTGCTGACTGAATAGTAGATGTCCTGGCTCCGGGCCGTCTTTCCAATAATCCTGGAGAACAGATGACATCACAGAGAGCTTCAGTTTATTTCCAGACAGGTCTGGAATCAGTTGGGTTTGTTTCTTTAGGTTTCTCCTCCACAGCTCACCATGGATGTCTGAGAGCCTGGTCTGTGGTGTAGCGCATGCTGGAATTCTTCTGCATCATGTTACGGATAAAATCCTTGGCTGCAGACCAACAGTAAGGCATTTTAGAAAGTGAAGACAGAAAAACAAGCAATCTGTAGCTGCACAATTACCAGATTCAGATATGTCGTCCCAGAAGGGTGAGTCAAACTCGTACTGGGCCTTCATGATCTTAGAAAAGAGTCTGGTCTCATTCTCTTCATAAAACGGTGGGTAACCACAGAGTCTGTAAGAAAAACATGAGAGTTTAACATTCTTTGGATCTAAAAATCTGAACATGATGCACAGTAGCTCCCACTAGTCAACACTAGAGGGAGCTATCACTTAGTCCCTGCATCATGTGATAAACAGTGTATACATTCAGGAGGAGACTTGGGAGCAGATACGTACAGGATGTAGGTAATAACTCCAATGGACCAGCAGTCTACTGCCTTGCTGTAGGGCTTCTGTGCCAGAACTTCAGGAGCTGAGAGGGATAAGAAACATCAGAGTTAAAACAATGAAAGATTCATGAAAACTGCGTGTGATCAGCAGCTTTCTGTGGATCATCCTATGTCACGTCACTGTCTGTGTTTCTACAGACGACAGCTTCCTTACCCACGTAGCCTGGGGTTCCACACGCTGTCGACATGACGCCGTTGTCAGCCATCTTTGACAGACCAAAGTCACTGATCATGATCTTGGAGTCTTCGTCCGGGCTGTAATACAGGATGTTCTCTGGCTGGATGGAGGACAAACAGACAGGAGAGATGTTCACACTAAAGTCCAGAGCCTGACTGGCATTATGAAAATATGTATTTGTCTTCAACTTACTACCACTCTCATGTCTGATAAACAGGAAGTTAGCTTAGCATCAAAGCTGATTATGACTTTTCTGAGCGACAGTTGCTTTAACTAACAGCAAAACGAGCTGCTAATTTATCACTGATCTGCAGCAGTGTCTCTCCTGATCTGTAGCCATGAGTATTGCTCTGGTCAGAGGATTACTTCCTGTTTCTAGAGGCTCTGTCTGCTCTGAGTGATGTCACCAGTGGGTGTGGTCCTGACTGTAGATGAATAACTGATAGAAGACGCTTCAGAATGACCTCAGATGACCTTTGACCTCATATTAATATAATATTAGTTTACTGGCTATTAGGACAACTGATGGAGGAGGTCAGGTTTACATGCTGCATTCTGGTTGTGTTACAGTAAAAAAAATATTTAAATGTATTTAATTTTTTATTAAAAAAAACACATAGTAACTTTACAAAATAAAAATAACAAATACAACTTAACAATACTTAAATGAAAAGGAGCAGATAGAAGAAAATCTTTAATATAATATAAAATAAAATAATATTATATTATATTATTAAAAATACACTGAAAAAAGAGAACATTGGTCTAACTTTAAAAATTTGAAGTAATCGGTCACAAGTAATTAATTAGGTTTATCCAAGTTGATTTTTTTAAGTTTACTTTGAACAAACTTAATAAATTAACTTTGAAAGAACTTAATTTAATTACATGTGACCGATTACTTCAATTTTTTTAAAGTTTGACCCCTGTTTTCTTTTTTCAGTGTACTTTAACCTGAAATGGACATTTCATGTTAGGTTTCCTTATTACTGGTAATTTAATTTAATTTAATTTAAATTAATTAATTTTATTAAATTTTATTTTATTTTAAAAAATTTTATTAAATGTCACTAAGATAGTTTTGGTTCAACAGACTTTAATTAAAAAACTTTTTTTTTGACCTGGTCTTTTATAAGAAGAAGTTTCTGATACTGGTGTTTGAATTAATTTGTCCTCATTAGAAAACTTTTCCAGTGAAGGGATGTAAAATATTCTCATAAAACATCTCATTACTTGACAGCCAATAAAAGCAACATAAATCTGACAGATTCTAAGTTTTAACTCTTGTATCAGTGTTACCCTGGAGTGTTACAGAATAATAATCTTTAGTGCAGCATTAGCTCTGACTGATGCAAAGTGTTTCAGTTTGTACTGTGTGTATTTGTGTGTGTATGTGTGTGTGTGTCATTGTGTTACCTTGAGGTCACGGTGCACGATGCCGCTGTCGTGCAGATAGCTGACAGCCTGCAGAACCTGCTGGATCACTCTGCTGGCGTCCTTCTCTGAGTACACACCTCGGTCCAGGATACGGTCAAAGAGCTCGCCGCCCGAAACACTGAGACACACACACACACACACACACACACACACACACACACACACACACACACACACACACACACACACACACACACACACACACACACACATACACACACACACACACACACATCCATCGTTACAACGCCATTCTGAATCTTAACTTTGATGAATTGAATGAAACCCGGAGAAACTCACAGCTGCATGATGAGATAATAATGAGTCCGACTTTCGTAGAAGTCCTCCATCCCCACAACGTTCTCATGTTTGATTCTGTTTTGATTAAGACACAGTTAGAATCAATCGACTACAGCCAGGAAATCACAACAGGATCAGAATAAAAATCAGCTGATTTACTTTCTCAACACGGCTATCTCGTTCTCCAGGTTGACGTCTCTCTTCTTCTTCTTCTTCACACACTTCATGGCAAACATCTTTCCTGTTTTCTTCTCTCGCACCATGAAGACCTCTGAGAACGCCCCTCTGTTAATCAGGAAATGAACAGAAATAAAGAGGTGATGTCACCATTTGAAAGAGGACACCAGTGAGACCCAATAAACCTTCTCCCTTATGAAAGCAGAGCTGTGTTTAACAGGATGGTTTTAACAGCATATTTATTTAATAGCTTCTCCAGAAAGATGCTGCTAGCTTTCCAACCAACAGCTGCCTCCAGCTATTATTAGTGACAGGAAATCTAAATAAAAATAAATACAACAGGAAAGAGTTTAAGCTAAAATAACTGGAGAAATTCTGAATCAGCTACTGCCTGAATATCTGTCAGCACCTAAGCTGAGACACGTTTTGATTATTAAAACAGAAGAAGTGTAAAAAGAACCAACATAAATGTTAAAGCTAGTCCTAGTGGCTCATTAAGGTTACCATGGTAACCACACATCATGTCTCTCGCTACAGAAAGGCAGACTAATAAGTGGGAGTCAGTGGGAGACAGTGAGAGATAGTGGGAGTCAGTGGGAGATAGTGGGAGTCAGTGGGAGTCAGTGGGAGAGAGTGGGAGTCAGTGGGAGTCAGTGGGAGTCAGTGGGAGAGAGTGGGAGTCAGTGGGAGTCAGTGGGAGTCAGTGGGAGAGAGTGGGAGTCAGTGGGAGTCAGTGGGAGTCAGTGGGAGACAGTGGGACTCAGTGGGAGAAAGTGGGAATCAGTGGGAATCAGTGGGAGACAGTGGGAATCAGTGGGAGAAAGTGGGAGACAGTGGGAGACAGTGGGAATCAGTGGGAGTCAGTGGGAGACGGTGGGAGAAAGTGGGAGAGAGTGGGAGACAGTGGGAATCAGTGGGAATCAGTGGGAGTCAGTGGGAGTCAGTGGGAGACAGTGGGAGACAGTGGGACTCAGTGGGAATCAGTGGGAGTCAGTGGGAGACAGTGGGACTCAGTGGGAGACAGTGGGAGACAGTGGGAGAGAGTGGGAGTCAGTGGGAGTCTGTGGGAGTCAGTGGGAGTCAGTGGGAGACAGTGGGAGACAGTGGGAGACAGTGGGAGACAGTGGGAGACAGTGGGAGACAGTGGGACTCAGTAGGAGACATTGGGAGTCAGTGGGAGACAGTGGGACTCAGTGGGAGTCAGTGGGAGACAGTGGGAGACAGTGGGCGACATTTGGAGTCAGTGGGAGACAGTGGGAGACAGTGGGAGTCAGTGGGAGACAGTGGGAGTCAGTGGGAGACAGTGGGACTCAGTGGGAGACAGTGGGAGACAGTGGGAATCAGTGGGAGACAGTGGGAGTCAGTGGGAATCAGTGGGAGAGAGTGGGACTCAGTGGGAGACAGTGGGACTCAGTGGGAATCAGTGGGAGTCAGTGGGAGGCAGTGGGAGACAGTGGGAGACAGTGGGCGACATTTGGAGACAGTGGGAGTCAGTGGGAGACAGTGGGAGACAGTGGGAGTCAGTGGGAATCAGTGGGAGTCAGTGGGAGTCAGTGGGAGACAGTGGGAGACAGTGGGAATCAGTGGGAGTCAGTGGGAGACAGGGGGAGTCAGTGGGAGTCAGTGGGAATCAGTGGGAGAGAGTGGGACTCAGTGGGAGTCAGTGGGAGTCAGTGGGAGACAGTGGGAGTCAGTGGGAGACAGTGGGAGACAGTGGGAGTCAGTGGGAGTCAGTGGGAATCAGTGGGAGTGAGTGGGACTCAGTGGGAGACAGTGGGACTCAGTGGGAATCAGTGGGAGTCAGTGGGAGACAGTGGGAGTCAGTGGGAATCAGTGGGAGAGAGTGGGACTCAGTGGGAGACAGTGGGAGGCAGTGGGAGACAGTGGGACTCAGTAGGAGACAGTGGGAATCAGTGGGAGACAGTGGGACTCAGTAGGAGACAGTGGGAATCAGTGGGAATCAGTGGGAGACAGTGGGAGACAGTGGGAATCAGTGGGAGACAGTGGGAGACAGTGGGAGTCAGTGGGAGACAGTGGGAGGCAGTGGGAGTCAGTGGGAGTCAGTGGGAATCAGTGGGAGAGAGTGGGACTCAGTGGGAGACAGTGGGACTCAGTGGGAGACAGTGGGAGTCAGTGGGAGTCAGTGGGAGTCAGTGGGAGTCAGTGGGAGTCAGTGGGAATCAGTGGGAGAGAGTGGGACTCAGTGGGAGACAGTGGGACTCAGTGGGAGACAGTGGGAGTCAGTGGGAGTCAGTGGGAGACAGTGGGAGACAGTGGGAGACAGTGGGAGACAGTGGGAGACAGTGGGAGACAGTGGGAATCAGTGGGAGTCAGTGGGAGACAGTGGGAGACAGTGGGAATCAGTGGGAGACAGCGGGACTCAGTGGGAGACAGTGGGACTCAGTGGGAATCAGTGGGAGACAGTGGGAGTCAGTGGGAGTCAGTGGGAGTCAGTGGGAGTCAGTGGGAGACAGTGGGAGTCAGTGGGAGTCAGTGGGAGACAGTGGGACTCAGTGGGAGACAGTGGGAGTCAGTGGGAATCAGTGGGAGAGAGTGGGACTCAGTGGGAGACAGTGGGAGTAAGTGGGAGACAGTGGGAGTCAGTGGGAATCAGTGGGAGTCAGTGGGAGACAGTGGGAGACAGTGGGAATCAGTGGGAGTCAGTGGGAGACAGTGGGAGTCAGTGGGAGACAGTGGGACTCAGTGGGAGTCAGTGGGAATCAGTGGGAGAGAGTGGGACTCAGTGGGAGACAGTGGGAGTAAGTGGGAGACAGTGGGAGTCAGTGGGAATCAGTGGGAGTCAGTGGGAGACAGTGGGAGTCAGTGGGAGACAGTGGGAGACAGTGGGAGACAGTGTGAGTCAGTGGGAATCAGTGGGAGTCAGTGGGAGTCAGTGGGGGTCAGTGGGAGTCAGTGGGAGTCAGTGGGAATCAGTGGGAGTCAGTGGGAGACAGTGGGAGTCAGTGGGAGACAGTGGGAGACAGTGGGACTTATTGGGAGACAGTGGGAGTCAGTGGGAGTCAGTGGGAGGGAGTGGGAGTCAGTGGGAGACAGTGGGAGACAGTGGGACTCAGTGGGAGACAGTGGGAGACAGTGGGAGAGAGTGGGAGTCAGTGGGAGTCAGTGGGAGACAGTGGGAGTCAGTGGGAGTCAGTGGGAGTCAGTGGGAGTCAGTGGGAGACAGTGGGAGTCAGTGGGAATCAGTGGGAGTCAGTGGGAGACAGTGGGAGACAGTGGGAGACAGTGGGAATCAGTGGGAGACAGCGGGACTCAGTGGGAGACAGTGGGAGAGAGTGGGAGTCAGTGGGAGTCAGTGGGAGTCAGTGGGAGTCAGTGGGAGTCAGTGGGAGACAGTGGGAGTCAGTGGGAGACAGTGGGAGACAGTGGGAATCAGTGGGAGACAGTGGGAGACAGTGGGAGAGAGTGGGAGTCAGTGGGAGTCAGTGGGAGACAGTGGGAGTCAGTGGGAGTCAGTGGGAGTCAGTGGGAGACAGTGGGAGACAGTGGGAGACAGTGGGAGACAGTGGGAATCAGTGGGAGACAGTGGGAGACAGTGGGAGACAGTGGGAATCAGTGGGAATCAGTGGGAGACAGTGGGAGACAGTGGGACTCAGTGGGAGTCAGTGGGAGACAGTGGGAGTGAGTGGGAGACAGTGGGAATCAGTGGGAGACAGTGGGACTTATTGGGAGGCAGTGGGAGTCAGTGGGAGTCAGTGGGAGACAGTGGGAATCAGTGGGAGTCAGTGGGAGACAGTGGGAGACAGTGGGAATCAGTGGGAGTCAGTGGGAGACAGTGGGAGTCAGTGGGAGTCAGTGGGAGTCAGTGGGAGACAGTGGGAGACAGTGGGAATCAGTGGGAATCAGTGGGAGAGAGTGGGAGGCAGTGGGAGACAGTGGGAGACAGTGGGGGAGAGTGGGAGTCAGTGGGAGTCAGTGGGAGTCAGTGGGAGACAGTGGGAGTCAGTGGGAGACAGTGGGAGGCAGTGGGAGACAGTGGGACTCAGTAGGAGACAGTGGGAATCAGTGGGAGTCAGTGGGAGACAGTGGGAGTCAGTGGGAGTCAGTGGGAGTCAGTGGGAGTGAGTGGGAGACAGTGGGAATCAGTGGGAATCAGTGGGAGACAGTGGGAGACAGTGGGACTCAGTGGGAATCAGTGGGAGTCAGTGGGAGACAGTGGGAGACAGTGGGCGACATTTGGAGTCAGTGGGAGTCAGTGGGAGACAGTGGGAGACAGTGGGAGTCAGTGGGAGACAGTGGGAGTCAGTGGGAATCAGTGGGAGACAGTAGGACTCATTGGGAGACAGTGGGAGTCAGTGGGAATCAGTGGGAGACAGTGGGACACAGTGGGACACAGTGGGACACAGTGGGACACAGTGGGAATCAGTGGGAGACAGTGGGACACAGTGGGAGACAGTGGGAGACAGTGGGAGACAGTGGGCGACATTTGGAGTCAGTGGAAGACAGTGGGAGACAGTGGGACTCAGTAGGAGACATTGGGAGTCAGTGGGAGACAGTGGGACTCAGTAGGAGACAGTGGGAATCAGTGGGAGACAGTGGGACTCAGTAGGAGACAGTGGGAATCAGTGGGAGTCAGTGGGAGACAGTGGGAGTCAGTGGGAAACAGTGGGAGACAGTGGGCGACATTTGGAGTCAGTAGGAGACAGTGGGAGTCAGTGGGAGACAGTGGGAGTCAGTGGGAGACAGTGGGAGACAGTGGGAGACAGTGGGAGACAGTTTCTACTGTGACGTCTACCTGAGCTGTAGAGCTCTGAAGGGGCGGGGCTTTCTCACCTGTCTCACTAAATTCCTATTGTTGTGTATGGGGAGATGCTGCTTACATCACACTATTCCTGATTAAACTGCAGGTTTGATTGTTTTTTTAGTCTTGGGGTGTTAGTAGTAGGTGTTGCTTCGATGCAAGGCGCCATTAATAAACAGCAGCATCCTCTTTACTGCTTCACCTGGTCGGCCATGTTTCCTGGAGCTGATAAGAATTCAAAACAAAGCAGCAGCAGAGACATCAGAGCTGAGCTCCTGAATGAACTCTGAGGATTAACATGTCAGAAGCTTATTGTTCTGTGATGTTCTGTTCCCATGCTATCCTCAGCCCAGGCTGGGAATAGTTGTTCCACCAGATGGATTAGACCCTTTATCCCTGACGCAACGGAAACAGTGGCCAGCTGAGATCTCTAGGGTCAAAGGTCAGCCCTGTAAGGAGCAGATCCTATACTGGTCGGGTCACAGACAGTGTCTGTGACCCGACCAGATACAGGATGTCCTTAAACTGCTGCCGGTCCAGATGGTGACACACTTCTGCTGCTAGAAAGGTGCCTTTCACTCAGATTCAAGCACCACCAGATGCAGGAACAAGAGGTCCAAGCAGATCTGGTTCAGATAAAGACCCTCCTGAGAGTCAGCCATTAAACACAAATCTATTAACAGCAAATGAGTTTTTGTTGTGTTTTTAATGAAACTCTGGTTGGGTTTTTGTTGCTAGGAGACATCAGGATGTGGTGTGATGAGGCCCGTTGGGATCGGCTCTACTCAGCCTCCAGTCCCATCAGGATCCTCGTCTGTTTACAGTGACGGAGACCAGGAAGCTGAACCAGAGAACAGAACCATCGTCGTCGTGGTGATCCGGTCCTTCTCTTCCTCCATGACTAAACTAACCACACGTCAACGGCTCGACACTCTCTTCCTGCTTTTCCTAAACCTTTTGTTTTCGAGCCACTGAGGAAATGAGAGTAATTGCTTTTGACTAATAGAAGCACACGTGGTCCTCTGGGGGGAAAACTCCTCCTTCACAGACCAATCATCTCTGATGTGTTCGCCTCAAAACCCTCAGCAGCTTATTCAGCGAGTTGGCGTTCAGCTTTTTAATGGCGACCTGTTGTTGTGCTGAAACGCTGATCTCACCCCCGACGTGACGGTAAGTAGGTCAACACAACAGGCTGGTATCAGCTCACAGAGTGGAAGCAACTGCTTACAGAACGGAGAAGAGAGTCACTGAGGTGTGGGATCTATTCCATCCCTTTATGAATGAATTGATTGAACTTCCTGTTCAGTTCATTCTGTCTGTTTCTAATGTTTGGTCTATAAGAACTTTGTCTGAAAAACCCCAAAAACATAAACATCTAAGCTGAGACTGATGCGTTTTAGAACAACCTGCTCACTTCCAGCTGTTTCTGTGAATGAACTCCTGAAGAGGCTCAAGTCAGAACATCCTACTCTCTAAAGTAGGCCTCTTCCTGCCAATCCAATCACACGGTTAATCTGTGCGTCCCACATCCAGCTGTGCAGAATGTTCCTGAGAGGAACCAGGAGGTGAAAACTGCTCAGACGTGAAGCTACTTACGATCCGAGCTCTTCTATGAATTCAAAAATCTCCTGGATGTTCTCGGTGTTCTTCTTCCACGTGTAGTCTCCCTCTTGGCGCCCCATGTCTGCAGCTGCTTCAGCAGGGAATTCTGTTCAGGAGGAACCAAACACAGGAGCAGAGACGTTACAGCGACCCGGTTCACGGTCAGCACCTAAACACGATCCCAGCTTTATGCTCCTTCATCCATGTAATCACACAGCCAGACAGATTACTGGAGCCGTGACAGCGCAGTCCTGAAGGACTGGGAGTCTTTGTCTGTCAGACAGAAGCAGTAATCTGTTCTGGACCCAGCCTGGTCCAGTCAGGGTCGAAGGACCCTGCGTCTCATATCTGTCCTTCAAATCTTCCACCAGAGGTCCTCAGTGGGGGAAAATATGTTTTTGTGTATTTATAAGTTATCAATCAAGTCTTAAAACGCTTAGAAAGTTTGAAGTCTTTCATTCCTGGTTCAACCAAAGAAATTCTCACGTACGATCAGGAAGGATCAGAGCTCAGGAACGAATGACGTAGCTGATAAAACTGAAGGTACCAAGAAGGATTAGGAGCACTTTTAACGAGCCGGTTACCCAATTTGATTTCCTGTCCTGTTTTCTCTTATATAATGGATTAGCAGCTCCTGATCTGGGTCCTGACCTTCCCACAGGTCGGAATACTAAAGGAAAACCTTAAAAACCCTTAAAATTGAACGTAACCCCCCCAGCTCCTAAAACAGAGGCTGTAAAGTGAAAGATTCTGTGCAAACGAAGGAGGGAGGTATAAACATGACACATCGACTCAGACAACATAGTCCCACAAAATCAGATCCTTCAGCAAGTTGTTTTCTAAAGAGAATCTAACTTCTATTTGTCATTGTCAAACGTTACAGTCGACTCATTTTTTCACTTATAAAACCAGAGAATTATCTAATAAATGTGACAGAAAGCAGTAAATCATCTAGAACAAGCAAATCAGCTGCAGCATCCTCAGAATCGTCTCTGCAGCACAGAACGACCAGACATCCAGTTAAATCACACAGAACGACCAGACATCCCGTTAAATCACACAGAACGACCAGACATCCAGTTAAATCACACAGAACGACCAGACATCCAGTTAAATCACACAGAACGACCCGGCCGTCATCAGAGTGTGAGCAGAGCAGAAAACACAGTGAAGATGTCCAACGTGCAGAAGACGGAGCAGGACTTACCTAGAGACTCTGCGCTGTCGGAGCTCTGACTCTCCTGCCAAAAGCTCACTGGGCTCTGCTCAGATTACTGAGTCTGGGAGCGTACAAGTAGCTGTCGTCACATCGGGGATTGTTCTGTCCGTGGAGACAGTGGCGGGGCGGGGCCGACTCATTCAGACTCTCAGAGCTCAGGTTGGTTCAGTCATCTGTCCTCAGCAGGGAGACGGAGATGAGACACTCTCCTCCTCTCGTTTAGCTGCTTATCAGACACACGTTGTTTGTCTTTAAAAGACTAAATCACATGATTCTTTACTCAACTGGTTGTAGTAATAAGTTAGAAGATGAAAACAAAAGCTAACAGTTAGTTTGATGGGACACAGACTGTAAACTAAACTGTATAATTTGTCACATTAAAGATGTTTGATTTTTAACCACATTTATTTAATAAATTACCATTAATGTATGATTTATTTCGATCATAATGGCAGCTAGTACATTTAACAATAATAAAAACAAGATGTTTGAACATGTTTACAAGGAGGAGGAAGAAGCAGTGATGTCCTCAGGGGCGTGTCTAGACTTTTTTTCTTGGGGGGTCCAGGCAGGGGCAAAGACTGTAGAAGGGTTTGGACGATTTAGATTTGGGCTTTTCTTTAAGACGTGAACAGATAGAGGAACTTAAGGCTTTTATTTTGAAAGATGATTTATTGACCTTTGCTGACAGGATACGGTTTAATCTACCAGCTGGTTCCGGTTGTTACTAAATGGCTCTAGCGCTATCCAATAGCATGTGAAGACGGTTTGATTGACAACCGTTGATCCCGCCCCTATGAATGAGTCGTTTCAGTGGACCGTGGCCAGACTATAGATCTACATAGTCTGTCTTACCAGGCTAGCTTCTATTAGTTTAGCAGGTTCTATTCACTTTTACACATCCTCCCATCATAAATGCTCACTTTCACCTAAACGTGCAAAATATTTATGAGCATTCCTCTTCCTGTTTACCCACCTATAAACAAACTCACAGATATCAATGAAAATAATCATTCACGTCTACAAACATACTCCAAATTCAATACATGTACATGCAGGTGTACACACATATACTGTACAAATACTTTAACACACACACCTCAGTTGTTCAGTCTCATCCAGTCAGACTTCCTCTTCCTTCCTGATAAAACACTTTTTGAACGAGGCCGTGTTTGGACACTGCTTTAACTCTTTATGTAACCTCTAACTTCACTCCTCAAACAGACGGGGGTTTAAAATTCAATTCTTCTCTCAAATGATATCATTTGTCTCTATAACAATATTTTCAATATGTTGTCAGGCAGCAGCTTCATACATTTAATATGAAGTCAAAAAATGGACAAGATCAGTAAACTTTAATCATCTTGATTAAAAAAGGCTGTATGATCTCTATAGACAGTTTAATTCTATTTATGGCTGTTATTCATTAATGTTATTAGAAGATAATATACTTTATTGTGTTGTCCTAGACCCCTGTGCATTAATTCAGATATGGTTGGATCAGTGCACAGATAATTATAATAGTGAGGATAAGGGTTACGTTTGTTTGAATGTTTAACAGTTTCTCATTTCGCCTCGTCTTCTTCTGCTTATCCGGTCCGAGTTGCGGGGGCAGCATCCCAAGTAGGGCATCCCAGGCCTTCCTCTCCCCAGCTAAGTCCACCAGCTCCTCAGCTGGGACGCTCAGGTGTTCCCTGGCAAACCTGGACATGTACTTCTTCCAGCTTGTCCTGGATCGACTCAGGGGGCCTCCTGCCAGCAAAACACCTCCCGAGGGAGGTGTCCAGGAGACATCCTGACCAGATGCCTGAACCACCTCGCCTGGCTCCTTTCTCTTTTATTAGAGCAAAGAGTGTGAATGCCTTGTAGACATCCGTAAGTACAGAGATGAACCTATATGCTGCTACACTAGTGCAGAAACAGTCACATCCTCAAACAGCGATGCTGAACGACCAGCTCAGAGAAGTTTTCTGTTGAAACCACATCCTGTCAGATACTGATCTGTTTTGTGGAGTACCCCTAGGCTCTGTTCTGGGTCCACTCCTGTTTTTATCAAATATCCATCCTCTTGGACAGATCATTAGTAGATGTCACAATGTCTCCTACCACCTTTATGCAGATGACATTCAGCTGTACTGCTCCTTCAAGGACTCAGAGTCAAAACCTGAACAGGAAATGGTTCTTCAGGCTTTTATCTGAACCAAAAAGCCCTTTATGGCCTTCAGCTGGTCCAGAACTCTGCAGCGAGGCTCCTCACTGGAGCAAACAGGAAAGATGACATCACTCCTATTCTGAGGTCTCTACACTGGTTACCTGTTAAATGTAGAATTCATTTTAAAATCCTGACTCTAACTTTCAGGGCCCTACATGGTCAAGCTCCTCTTTATGTTACTGAACTGATAACGCCGTTCATCATTATTCTTTTTGTCTTTTAATTGTGTTTTAATTTTGATGTTTTGTGAAGCATTTTGTCAATTTGTTCTGTGAAAGGGGGTATATAAATAAACTTTACTACTACTACCACTACTACTACTACTACTACTACTACTACTAGACTTTTGCTGTTGTTTTTACAGCAGGTCAGCAGACTCCCTTTGACCCTGTGCAGATTAATTTATAAGTATGCTGCATTATAATGTAGGCTGCACTCTGGATTTCAAAGGTAACCTTTAAGAGGTTTATGTTTTAATCTGCATCAGGTGCTCATATCACCTGCTGCACAAACAGCCATGCAGCAGGACAAAGGACACGTTGTGCTGCAGACAGTCACCTCTGGTCTCATATGGACAGGTCACAGATATTGATGCTGTCCAGTCCGTGTAAATAAATCATTATTTAATGAAAGGCCTGGAGCTCTATGAAGAAGTTCATCACTACTGTGTTTTACACCAAAGTTTTCAGCTAAAATCATCAGATTTTTAGAAACTGAGTCACTTTTTGGGTCAAAACTTGAAAAAGAAATGATGCATGATCTCATAAAATATTACAGGATGATAACTCAGCACTTTAAATATGTGTTTAAATACATGAAATTTCAGTTCAATAGCTGTCACACTGATTTATAGACGTTTCATGTTGCTGATCAGCCATCTTGGATCAGGTTGACTTCAGCAGGTAAACAGCTGGGGACGTAAACACGTTAAAATCCTTCCTGTGGTTCACACACAGCGAGGTGAGAACGTTCATGTTTCAGCTGCAGGCAGGAGATGTATTGATTGTCTGATCATTATCAGTGTGACCAGCTCTAATCAAGTTCTGTCGGGTTCCTGCTGACCAGTATGGGAAAGGTTAAAGGTCACTTCCAGCAAGTTCACCCCAAGGTCAAACTGTGCAAGAAATTATATATAAATACATAAACAAGAACAGCCTGAAGCATATTAAATGTTAATAAATAAGGTTAAATGGAAGGACTGTGTTGTGGAGCGTTTGTAGGCGATGGAGCTAATGGCTAATCTAAGCTGACACACAGGGATTTGCAGTAATCTGAGCATTAATGAAAGCATGAATCACTTCTTCCAGATTGCTGATGAGCAGATATCGCTTCAGGTCAGACAAGGATACGTTTATCTGCAGCGCCGTTCAAACACGAGGCAGTTTAGTGCTGTGCAGGAACAGAGAAATACAAATTAAGGACTAAAGATTATGAGAAATAATTTATAAGAATTTTAATGAAATCATAGCATCACACAGGCTGCATGGTGTTAGTGCTGTTGCCTCACAGCAAGAAGGATTGACTCTCAGCTCCTTTCTGCGTGGAGTCAGTCAGCATGTTCTCCCCATGCATGGGTTTCCTCAGGTTTTCCCCACAAATCCCTGATAAGTCACAGTAAGTCACTTTGGATAGAAGTGTCCTCTAAATCAAAATTTACAGTGCCTTTCAGCAGCTACTAACTGGCTAGAAAATAACTTCCTTCAATTCAACACACAGCTACAAACTAGTCTTTTAAGGGAAAGCTGCAGTGAACAATCGGTCCTAATTTAAAGGAGCAACAGTTTCTGCACGTCTCAGGTTTTCAGCTGGTTCCAGAGCTGAGGAGAAACTAAATGCTGCCTTCACTTGTTTAGTTCTGGTCCTGGAACACTGAGGACCTGAAGGGTCTACATCAGAGGTGTCCAAACCTTTCAAGGCAAGGGCCAAAATCGTCAAGGTAAAAGTCCTCAGGGGCCACAAAATTTAGATTTTTTATTAAAGAAATGCAAAACATGTTTTTACTGTGAATTTTGTTAATTTGTACTGAGTGCAACATTTTAATGAATATGACACAATATTTGCTTTCTGGTAGAAAAGTATTTTGTAAAGACAAACATGGGTCATAGGTTTTCCTCGGCATCAGATTTCTTGGATTTGATTGGTCGATTGTTTTCTAGTGTCTTGGTCCTGAGAAATCATTTGAGTCCGTATTTATTCCAAGTTTCTTGCACGGTGCTCACAAGAGTGCTTTGTAATAAAAGTCAATGAGGGTTAGAGGTTTTATTTATCAGAAAATTAAATTGAAAATATTTAATTTGAATAATAAAAGACGGATTTAACCTTTAACATCAAAAAAGGTTTTATAGTGCAACTGTATTTTTTGTTGCTCTGTCTCACGTTAGTAAAAATCTGAACTTAAAAATGTTAAAATGTGCATCATCAGCCTGCTGGAGGACTAAATTCTACCATTCTTGCAATTCAAGCGAGGGCCACACAAAATCACTCCGAGGGACATGCCTGGTCTACATGGTTCCTACCTGAGAAGTAAGTCTGAGGTGTATTTACCTCCAACACCATCCAGGCCCTTTAGAGTAAAACAGTTGAAAGCTCTTGCCCTGCAGGGATCCAATGAGACCAGACTGGTCTGGTCCTGGTGTTGGTCAGGGCTCTGGCAGCAGCAGTGTTGAGTCAAACGGTCTCATGCTAAATTGTTTCCAAACAGGTAATGTAGCTTGCTAATGCATCAATGTGACCTTTTGATTAAGAGTTGTTTAAAATATCACTTGTTTGTCAGCAGCATCTGGTCACTTCCTGTTTCTAGAGACTCCACTGGCTCTGAGTGATGTCACCAGTGGGCGTGGTCCTTACTGTAGATAAATAACAGATAGAGCGACACTTCAAAATGGACCAATCCCTTCAATACCAGAGCAGAGACGTTTACCCATAATGCACAGTGCCATGTTGGGAAAAAACAAATGTCAGCCCAAACACCTGCTACCAGCTGTCAGCACCATGTGAGACCACCATGAACTCCTGTAGACCAAAGTGTTCTGAGTCTAATGTGAGTCCAAGAACTGAGGCTCAGTCCAGGTCCTGTGACCCAGTCCAAACCACCAGCCCTCCACCGCCGTGCTGACAGCTGGTCTAGTTTAGAATTTAACAGAAAGAAGTCAAAACGACGCAAAGAGAGTTCAGGGAGAGGCGACGAGACCAGGGAGCTCAGGAAGCCTCCACCCTAAAAATCGATTCCATTCACATTTATTAATCAGCATTTAAACAACAAAAAGGCACATAAGCAACACTAAAATGTTAAATGTAAAAGTTCTGTATTATTCAATATTCACATTTTAAATCTATCGCAAACAAACTCGTCTTACCTTCACAACTTGATTAGTTTAAATACAAATGAAACAGATTCACTTTTATAACAGTTTAACTTCCGTGGAGTTAAAATGATTGAAGGTGAAGGGTCTTTTGAACCTGTTTTATTAACTACATACTGGTAATATAATGTTGATACACAAGTATTTACCTGTGCAACCATTAAACCCTCCCTACATGTGGATCCAGATACTTTTAGTCGTGGAGCACAGCACCAGGCTGTTTGATGGTTCTGCTTATGAACCTATAGATCATAATAAATATGACAAATGAATACAGTATTGACCTTTGTTGTTACAACAGGTCAAATCTGATGCTACAGAATCACCTCTGAGCAAACAGCAGCTCCCTTCAAAATGGACTTCATCTTTGATGATGTGAAGGAACATTTCAGGCTACGCTAGTAAAACTGACTACAGCAGACACGCTCATCTCTTTAATCCATAGAGTTATCCAACACTTCAGCATCATCTGTGTCATTTAGCCACAGGTTCTCAGGTGAACAATTCACCACCTGCTGAGGCTCTTTAGAGCTCTGCTGCTGAATGGGATTACGGTAAAAGGATCAACAAAACATCTTATGTCATTTGACTTGTTACCAAAATAGTGAAACAGCTTCTCATAAATGATGTAACTGTCATTAACAAATTAAAATCTAAATTCATTAGAGGAAGATAAAAACCCCTTATGAAGAGTAAATCTGTGTCCTTTGTTTATGTAACAGATTTACAGAATCAAGGTTTTATATCTGCTGCTATAATCACATTCTTCACCACTTCAATGAAATGAATCAGAACATTTTATTCAGAAGCATGTAGGCATCCACCCAGAACTCCTCCACCTCCAAGGTCTGGACCTGGAGGTAACAGGTCCAGGAGGGAAATCCAGACTTCCATCTCCCCAGAGACACTCCAGCTCCTTCTGGAGAATCCCCAGATGCTCCCAGAATCAGATTTATTCACCAAGTGTGAAGAACACACAAGGAATTAGGTTCCAGCTGTTGCTAGCTCTCAAGAACAATCATTGCACATTATAAGCAAACAAACATGGCAGACACATACTGTTTTGATGGCTGCTGGTTCTGGTCTGCAGACCCCTGTATCGTCTGCCAGAGGGGAGGAGCTCTAAAAGACTGTCTGGGTGTGAGGGATCAGCTGTGGCCTGTCCTGCCTGATTCCTGGTTCTTGACATGTAGAGGTCCTGCATGGGGGGGCACTTATGATCCTTTATGCTGTCTTTATGGTCCGCTGTAGTCCTGCATGGTGGCTGAGCCAAACCACACTGATGGAGACACACAGGACAAACTCACTGTGTCCTAGACACAGAAGAGATAGATTATAGATTTAAACACCTCCAGTGACGGAGCCTGTCTGAAATGTAGAGGCAGAGCATTCCAGAGCTTTGGAGCTGCTAGAGCTAATGCTCTACCTCCTCTAGATTTAGTGAGCTTTGGAACTGTTAACAGTATGGGATAAGATTAGTGCCAAAAGGATCAACCAAAAAATACAGTCACACACAAAATATATTAAAATAAAGCAACCAAAAAGAACATTTCAGAAGCAAAACTGTGAAATTCAAAAGCAAAAAAAAAAAAAAAAAAACCTATAAAAACTAAATCAACTATTTCATAAGTTTATAATAATTTTTTTCTATTTTTACTTCTTAAAGGTGTGGTTTACTCATACTTTATACTGTTGCAGTGTTCTTTAGTAGTGTAAATCAATGTCTTATGAGTCATTTTTATAAAGAAAATTGCTACGATGCTTCTATTCTCTGATGCAGAAGTTTGCTGATTCAGAGGTGTGCTAGAAACAGAAGGTTTCATCATCATTATTATTAATGATATGTACAACCCTCACTTCCAATTGGCCCTAGGTATTTGATCCTGAATCTGAGGGTAAAGGAGAAATTTTAGAGGAAGCCCTTCCTCAGCGTTTGTCAATGTTTCAGAATGGTAAAACCTACATGCGAACTGACATTTTCTCCTAAAAGAGCAGAACGTTCTGCTGTGACACCTGAACCGGGGTGAAAGCAGACCGTAGGACGTGGGAGTTGCTATGTTAACATTAGCATGTGTGGCTAACCACAAAAACCTCAGACTAACTGATAATATTGCAGCAAAAATAAGTTACAAACTGACCCTACGCTGCTCCAAAAGGCTTTCTCCTCCTTGCAAAAAACCCATTCTTAAAGGAAAATTAAAAAATGGACACATGCCGGAGGCGGTGTCTTAAACCACTACACTACAGCTCTGTTGTTATGATTTTGTTCTGTTTCTATACATGAACATTAACTGTCACATAATGTGAATCACGATTGTGAAAAATCTGTGTCACTTAAGACTTTGTGGGTCAATTCTGTTTAAGAATATTCTTGCATGTAAATTCAAATCAAATAATATATTTTTTACTGGCCAATGGGGCTCCCAGGCCACACGAGGCCCCTAGGCTCTAGCCTTACCTACCCTGTGCATTATCTGGGCCTGTCTGTGGGGCGGCGTGAGCCAAGGTGGGCCAGACCATGTATGCAAATTTGCATTGTGATGTACATCTGCGAGTTTTTTCAAATTCTAGCATTTCAACCTAAAAATATTTTTGGGAAAATCGCTGGAGATCCATGTACAAGACTGTTTTCATGTTCAGCCTGCATGAAAAGCTCAGAGTGACCAATAATAATCCAAAGAAAACATGAAAAAATGTTTTTGGAGTAAACCACACCTTTAACAATTCATATTTAATTTATTTGACACGCCTTTTGGTTTCTCACTTAATTCTGCTTCATTCAGACCATTTAGGCTTTTATTCTGAAGGGCATGTTTTGGTTCTGCTGACAGCTCTTTGCTTTTGCTGCATCTTGGTTTTGCTTCTGCTATGGGATTTTGCATTTGAATATATAAATAAATATATACAATAAATATAAATATAAAAAATAAATATATACTTTATAAAATTAAAGTCTCAGTGGGAGGGGCTTTGTCAGTGCTTCAATCTCATTGGTTATGAGGGCTCGGAGGTGGCTCTAGCTATTCACCATAAAAATGGTGTCACCTACTCCAAGCCCTCATAACCAATGAGATTGAAGCACTGACAAAGCCCCTCCCACAGAGACTTTATTCAAAAGCAAAAATTTAGAGCAGAAGCAAAACTCAGGTGCAGCACAATCAAAACATGCCCTTCAGAATAAAAGCCTAAATGAAGCAGAATAAAATCAGAACCAAAAAGTTGAGTCAAAGAAATGGAATATGGATTAAGAAGAAAAATAAGTTTTTGGTTCAGAAAAATAAATATTTAATTTTGAAATATTTTTTGTTTTTAAAGTTATTGTTTTACTTTTGAATGTCACACTTTTGCTTCTGAAAAGTTATTTTTGGTTGCTTTATTTAGATTTGTTTTCTATGTGATTGTATTTTTTGGTTGATCCTTTTGGCACAAATCATTTGGCATTATCTGATCTCACCACTGCATTGACCTGAGTCTCCATGGATCAAATTTTACACCTAAATGAGAGATAGTAGTTATTTTATATGGAGCCAGAATTACATTTTTAAAAATTTGATTATTTTTTTGGACAGAACAGCTATAAAATAAAATAATTTAGTGTCATAAGTATTTTTCAGATTTCAATATTTAATATTCTGAAATAATGTATTCTGAAATTTAAAATGAAAACAAAAAAACTTACTGTAAAAAAAAAAAAACGTATTCTGAAAATTAGATTGAAATGGTTAAGGCCCTGCATTTAATATTTCTTATAAAAACATTGTAAAACAGATTAAACATTGTCCAAAAAGTGGTGATGTCATCGATGACTCTTCCTTTTTATTTACGTCTCAGTAAATAACCCTGATAGTTGTAAACTAGTAACTGGACCGTGCCTCCAGTGTTTGGGTCTCGTGGGTCTTCAAGTCCAGTGCACCCTGGAGGTTTGGAGCTGGAACTGCAGCAGAAGCAACACGACCAATAAACCAACAGATCAAAGGGTGTAATCTTTATTAGATGGACTGTGAAGTGCTGTTCAAGTGGCACAAAATGGCAACAGGACAATAAATAAGGCTCCTTTGACCTTTTCCCAGTCTGGTCTTTTGTCTCGTTTTCTTTCATCTACTGGTTTTCAGCAGCGTCCGCAAAATGAAGGCATTCAAAAACAGATGAACCGGTCCGTTCACGTCGGCTTCTCATTCATCCCACATCCACCGTGTTTGTAGAAAACACCACTGATCCTGATCCTACAGGACTGAACCTTCAACCCCTGAGATTAACTAACCAACACGACGAAAGGATGCGGTGAAAAGCAGAAAATGCTACAAAATTCATCAACATTTAAACATTAAAACTGGATATAAAAAGAAACAAACGGCATCTTTTAGATTCCTCCTAGCTTTGTAGCCTCAATGTTTCCCAGTAAACAAATACTGAAGATAGACTCGGGATGTTCGGTACTTTTTGTGTAGAAGCACTTATTCAGATCAGCAGGAACACTAAAGCTAATATTCCCAGATCTTCCTCATCATTGTGATATTTTTTGCTGCTTGTTCCAGGCGTTGCACTCAGTTCTGGTCTCTGACAGTAAAGCTGGACAAGTTCCAGGAGGTTCTTCTTCACGGCCATGTAAAGATCATTTTCCACATTAATTCTGTTGCCTTAACCCCTCCCTCTTATAAAAGGCAAAGACTGATGCTTTTAAACACATCAAATATTCATGCAATCTCCAGATCCTCTCAGAAGGTCCACTCATGGTCAGCTGCCCTCCACATCATTCATCTTTGGCTTTGCAAATTTAGATTTCAGGTTCCAAGTCTGAATACATCGAGTCAGGATAGTTCTGAAAGCATCTCCAGCACAGCCAGTGGGTCCCGTGCTGCTTGAGCATTCGCGCCAACGTTTTTACGAGGTCCACTCAACCTGAGGTCCGGTCTTTGAGTGTCTTTTAGCCTCCTTGATAGAGAAAGCCTCTTCCTTCTCGCTGATCTCTTTCAGCCGCTTCTCATCCAGAAACTTCACCAGAGAGTCCCTCATTTCCACCACCTCGATTATCTCCTGAAAGAGACGGTCTTCTTCCGCCTGCTGCTCTGGTGTCTTGTCTGTGAGGGAAAAAGTCAAACATTTCTAATTAAAAAAGCTGCAACTAATCACTATAACACCACAAATGTAGTCACAGCTACCCGAGTATGTCATAATGTAGTGAAACTTCAGAGGACAGCTTAGGGAGAGGTCATGAGCCTCACGTGTTTGGGCTCTGAGGCTGCTCAACCATGTGCCTGAAGGAAGGAGGGTGAATAGTTCCTGGGATGGATGGGTGTAGCTCTCTACCACACACTGGTAAAAAGAGGTCAACACAGCAGCGCTGAGACTAGGGCTGGGCAAAACGATTATCTTTGTAATCGATTAATCTAGCGATTATTTTTTCGATGCATCGATTCATCTAACGATTCATTTTTCTATTCGATTCGATTCGATTACCGATTATTTCCCCATTATTTGACTTGTATAGTAATTTGACATTTGCTATTTTAAGTATCTCAATGAAATAAACACAAATTTCTTCATTTGAACACATTTTAATAAAAAACTTGAAAATAAAGTTTGTAGTAGTACAACATTTAACTCAAGATGTCAATCCAATGCTTCAATACAATTTTCATTCCAGTTTCTTCTAAAAGTTCTGAGGACCAGATATAAACACTGGGGTGACTGGGCTTTCTCTGTGGCGGCACCCCGACTCTGGAACCAGCTTCCATTGGACCTACGACTAGTCACTGAACTGGGCCTTTTTAAATTCAATCTTAAAACGTTTTCATTCAGGAAGGCTTTTAACACTCCGTAGTGTTGACTTTTATTCCAGTTTTCTGATTCCTTTTAATTCTTAGTTTTGTTTGTTTTTAATGCATTCTTTTATATGTATTTTTGCTTTTACTTAGGCTTGTAAAGCACTTTGGCTGTCTAGTTGACTGTTGTAAAGGGCTATATTAACCAATAAATAATAATAGTAATAATAATAATATTGAATCATATTAAAACTAATTAATGGGGGAGATAGACTTAAATGCAAATCTCCGGGGTCACAGACCTGTTTCTGTGAAACTAGTCTCTCCCTGCGGTCACAGCTGGGCGGAGGGGCGTGACGCTCCAGGCGCTGCTCTGAGCCTCCTGCTAGAACTCCGGTTATATTAACGTCCATTAGCTCGCATAAAAGCCCAACATACTACGTTATCTTAGACAGAAATAGATGAGTCTGGTTTGTCTATCAGAGAGATGATTATTCTAGCTGACAGAGAGAGACAGAGGAATCAGCTGCTCCGCGGGCGCGCAACAGACTTGACCAGATATTGATCGGGGATCTTTGTTCTGGTGAACTAAAACGACCGACTCCAACAGCCTGAACCTCTATATGTGATGGCAAAACCAACGTCTTTCTCAGACGGGAATTATTTGCAGATTCAGAGCGCGCAAGCATATAAGCAGAGTGTCGGAGATGATTTAGCGAGCGCTGCGTCGTCCGGAACACATGCGTTCCAAACTATAGAGGGCGATCCATAGGGATCAGGATCAGTGACGATCCGTTGGACCCCTAGTAAAAACCAGTGTTCCGTTGCACCCCTAGTAAAAACCAGCGTTAGTAAAAAAGTAGAAAACTTTCGGTGTTTTGTCATTTGCGGAAGCTGCTCCTGGATGCCGCTTGAGATGCTGGTGCACCGTCGTGCTTTTATGATCGGCCATTTCCATTTTACAAAGCCGACAAACGACTGATTCGCTTCCTTTTCTGTTAAAATAGTCCCGTACTTTTTAACTACGAGTCCGGGGGGACTGATTTACTCACTGGCGCCATGTTTGTTTTGAAAGCGATGACGCATCGACACACATTTTTTGCGTCGACGTATTTTACGCGTCGACGTAATCGATGACGTCGACGCGTCGTCCCAGCCCTAGCTGAGGCCAGCACATCTCAGCTTCTTTACAAAATAAGAGCCATTGGTGACCCCAATGAGGCCTATTTATGGTTAATGTTAACCCTCCAAAGCCTAAAATATTAATAATAAAAAATGTACAAACTATTACGTAATTGGCTAAAGTTAAAATAATATATAATAATCTGTTTATTTTTTTAAATTTTTAACAATTTAACAGTATTAGAGAAATAAAATTGGCCCTTTCCACCTATATAACCTCCACCAGAGGGCAGCAGACATGTAAAGGACTAGGTATGGCTGGTGTTTGATGAAAGTACTAATCCTAATACTCCATCTGGTGGCTTTAGGGCCAGAAGTGGTTTGATGCCAGGTTGTGACTCTAGTCCAAAAGAGGTTATTTACACAATCCTGTGCAGGCGTAGCCCTCTGTCCATCCTATGCTTTCTTTTTGTGAACAGTCTGTTGCCAGGGACCTTGCGGATGCATACCTAAATACACTAAATGCTGCAGTTTCAACAGAAGTCATTGGGGCAGTATAGCTGATGTGCAACCAGCAAAAGGAAAAAAAAGAAGAAAGAATGAGCACAGATATGATGTTACCTCACCTGGGCATGGGAACGGAGAACTCCTAAAGGACAGTTAGAGGAGACTGGACACAAGATGGGCCTGAAGCGAAGGAGGAGTGGAGGTCCGTGTGGGACCGATTTGTTCAGTCTGAACTCTACACTGCCCTCTAGTGGATGAGTCATTGTAGGGCTGGGTGATAAATCGAAAGCCTAACCCTAAATTTTATAACTCTAATCGATGTCATTTTGCCCATAATCGTATGTTTGATATTTTAAAAAATGAAAAGAAGCGAATAGGTTCTGGATGTCCGTGTCCCTTTAAGAAGCTGTGACACGACTCAACTAGTCCGCGTCACATGCTAGTCATGTGACTCCTCCTCCTATACTTTGTGTTTGCAGGAAATTTTAGTCTGTGGAGCAATTATGCTGCTACAGCTCCATCTAGTGGACAACATTGGTTTTTGAGCATACAGATAGTTATCGTCCATTAATCATTATCGAGATTAGCTCCTCAATAAATCGTGATATTGATTTGAGGTAATATCGCCCAGCCCTACATCAATGTAAAGCACACATAAGCTGCTCTACCTCCCTCCTGTACACAGACTCAGCAGAGTTATCTGCAAACTTCACTATATGACCACTAGAATAAATCGCAGAACAATCCTATGTGAGTCATGTGACACAGGACACTTCCCTATAGAGTTCACGTGTTGAGTGCATGAGGAGGAGACATCATAGAACTGCCCATAACCCAGTTTCATGTTGATGGTTTCAGTCCTGCAACAGCAGTTTGTTGATTAGTGTCTGAGGAATGATGGCATTATGTGAAATCCTGAGAATCAGTCTGATACGAGTCCCAGGACTCCAGGTGAGTGAGAGCTGACACTTCATCAGACACAGACCAGTTCTCCCTGTATGCGTACTGCTATGGGTCCACAGTAGGGGTTGCACGAGCCAGTCGACTAGTTGACTTTTATGCACTGTAGTGACTTTTTAAGCCATATGTCGACTAATCGCTGATCATGTGAACTTTTATTTTGAAGGGGTTGTCCTTTAATCAGTTCCAGGGCGATCGGTCTAGCGCTGCGCTATTAAAATGGACATTTACTCAAAGAATACTTCATGGCAGCTTTTGATGCCCTTGCCAATCGATTGTCCTTATTTAATTAACTTAATGGTGAGTCTTTGATTTCTTTATCTCTTGTTTTACTAAAAATGCGGCGCTATTCAGCCCATTCAAACCTCCGATGTGGTAACGGCTAAGCTAACGAGCTAATGGCTCAGCGATCGACCATTGAGGGATTTTATTCATTAAATAGCGAATGTCTTTGTTATAATTATGGCCGAACAATAGACCACAAACTGACTAAAACTAGACACAAAATGTTTTGCATATAAAACAAGACTAAAACTAATCAGCATTTTAGTCTTAAAGACATGAGTAAAGCCAAAGTGCTGCCTAACACTGCTCTCTATTCATTTAAGAATGTTTTCTAAGCTGTTTGTTGTTGTCAGCATTAAAAGTAAGTTTTTGCAATAAAGCCTGTCAAGTTTTATAAAGCCGTCCTGTATTTGCTGTTTGTATATGACGTCATCAGCGATTAGTCAAAGTCAACGCGACTTTTATTACTTGGTAGTTGACTTTTAAAAATAGTAAGTCGTGCAACCCCTAGTCCACAGTAATGTCCGGCAATCAGCACAAGAGTTGTAAAAAGCTTATAAACAAAACACAAGAAATGGGCGTGAAGGAGGTGAATGGTGAAACTTCACTAGCAGCATTAAAGCCACATTGTAGAGGATTTCATCAGGAGAGCAGTTTTTGAATCTAACGTCCAACGGCTCCTCCTCAAAACACCTCGACACGCACGTCTGGTCGCCTGTGCGCGCGTGCAAACGGCGCATATACATTGCGGGCATAAACTGTGCAGCTCAATGTGTAGGGTTTAATCACTCACAGTTCACAATCTTATTCCAACACGGCATCAGACTCTGATGAACCCTGTCTGTCCCTGCTGCTTCTGATATTTAGCTCTGTAGCAGCGAGCTGCTGCTATTCTGTCTGTAGCTGAACACAGAAATGACTCGGCCCTGGATGAACTTTCTGACCAAAATAAACGCGTAATCCTGTCAAGCCTTGCCATTCTGTGAGGTGAAAGGTTTAAAAATAAAAATAAATCCATCTTTAGCTGGAGAATGGGTAGGTTTTTAGTAGAAATGAGCTGTGAGTCCTCAGTGAGACGACAAACAGAGAAACACACGGAGCGTCCTGTACGACAGCGCCCCCTACTGGTACAGGTTTGCTCGATGCGCGTGCATGTTGAGAGAATGCAGACATTAGAATTTTATTGGCTAAAAAATGTCGGCGGCCAGAAATAATGCAAAGGGGTCTCTAGGAGGAAGGAGGGTCTTCATCAGAATGACAGATGTTGTGGAACTCAACCCATAGATCATAGTTTAGACCTGAAATATCATTTAAAACATTTAGAAAACTTTGATACAGAGAAAAATGCTCCTCCTATCAGCTTTAAATCAGTCACAAACTATGTGACCAAGTGTAGTTTCATGAACAAGTAAACAAAACAGTTTGTGATGTAACGTGTGGATCTCCTGAAGCACTGACCCTCATTAAACACAGCAGGTTATTGTTTATAACTGGGTGGATCCATGTTAAAACGTCTAACCCAGAGTCAACAGGAAGAGCTCCTTCTCACCTTTCAGCTCCATGTACTTCCTGTACTCCAGCTGTAATGTGCCGTGTTTGTCCTCGAGCTCCAGCTGACGAGACCTGAGAGGAAAACAAACTTCAGCTGAGTCGTGTTTACAGAGCACGGCGTCACCCTGTAGCTCTGATCTGCACAAAGCTCAGCTCAGACTAAACAGGCCTTTGAAGTGTTACTGCTGCAGATTCAGACTCACGCCACCATGAGGTCGGACTCCTCAGAAACCAGTGCGTTCTTCTCATGGACCAACTGGATCCACTGTTCAATCGTACCAGGACAACCATTGTTACCTGGAGCAGAAAGATGAGAGGTTTTTAAAAACGAGGAGACATTTAGGCAGATTTATTTGCTTTGTGTGACATGGATCATATGAAGACACCTTTAAATTAAAATCATAAACTCAGCTGACATTAAAAGATAAATGTTCAGATTTCACCTCATTGCTGAGGTAGTGATGGGAACTTTTGGGATTTTATTATCGCCCACTGCTGGAAGGCAGGTAATCACGTTTTATATATCAGTGTGTGTACTTTGTAGTTCAGACGGGATAGGTTTTAATCAGCTGCTTAGAAAGTAATCATTAGATCCAGGTCAAGATGGCCACCATAGATAATTAACAAAGGAACTCAGTCAGGTTTAGATATAGAGCTACACTTTCACATGGTAGTAGCTGAGATCCACTTACATGTCCTCTGAATACTAGCAGACTGCATGAGATTTTGCAGAAACAACCATAACTTCATCATTTCTCAGAATACAATGATTTTAGTACAGAATGAGCAATCTGCATTCCTCCAAGTATCCTTTATAAATTAGGAAAGATGCATGATATCACATTTGATACTGAAAATGCATTTTCCTATGAGTCCCATAAGAAACCAATATTTGTCTGTGATCTTAATTTCGTTCAGTGTTCCTGCACAAGAACACCCCCCACACACACACACACAGTCTTCATGACTCATCATGCATATAATAGTTATCGGTTCACATTTTTAATTTCTTGTGCAGAAAGGAATTTCTCTCTGCTCAGGCTGATAAAAACAACCAATCAGAGGAGGGGAGTAATACCTGGTTTGTTCCTATGAGAAAATCATGTCACAACATCACCTTCTACTTGTTGCAAGCTGGTGTTGCTGGAGATCATGCTACGTATGCTAGAGCAGTGGTTCCCAAACCTTTTGGCCTCTGACCCACAAAATAACAGTGGTAGAGACTCGTGACCCCAACCATCACTGGCAAAATATACAAACACTGCTAATAAACAAATTAAACAAGGATATAATGACACCACAAACATCTACAACTATTATTCCATGTTTATTTAACTGTTTATAGCAGTTTGTAGGCAAATATATGGTATTAGCAAAGATTTTAAATTCATTTTTAGTTCTGGAGAACATCCCAGGACCCCCATTTGTTGTTTGAGGACCCCGACTTTGGGAACCACTGTAATAATGTGGTGTAAAGTTATCTTGGCAGGTACAGAAAAGTGTACAGTAGTATAAGTTTTCAGGGAGTGGTTCAGCTTCAGAGGAGAAACAAACATAAATAATTCAACCTGCTAATAAATAAAACCCTGGATACATCCAATCGCTCTGACTCTCACCAGCTTCTCCTCGTAGATGTCTCTCCAGCACCACTCCTTCCTCCTCCAGATCCTTATAAGACACCTCAATCTCCTCCAGTCGCCTCTGGATCGACTGAAAAATAAAGTCTGCTGGTTACAAACAAAATCCACTTTACAATTTCTATAATTAGCTGTTCATGGTTCAGTGAAGCTGTCTTCAGGCTCTCTGTAAAGATGAAGGAAGTGATTCACTCTCAGGGATGAAAGCAGCAGCAAAGGAAGCGCTGTGAAGCACAAACCCACTAACAGCCACATGAGATCAGCTGTGAATCAATAAAATCATCAACTCACTTTAACTGGTGTGATCAAAACCTCCAAATCTGTCTGTTCACTCTTACAGCCATCACACAGTTCAACCACTCTGTGCTGGGAGGACACCATAAAACCACTAATAAGCTGTGATTTATTTTACACAATATAAACATTTAAGATTTTCCAGCTGAGTTTGTCAAATTAAAAAAAAAAATTTCAACAAGTTTAGTTATATAATAGATGTGTCATGAGATGAGCTGCTGGATTATAGAAAAAAAAACATTTATCTTACTTTATATTAAAATTACAATTATTTAACTAGGTTTCAAGTTGAAAATCTATCATCACCCCGACTGCTGGCGTACAGCTCGTCAACATAACAGTGTTGTAACACTGAACGCACCACTCTGTATGGAGGACGGACCCTGCCAAAACTGACAATAAATAAATGAATAAATATATAAGGAAATAAATACATTAATTAAATAATGTGGAAATATATTTGGAAAAAAATAAACAAATAAATCTATTGAGCAATACATTTATTTATTTCCAAATTAATTTTCATATTTATTTATTTATTTCGAAATATATTTCAATATTAATTAAGTAATTAATTTCCTGATATATTTATTCATTTAGTTATTGACAGTTTTGGCAGGATCCGTCCTCCATACTCTGCTAGATTACGTAATATGACCTGTGTTCACTTTAACGTTTTCTATATAGCTGTATATTTGAATGAACATTTTCTCTAGTCTGCTTCATCCTTAAAGCAAAAAGTTCTTATCTAAGCCTAAAATATCCACGGTTCAAATCTTAGGCAGACTGCAGACAAAACTTAAGTCCATAGGTGGCAACGTTGTGCAGGTAAATAATGATCAAACTTATGAAATCATGACACCAAATTTATTTTTAACCACATTAAACCATAAAGAGGTCCAACGTCAGGCCTATTAGGACAAACGTCTAATATTTCTCTAATATTCAGACAGTAGATTAAAAGACATGTAGACACTAACCTAATCGGTCACAAGAACACATGAACAGACAGCGAAGCTACAAAAGCAGAGAAGAGCTGCTATCAAAGCCCAGAGGCTCAATCAGGAAGTACAGTAAGTGTATAAAAATGAGTTTTGCTTGTGTAAATAATTTAAACAGTCTCATGGATGAATAGAGCACATGGGGTCATGAATATAAAAAATGGAAGTGTTTTTGGGTACAAATCACACCATCAGTGTGTGTTTGCCTTTGACTTTTTAAAACACTACAAGTTGCTGGTGAGTTTAGCCTTCAGAGGGGAGGAAGTGCAGGTCTTTCAGAAAGCATGACAACATAAGAAAGTACTCCAGACCCACAGTAAAATCCCACACAGTGGGAGGAATAATCCATATTTCAGTATCAAACTCCCAGTAGAACATCAAAGCACAGACAGGTGTTCTTGATGGAATCAGAGCTTTCTCTGGTGCGCACACGCATCGCTTTAAAAATCTCATCACAGGATGAAGATGCTTATGTTAATTAAATACATTTTTATACAGGTGATGCACTAAGATTGTGGTGAGGTGGCCTGCAAAACACAATTAATTTATTCTAAAGAACAACAAGGCTTGGATCAGACTAGCTGGCAGGCTGTGAGATGTAATCTTAACTCTTCTGCTGCACATGGAGTTTGTGCGCCTCCTAACATCATCCTGTCTTCAGAGCATCATCACCAATCAGTGATCCAGGTCAGACTCTTCCTGTGTTGTTCAGTAGAAACTAGAGTTTCTCAGTTTTCTCTCAGGGCTCAGAGCGTAAATAAGCCTCACCCTCACCCTTCCACTGGAGCACTTCTCCATTTATTTATACTGATAATGTGTGTAAAATCCAAACAAGTGGTCCAATACTATCAAGAAACTAGAGTTTGATAACATGTAACAACATTTTGGTTCTAATATGATCTGCTTTGAAGTAGCTGTCCTCCACTTCACTGGTTCAACAGCACTGATGCTGCACACACACAGCTTCAGGACACAATGTTCAATGTTCTCATCTCAAAGTGTCTCCAACTCAAATTACAGTGTGTAGTTTCTGCTCATTTCCATGTTCATAAACATGATTTTTTTTTTTTTTTACATGTAGAGAAGTAAATCCCACCTGCAGGACTATTTGCATTTTTAAAAGGATGAGTGTCCGGGGGAGGAGCCTGGTCATCACTCATGTGAGCTCAGTCCCACAGAGGAAATCTTCTTGGATCCGTGTGTTTGATACAGCTGGATTTGTTTGTGCTTCTTGATTTGAGTCTACGCCATCTTTTAGTAGAAAATCCATGCAACTCATTTTTCATGAAATGAAATGGGTCTTTTAACCGTTTATAGGGCAAATATTTGAACATTTGCGCATTGTGTGGTTTTAAAATAACATTTTATAAAAATTATGGTTTTTAAAAGACACTGTATTAAGGATAAGAATAAACCACGTGGGTCAGGAACAGAACTGTTAGGATGATCAAACGCAACAACATAGCAGAAGGAGGAGACAATATGAAGACATGAGTCCTTGGTAACCATGGCAACCAGACATATGATGATGGAGGTTTGAGATAAGAGAGTTTATCTCCCGAAATGAGGGAAATGTTTCCTACAGACCGCTCTGATCATTTGAGGATTTTTCATGTGTTTCTCTTAATCACGGTTGATTAAAGTTCCTTAACTCTGATGAGAGAAGTTGGGTTTTTTGGTATTTTAGGATAAATGAACCTGTCTGATATTGATCTTTGAATGTTGATTTGCAGCTTAAACCTGAAACTTTTATGAAAAAAGCTTTTTTAAGTAAGAAAAACAGTAAAATTAACAACTAAAAGGACATTTAAAAACAACAGAAAACCTTTTACAGTGGGGCTTTTACAGGTCCCTAATGACACTCAATGGTTGAAACTTTAAATTTCCAGTGAGTGCCCTTTAAAGGGTTAAACTGACCTGAGCTTGGCGAAATCGCTGTATTTCACCCATCTTGGCTCGCCGCTTTAAAGTCTTCATCTTCTTCCGCTCCAGCTTCTCAGCCTCAACTGGGTCTGATGGAACCGTCTGAAACTTCATCATGAATTTATTGTGAAAAATGGATCAAATGTCTTCTATAAAGTGCAATAAAAGCCTAACCTCCGCTCGGCCGTACCTGTCTATCAAATAACTCTGTGTCGTCTGATTCAAACATATCATCATCTTCATCTTCTTCATCATCGACACCGTCCTCTGAGGCGCTGTGAGCATGTCTGAATGTTGTTTCTGTTGAAAGAAAGAGGAACTAGAGTTGATCCGAGGAGAGACCCAAAAAGTCAGCACACCACTTTCCTTGGTCCACGTGGAGACGAGGTGTGAACGTACCCACTCTACCTGGATGACTGACGTGGACACTGAGCCGGGTGTCTCTGCTGATCCTCGGGGACGACAGATTCCAGGGAGAAAACTTGGATCGGACTTTGTTCTGCCCACTTGGCATTTCTTTCCTCTTGAAGCAAAGTCGGTTCCTCTTCTCCCGGATGCGACTGGGGGTGCTCCCGCTCCAGTAGCCCTCCTCTTCCTGCCCATCCATGCCCTCTGGTTTAGGAGGTCCTCCTGCATTCGCAGAGGAAGAGGAGCAGGAGGAGGATCCACCGGGGGTCTCAGAGTCTGAGTCTGCGCTGAAACTCTGAAGGTTCCCCAACTCGTTTTTCTCCTCAATGCTCAACTGAAGCTTCTTCATGGACAGTTTTGGACGGGAGTCTGGTTCTGGTTTTGAGATCTCCACTGTCGGGACCGGAGATGAAGGTTTGTCTGGTTTCAACAGGACGGTCCGAGGTTTCGCCACTGGGGGAGACGGCTCTGAGCTGGGAGTTGTCTGACGCGAATGGCGCGGCTTCGGGACGGGACAGGATATCGTCTCTTCTGTCTCATCCTCAGTGGGCGCCGCTGCCTCAGTTTCAGAAGACCCTGTGGAAGTTTTAGACTGTTGTGGCTCTCGAGACTCTTCTTTGGAAGCAGAGTCTAGAAAATACTCCTCGTCTGATGGAGAGGGTGTGTCGCCTTCACTAGAAGGCTCGTTCTCCTCCTCCGTCTCTTTGAGATTATCTTTGTTGTCCTAAACAAAAAATATAAATTAGTCAAAAACTGTAGCCACCATCAAGATGACACAACAGAGGAGGTAACGAGAGGATTCTCAAATGAGACTTGATAATAAATCATCATCTCACATCGGTGTTGTTTAGTGACCCACCTCACAGGACGGTACCAGCCCATTCAGACGCAGCAGTTCTTCAGAGTGCAGCTCACAGTAAAACCTCCCTGGGAGAGAAGAAAGCAGTTTGCTAATATTTTAACCAATTAACATAAACAGCAAAATATTGTCCAAAAGTAAAGACTTGGGGCACCATGGGGTCCAGAGCGTTCAGTCGCTCTGTCCCCATCCCGTCTGTCCACCATGGGGTCCAGAGCGTTCAGTCGCTCTGTCCCCATCCCGTCTGTCCACCATGGGGTCCAGAGCATTCAGTCGCTCTGTCCCCATCCCGTTTGTCCACCATGGGGTCCAGAGCATTCAGTCGCTCTGTCCCCATCCCATCTGTCCACCATGGGGTCCAGAGCATTCAGTCGCTCTGTCCCCATCCCGTCTGTCCACCATGGGGTCCAGAGCGTTCAGTCGCTCTGTCCCCATCCCGTCTGTCCACCATGGGGTCCAGAGCGTTCAGTCGCTCTGTCCCCATCCCGTCTGTCCACCATGGGGTCCAGAGCATTCAGTTGCTCTGTCCCCATCCCGTCTGTCCACCATGGGGTCCAGAGCATTCAGTCGCTCTGTCCCCATCCCTTCTGTCCACCATGGGGTCCAGAGCATTCAGTCGCTCTGTCCCCATCCCGTCTGTCCACCATGGGGTCCAGAGCGGTCAGTCGCTCTGTCCCCATCCCATCTGTCCACCATGGGGTCCAGAGCGTTCAGCCGCTCTGTCCCCATCCCGTCTGTCCACCATGGGGTCCAGAGCGTTCAGTCGCTCTGTCCCCATCCCGTCTGTCCACCATGGGGTCCAGAGCATTCAGTCGCTCTGTCCCCATCCTGTCTGTCCACCATGGGGTCCAGAGCATTCAGTCACTCTGTCCCCATCCCGTTTGTCCACCATGGGGTCCAGAGCATTCAGTCGCTCTGTCCCCATCCCATCTGTCCACCATGGGGTCCAGAGCGTTCAGTCGCTCTGTCCCCATCCCATCTGTCCACCATGGGGTCCAGAGCGTTCAGTCGCTCTGTCCCCATCCCGTCTGTCCACCATGGGGTCCAGAGCGTTCAGTCGCTCTGTCCCCATCCCGTCTGTCCACCATGGGGTCCAGAGCGTTCAGCCGCTCTGTCCCCATCCCGTTTGTCCACCATGGGGTCCACAGCGTTCAGTCACTCTGTCCCCATCCCGTTTGTCCACCATGGGGTCCAGAGCGTTCAGCCGCTCTGTCCCCATCCCGTCTGTCCACCATGGGGTCCAGAGCGTTCAGCCGCTCTGTCCCCATCCCGTTTGTCCACCATGGGGTCCAGAGCGTTCAGTCACTCTGTCCCCATCCCGTTTGTCCACCATGGGGTCCAGAGCGTTCAGCCGCTCTGTCCCCATCCCGTCTGTCCACCATGGGGTCCAGAGCGTTCAGCCGCTCTGTCCCCATCCCGTTTGTCCACCATGGGGTCCAGAGCGTTCAGTCACTCTGTCCCCATCCCGTTTGTCCACCATGGGGTCCAGAGCGTTCAGTCACTCTGTCCCCATCCCGTTTGTCCACCATGGGGTCCAGAGCGTTCAGTCGCTCTGCCCCTCTTCTCTGGAACTCTCTTCCCCCCCGACATCCGCAACATTGATTCATCTCACTTTTCAAATCACATCTCAAAGCCTACCTGTTTTAAACTGCTTTTCACCTGTGAATCTCATCTATCGGTTTTATTGTTTTTAATGATTTTTGTTTTATTGATTTATTTTAGGGGATCTTTTATATTTGCTTTGTTTTACCTTGCTGTGTTTTATCTTGTTTTATTGTAAGGTGACCTTGTGTGTCATGAAAGGCGCCTATAAATAAAATGAAAATATTATTATTATTATCTCCTAAATAAGGTGTTTGTCTAATGATCATCTCTAGCTTTTGCTCTGGTAACATGACTTTACTGTGAGTTGGTGATTTACAACCCACGTATGCCAACTGCCAGCTGTAGCAGAATGTTAGCACCTGTTAGCATAAGGCAGCTAGCACTACGTCTTTAGCATCACTTTATAAAGTACTGCATTATTGCTGTGGCTGTGAATAACACTGCTCCTTGTTGATAACTGAATAATTCTGATGCTGTCAGGGACTTCTGTTGAGTCCATTCTGTTCATGCTAATCTCACTCAGCTGTCTTCTCACTAAATAAGAAGTTATCAGTAGATTGAGCTCATCGGATCAACCTCTTGCAGTTTGTGTGTTTGATCACAAGTCACATGGTTAAAGAGATATTAGAGTCATTTTAAAGTGCCGTTCTATGTTATTTATCTACAGTAAAGACTACATCCAGTGACATCATTCAAAGTGGGCGGAGTCTCTAGAAACAGATAGAATGCTACTTCAAAATGACCCAAATATCCCTTTATTGAGATATATATATATATATATATATATATATATATATATATATATATATATATATATATATATATATATATATATATATAGAGAGAGAGAGAGAGAGAGAGAGAGAGAGAGAGAGAGAGAGAGAGAGAGAGAGAGATGCCATCATCGATAATAAACATGGCTGATTATTCAGACATCACCAGCTGGTGTTCATGGATTGGGCCTAAAACATGAGTGTAACTCTGTTTTGAAGCAAACAGCCAATTAGAGATCAATAAAGAGAGTTCTCAGGCAATGACTGTTGTTTAAAACAGCATTCAGAAAATGGCCTTCTGATCTGTTTTAAGGAGTAAAGAAATGAACATTGTTTTTAGATAAGCTGTCTCCCTAGCCTGGCAAGCCATACTGTATATCCACATATATAATAATAATAATAATAATAATAATAATAATAATAATAATAATGATGCATCAGTTTTATATAGCGCTTTTCTAGGTCACTCAAAGACGCTTTACAGAGTTGCATCATTCATTCACACAGTCATTCTCACCGGTGGTGGTAAACTACGACAGACGTCTGTAGTCACAGCTGCCCTGGGGCAGTCTGACAGAAGAGAGGCTGCCATTCTGCGCCATCGGCCCTTCTGACCACCACCAACATTCACACACAGTCACACTCACATTCACACAGGCAAGTTGGGTGAAGTGTCTTGCCCAAGGACACAACGACAATCTAACCCAGCCAGAGCTGGGGATTGAACCGGTGACCCTCCGGTTACCAGACCGGCCACTCTCCCAACTGAGCTAGTGCCGCCCCAATCCATCTATCCATTGAAACAACTCGTTCATAGGGGCGGGATCAACGGTTGTCAATCAAACTGTCTTCACATGCTATTGGATAGCGTTAGGTCCAATCAGAGCCATTTAGCAACAACCGGAACGAGCTGGTAAATTAAACTTTTACCGTATCCCGTCGGCAAAGCAGCCAATAAATCCTTTTTCAAAATAAAAGACTTAAGTGTCTCTATCTGTTCGTGTCTTAAAGAAAAATCCAAATCTAAATCGTCCAAAGTTGATGACAAAGCTGCTTTAAACAAACGCAGTCCCAAAGCTGCCGCCATGTTGTTTAATTTAAAAGTCGAAGCTCTGCAGTCATCGGCTAATCCCGCCCACCAAACTGTTAAGAGGGCTGTGATTGGCCCGGTACGAGACTGACCGGACCAATCAGTGGACTGCAGAGGCTCCAATGGGGCGTGGCTGGGCCAAAGTCTGCCGAGCAGAACTGATGGTCTAGTTTACTGTCTCCCTACTCTGTGATCAGAACCCAGAATACAACAAAGATTACTGAGACGATTTAGGGGATGTACTGACTTGTCTCTCAGTTGGCTCATTGAAAAAACAAAACTAGTTTTGTTTTTTGTTTTTTTTTAAAGAACCAGCTAATACTCTGGTAAAATAAACAAAAAATAACCAAATCAGTGCTCACCTGTACTCTTGTCAAAGGTGTATCCTCCTAATCGGAGCGTGATGCCACATTGATGACAGGTGAAGCAGCTCCTATGGAAGAACTTTCCCTCAGCACTGATGCGCTCCACCACATACACCTTTTGACAACAGAAGTAACACAGCTCACTGTTCATCGTCACCCCAGGCTCAATGGGATCTGGCACCGAGGCAGGTGAAGGCAGAGGACCGGCTACAGGAGACTCGAGGGGCGTTGAAGTCTGAGAAGGTCAGAGGAGAGAGGCAGGCTTAACTCCAGCAAACACTGATACATTTTAATGACTTAAGAGAAGAAATTTGCAGAAAAAGCTCCAAACTCACACTATCCTCATCTTCCATCCTTCTCTCGGTTACAGGAACTTGTTTCTCAGCTGTCAGCTTTTCCTGCAAAAACAAAAAAGTTTAAGAATGAATCTAATCGAGTCAAAAAGCAGATAATCACAGAGTGTTTTGTTCTGGGTGATTATCAGCTACTACCACAAACGATTGTATGTAGCTGTAAAATCTCCTGCTTTAGAGTCAATTTAGTCTTTGTTAAGGTTGATTATCTGTGGCAGCCAGCCACCCTGAATGACTTCACAAGTTAATCAACACACACGTTAACAAAATACAAAACAACTGAAGGTCACACCCGCCCCTCCTGATATGACCTCCAACCAACAGGTTTTGAAGACATCTTTGCGGGCTGTGTGACCAGTCAGGTGTGAGTCAGTGGACGCACCTTTCGCCTTTGCAAAGACTTGTGCTTCAGCGTGCTCAGGAAGAACACAGCTGATTGTTTCCTGGAGAAATTTGAGGACTTGATGCTTTTCTGAAGGCCTGCAGGTTCTGTCACCAACAGAAAATGAAAAAAAAAATCATTCAGGTGATCATACAATGAGGCGAAATCTGAAAGCATTTGAAAATTACCAGCTGCCCTACTTGGGTTAGGGTTCTAACGGTACCTCTTTAAAAAGAAAATGTTGAGCTGTAGTGCCTCATATTCAGTTTTTATTGCATTTTCTGTAACGTCACGGCAGCAGAATTAACTTGCCAATCTAAACAGAAACTCCTCAGCTCCGGCTGTCACCATCACTCCCACTCCTCCATCATCCAGATGAGGTTACCGGAGACTGACAGCTCCCTCCTGCCTGCACACCCCTCAGCAGATCCCAAGCAGAGCAGCATCACAGCGTTTATCACACCCACTTCAGCTCATTCACTGCCCCTGAACACCGGAGCCACATCTACACTACATAAAACTCCCCACACAGAGAAAAGACTGAACAATATACCTCTGCTGCCAACAGTTGAGAGAAAATCCCTCCCACGGCTCGGCGCTGGTCCCTGATCAGCCAGCTCAACGCTGACTGTTTGCTCTGTCTGCTGCTGGGCTGGCTCAGCGCAGGAGAGCCACACAACCAGTACAGGCTGGCTCTGAGCACAGCACTAGCCACTTAAGCCCAATGAATTGTGGGTAAGTTGCTCTTAAAGAGACAGCCCTGGCTGGATCGCCACTGCACTCGGAGCATGTTAAAGTGGGAGGACCACTGTGGCAAGCCGTTTGAGCATTTATTACATATCCTTGATATCAAGTGACATTTTGGTTAACTAGTATGCGACTACACTTGACTAGTTCGAAATTTCGCACAACTAGTTCAGAAAAACTATGTACTAGTTGAGTAAAAATTCTTACTAGTAAGATTTTTTTGCCAACTAGTCACACTTTTGGTCAACTAGTTGAAGCTAAAACCAGACTAGTCAGCCAAAAAACTGCACTAGTAGGCCAAAATCCCCTACTAGTAGGCTTTTTATGCACTAGTTGACTCCTGGACTGAACTAGTCGATGACTTTGTCATACATGTTAACAATTAAGCACTAAAAAACATTACATGCTAACTAGTTCATGCAAACTCTACCTGGGCCGTACTAGTTGACACTTTTTAAGCACACTAGTTGACATTTTAAGGCTTGTTAGTTAACTAGTTGACAATTTTTTGGTGCATTAGTGAACTAGTGAGGCCAAAATAGTGTCAACTAGTTAACGTGTTGACTTTTTAGGCTGTACTAGTCAACTAGTGCGCATTTTGAACAGTCACTAGCTCACTAGTAGGTAGAATTTGCATGAACTAGTTAACATGTAATGGTTTTTAGTGCTTACTGGTTAACATGTATGACAAAGTCATCAGCTAGTTCAGTCCAGGAGTCAACTAGTGCATAAAAAAGCCTACTAGTAGGGGATTTTGGCCTACTAGTGCAGTTTTTTTGGCTGACTAGTGTGGTTTTAGCTTCAACTAGTTGACCAAAAGTGTGACTAGTTGGCAAAAAATTCTTACTAGTAAGAATTTTTACTTAACTAGTACATAGTTTTTCTGAACTAGTTGTGCAAAATTTCTAACTAGTCAAGTGTAGTCGCAAACTAGTTAGCCGAAATGCCACTTGATATCAAGGATATGTAATAAATGCTCAAACGGCTTGCCAAAGCACCTGACTCTTTTAAGGTGATGCTAATACAGTGCAGTGTCTAAGCAACCGCGTTATGTAAGATTAATACTGCTGTCACTAACAGCTAGATTCAGAAATGTATTAAATATTTTAAAAATAAGAACAATTTCAGCTTTTAATAAAACATCTGGAATTTTTTGTATTTTAATCTTTAATAAATGAAGCAGAGACACACGTGTACCTTTTGGTGGCAGAGAAAAAGCATCTTTGATTTGCGTTAGGTAGAGGACCATGGACAGCTTGTCCACCTGTCCACTGGGAGACATAACAGGAGGGATGCCCAACTCTGTCTGTAGGACACTGAAGGCCAGCTGGTTGTTATGAATGCTGTCTGACTCATTCAGGGCAGACATGTCCCTTTAGAGGAATAAAAACACGTTTCTATTAACATCAATAAAAAGATAATTCACATATTCTGAAGTGGATTTCTCTAGAAGAATTATAAACAATTACGTGTTGTAGAGAGCTCTTGGAATGACACCAGTTTGGAGAAATAGAGAACAGATGAGCTAACAGCTGGTTATAAAATGTCTTTAAACATCACCAATCTCAAAACTTTCACTGCAGATTATGTGAATTTTATTTTACAACCTTTACATCGCCATAGATTTCCCATTTTATGACTATTCTGGTAGAATTATTATGAAATTCGTGCCAGAAATGCTACATTATCTAGCTAGCTCCACAGCTAATTTCTGCTCAAAACAACCACAGAGTTCTATATAAAAAACATGAAATCTTTAGTAAGTAAAAATTCAAACAAGAAATTAAATCGGTTTAAAAATCTGGTGGATTTCTAAACTATATCTATATGTTTACCAGATTGTATCCAGATTTTATTCCAAACAAGGGAAAATAAAAGCCATTTATGAGAAATATCCAATAAAATAATAAAAATGATGAACATCTTCATTGTATAACAACAGAAGGGACAAATCTGTGAAACAACTGTAGTAAAGACATGAAAAAAGACAGAATAAGTTTAGAGAGATAAGTACCGTATTTGCCCGCATATAAGACGAGGTTTTTTTCATTGAAAATAATTTGAAAAAGGGGGGGTCGTCTTATTATCGCGCCCTAGTTTTTCCGGCGGAGGGCGCAGGCTTTTTGGTCAAAGCGGCAGGAAGCAGCTCAGACCGCGAGCGGTTCCAGAGGTCCGGGCCTGGCCTAGTTCAAAGTTACAGGTTTACTAGTACTGAGGATTAAAATGTCCAGACCCAGCAGGAGTTTTCAGCAGCAGACTCTGTACAGGTGAGGGCTCGCGTCGCTCGCTCGATCCACACACGCATTCTCCCTCAGAACCTCATCCGTCTCACCGTTCTTTATATGCACCCGACACACACACCTACACACTCCCTCACACATACAGCGGGTTTGTGTGTGTGTCTGCGCAATAATTGCGCAACAGCGGGTTTGTGTGTGTGCGCGATCATGGCGCAACAGCATGTTTGTGTGTGCGCGCGATCATGGCGCAACAGTGGGTTTGTGTGTCTGTTCGTTCATGGCGCAGCTGTGTGTGTGTGTCTGTGCATTTTGCCGCAGCAGCGTGTGTGTGTAAACAAGCTTCCCCTACATGAAAACTCCATCTCAGCTCCACAACTGGATGTGAAGTTCATCAGTGTCTGATGATCGCGAAGTTGCACAATCTGACCGTGAAAGCTCCTGTCAGCAAAGGTGTGTTGGGCAGAGAGATCAGTACGGTGGACTGGTGGACTAGTTGTGTGCACCACTGTTAATAAGCAAATATTGAAGCAGTCTGGAATTATTAGTAGCATTAGTTAAATTATTTTCTCAAAATTTCAATAAAAATTGTTTCTTTAAAAAGTGAATTTAGTCTTTTTTTCTGAAGATTAGTCTTGAAAAGGGGGGGTCGTCTTATAATCAGGGTCGTCCTATATTCGGGCAAATACGGTAAATGGAGTGATCGTGGCTCAGAGGAAGAGAGGCGGTCCACTGATCGAGAGGTCAGGGTTCAGTTCCAGAGAAGATGCTGAACCTCCAACTGCCTCCTGGGTGTCGTGAAGATGGCTGCTGATCCTCTGGGACGAGTTAAATGCAGAGAACAAATTCCACTATGTTGTACTGAGGTATATACTGAGGTTTGTGGACACAAATCACTTCCCCTTTCCCTAAAAATAACGTACTGGACAGACACAGACGGGATGAACAGAGATCATGTGAAATATTGAGTCACTTATGATTTGTGCTGGTTTGAATTTTACTTTGCTATTTAATTTAGCTTTAAACTTTGGCTGTGAATCCTTGTCTTTTGGCTTGAGGTTGATGGGACCATTAAAGCATAGGGAATGGTGGTTGTAGCTTCCTGGTTCTGCAGCCTCGCGTAGAGTTAGCATGGTTTTTTTTGTTTTTGTTTTTTTTTCATGCATGCCTTCCTCCAGGTACTCTGGCTTCCTCCAACAGTCCAAAAACATGCATGTTAGGTTAACTGGTAGGTGTGAGTGGGTGTGTGACTGGTTGTTTGTCTCGTCTGTCTCAATGCGTCCCTGTGATGGACTGGCAACCTGTCCAGGATGTCCTCCCACCAGCTCCCATGACCCTCACTGGATGAAGCGGTGCAGAGAATAGATGGATGGATGTTTACTTTATTCTGTTGTTTTACCTTTGAACATGTTCAAATAAAATATTTTAAAATGTGCTCATCTGTTCGGTCTAAACTAGTCTCTATTTCTCCAAGTATCGGCAGTCTGCAACAGATTTGTTCTTTTTACAGAAACACACTTGAAACAACCTGAACATTTAAAACTAGATTCATACATGTGTTATTATTGTCAAGGGGTAATCGCCTGATTACAACGCTCCATAAAAATTATAAAATAAAAGTCCAATCTGATTAAAATACACACTTCAAATGTTTACAGTGTGCATTTAAACATGATTTAACCATCGATTTTAGGACCACAGGCCTTCCTGAAGGACTCAGTGAAGCTTCATGGTGTCTGAATGAACCTCCTTAGCTGAACACTACTTCACATTAATAACATCTGTAAAATCCCCAAAAGTCTGAAAATCACTATAAGATGAGCTGCAAGCGTTAGCATGCTCTGTTGGCTGAGGTTGCAATGCATTCTGGTCTACTTTAACCAAATAACTTTAAACCCTGCCACTTCCTGTTTAAACTCCTTCCAAAGACAGGCATAATGTTTATTAATATATTCATGATGCATATCTTCTGAACGGGAAGAATCTCATCTAAACAACAAAAACAACGTTTTCTACCTCAACATGATTAAATTCCAATAATAAGCAATTAAATAGAAAAAACATAAAAAGACGCTAAATTAACACACCAAGAAACACACACAAAAGTAAAAATTCAACATAATCCTGTCCACACAAACCACGTTTAAATTAAAGCCCAAACTCTGCTCTTTCCAACAATATGTGTATCATCACCCTACATGCAAAATTCACTGAGATAGAGGCAAAAAATATGGAAATTGAGGCGGATTTCCTCAAGTCACAAATATAAACCTGGTTCTACCTCTTTTTTTTTGAATGGGTAAATAGCCATTTTGTTGAATTTCCTAAAAATCCTCAAAAACAATTTTTTTTAGATGGAACTACTATCTATGGTGAAATATAAGTGGGAAAAATAAGAAAAAAAACCTGAGAAATTTGTAATGGCCCACAGGTGCCTAAATGTGCCAAAATGGCAAAATGACAAGGTCCGCCTGGATTTTTATCTACTAATACCTCTCTAAATCATCTGTTCTTTACTTTTTTGGCATTAATTTTGGCTCAGCAAAGGGTAAGATGTTGTTCTTTGGATTGCTAGATGTTTTGGATTGCAACTGAATACTTTCAAGGGAATAATAACATTGCAAAGTGATTTTTTTTTAAAGGCGGAAATACTTTTTTTTTTTTCTGGTGTGTGCCAATATTATTTAATTTCAGTCAGAAAGACAAGTGTTGATTTTTAGACATTTGGAGTATTCTCTGGAGTCTTACCTTTATTCTGGTACCAAAACCATTCAAACAAACCTTGTAGTTCTTGAGAAATATTCAATTCATTTTGGGCATGTCATTTTTGATCAAATCTCTAAAAAAAAGAGCCTAGGGTTTAAAGGGTTAACTGTTCTGTGTTATGAGATATGGCAAATGAAAAAAGCAGCTAGGTTTTCAAACATCTCTACCAAATAGTGAACTTGTGAAATGGTGCACGGTGTGGTGAAGACGTCAAACAGCCGCAGGGTTGTAGCAGAGGAAGCTGTTGTTGCAACACAGTCTGTGTATTGTGTAAACGCTTGTACCTGCTACGGTGGAGTGGTGTCGGGAGCTGCAGAAGCTATTATCTAATGAAACACGAGAATCAGAGCTACAAAGGTTCTTTTATGAAGGGAAAATCGTGCATTTGAAGTGGGGCTATTCATAGTCGATGTTTCACCCACAACAAATCACAGAGAGAGCCTGAAAATTATAGTTTACAAGTAGAAAGGTGCAAATCAAGGTCGGCAAAATAAATCTTTAAAATGAAAATGTTTTTGTGCACATGTAGAATAGAATGACATAAAATGTACAAGGTAAAATGTCGACCTCCATCTTTCACCTTCAGTTTTTTTGGATGGTGAGTCGATCATAAATTGCTGAATTCTTAAAGCAGATTAAATTTCTTCAGCTTCACAGTGATTCCTTAAAGTGAAGTGGATAAACAAGCAGTGTGGTTGCTTCTGTGACTCAGGTGAGTTATTCTTAATGAAATTGTGAAAACAAAAATAACATGAGTATTTAATAGTGTTCACTTAATCCTTATTGTAGATAAACCCAGTAGGTTCAGGAACAAAAGGCAACAGAACTTCTTTATCTCCTTTACGATGTTTCACTTCTCAACGAGAGGACGTTCTATTAGTTCAAACAGAAAAGTACAGAGTCCAAGCTTTTAAACGGTAGTTACAGCTTCATTAATACGAACTCCCCCTCTAGAGCAGCACTTCTCTAATAGTGGGGTGCACCCTGACCGAGGCCCACTGCTCTAGAGGGTCATTTAGGTGTTTGGATCAGATTCAAAGCTACCTTGTGAGTGTTTGTTAAACCTCAAACCTTCTTCTCTGTTTAAAAGGTCTCATATTCTGCAAAATCCACTTTCTAAATATCTTCTAACAGTCATATCAGACCCAAAGACTGTGTCTGAGACCCTAAAGTGTTCAAATATTTTCACCGTTTTCACTTCATGATTCTCATTTTTGGGAAATGTGTTTTGAGCTAATGCTAAAACGGGTGGTTTCTAAATCTTTCCCCTGCTGACGTCAAGAAGGGAAAGGACCACTCCTCTCTAGAGGACAGAGCCAAATCAGAGCACCTTTGTCTACCTGAGCCCACCCCGCCCTTTAAAAACCACGGGAGCGCTCATCCTCACAAACGTTAGCAAACAGTCATGGTGACGCTACGAGCAAAGCTTCGTAGATGGTTGATCAACGAGCACAAAAGTCTTTTTACTTCATCTGAGATCCTGAAAACCCACTGATGTCTCAACGCGTGGAGAAGAGAGATGGGCAGGGCTTAGAGAACTGCCATTTGAAAGTAAAGTTTATCTTCAGGAGGTTGGATGAGGGGGTGGAAGAACAACAGCTGACTTTAAAGTAAGGGTCAGTTTGACCAACGCAGAGTTTTGACCTGTTGTTGAGATGTAAAAGAGATGATTCAGAGTGGATAAGTGATGAATGTGGACCCTTTAAGGTGTAAGTGACAGGTGAGATTTGACCTGAAGAGTTGTCTCTCCTGAGTTCAGCCATGTGACAAGACTAGCAGTCCACTTCTATCTTAAGAATTAGGGACACTCAGCAATCTGATCACATGAGGACCAGGACAATGAAGACCCTAACAATCCTCAGGAGGGATTAGCTCATTAATGAAGCTTTTATGGTTTCAAACCTCGGTGCTCTGCTGATTTCTGTTTGAACTGAGAAAAGTCCCCTGGAGGAGAAGCCAAACACTGAACAGTCTGGGCTTCCCTACTAGGCCTGATGCCCCCATGACGCAGATAAAGAGAAAAAGACAAGAATCAAATTTACAGTTTTAAATCACATTGATTGTAACCATAGCCATAGCCTCTTGTGACACATTCCTAACTCCTAATCTCTGTTTGCACATTACTTCTCTCCAATCAACAGGAGCAACTCACATCAGCTGAGGCCTAAAGTGGTGGATCAGAGAACACAGGGCCAGGCCGGACCTCCAGGACTGGGTGAAGTCTTTAATCTTCACATTCTTATAACCTGTGGTGTGTTTCTGGCACCATTTCAACAACTCCTCGTAACCACTGACTGAATCTGAAACAACACAAACATATAATCAGTGATAGGTCTGTCACCTCAGACACACTGTAACTATGGGACCAACTAAACACCAGAACAAATGTTGAGCTTTTAGTTGTACAGACGAGTGAATTACCTTGACGCATGTGGCACCCAGTAGCCCTCAGTTTGGTGCTAAATGGATGATTTTTATCAGCGTCATAAAGGTGATTGACCTGAATCAATGAGAAATCACCATGACAACAAATGACATTTATTAATCTTTAGGACATTTTGCTAGTCTTGACTGTTGTGTTTTCCTGATAAGTTTCCACAGAGTGACACTCAGAGTTCTGTAAGACCGTTTCCCTCAGACTATAATCTCTTTGAATGACCTTCAGGAGGATAAACTGATCTGTGTCTGTTGGGTAAATAAGGGATACCAGTGCTGACCTGGTGGATCTGAATGGAGGACGTGTTGACTCTCTTGTACCGTGTTTTGGGGTCGATGCTGTACTGGGAGTAGTTCTTACTGGTGTTGTCTGGTGTGGTCTGGGAGAGGAGCTGGTAGATGCTTTCTCTGTACATTTATGAAGAGGTTAAATTACAGACCAAACATAAAACAACACAAGAACAAAAGATACAACAAATACACATAAACAGTTTCCCATCATGAGAACTGATTATATCATGCATGCTGCTAACCCTCAGACATAAATCTTTCTTTTAGCTTTCCTGTGACTGTTTCACACTTGTAGTAGAATCTAGTGTTTGGTGTTTGTGTGACACAGAAACTGTTAGCACAGCTGGCAGGAAACAAGAGAACAGGAAGATTACGTAGTCTAGTTTCTCGTGACCCTGATTGTGTTGAAAAAAAGGTAATTGTTCATTTCTTGTGCAGCTCAAGGGGCTTTTTAAAAAAAATTATCTATAAGATGTAGTTACCTCTCAGCTAGGACCTTCAGATGTGGGACCCCCATACCCCAGCTCCTCACCATCCACACTGCGTCAAAGGCAGCGAGGAAGCCACGGGCGACGCCTGTCCCCAGAGGCCAGAAGGGCTGCAGAGACCAGAACATGGGAGGTTGTTAGGATGATCTCACAATTAGATGTGGACCAGTTACTAGAATCAAGGTAGACCTCAGTTTTAAAAAGTCACAAAATCAAAACCACTCATGTTCCAGAGGTTTAAATGTCTCTCTAACACAAGATGAAAACCGCACCGAGCTGAGGTTCCTCTCCCTGTCCCCGTCCAGTCCACGATGCTGAAAGGCTAGCAGTTACACAAATGAGCCTCATGGTCGATGTTGGTGAGCCTCCAGACTCAAATTTAGAATTTTGAATAAACAATCATAGATAGCCCTGGTTTAGAGAAATAAGGTTCTCCAGTTTTGTACTTTTGGAGTACAGGGGGCACTCCTGAGGCCTTTTATGACTCCGTGGTGGCATCAGTCTTTTTCTATGGTGTAGGCAGTTGAAGCAGTAGCTTATCTAAGTAAGTGGTTAGAGCAGCTGGTCAGGAAGGCCAGCTCTGTCAGGGTGTCCTCTTGACACAGTGCAGACAGTGGGAGACAGAAGAACTCTGGTATAAATAACATCCGGGTTGGACAACGTCTCCCATCCCGTGATGCTGTTCAGTGACAGGCTGCTGCATCCTGATGCAGGAAGGAGTGTTATCGTAGGTCCTTCCTCCCAGCAGCTGTTAGACTGTAGAACCATCACTGTGCCCAACAGTGTTTACATCCCTGCTGTTAGTTGCACTCTATTCGACTCTATTTGCAGGACCTGAACTGAAGAGCAGCTGCTTAAGGAGGACATAACTTCAAATTTCTGTTCATTTCTACAGAAGCACCACCTGTCTCCACCAAAGTCAAGGAAATGTTATCCTGAAATGAACATTTCCTATCATTTAAGAGAATGAAAGGAACATGTGGGTTATTTTGAAGTGGCGTTCTATCAGTGATTAGGACCAAACGTCACTTAAAGCAAGCAGAGCCTAGAAACAAAAAGATGTCCTCTAATCAGAGCAATACCCATGTCTAGTCAGATCAGAAGAGACGCTGCTGCAGCTCGATGACAAATCAGCAACTAATTCTTATGCATTTATAACAAGTCTTGTTCAAAAAGAGTCACACTGATGAGTTAGAATGCTACATCCTCTGTTAGTAAACCACAATTTAGAATGAAACCATATTTAGTTTAACAGCAATTACTATGTTCCTAGTAATAAACATAAACAAACAAACAGGTAATGTAGCCAAGACGAGTAGAAATGGACTGGTCTACAAAATTAACACTTTTTAATCGGTAATAAAATATCTGGTCTCGTGTCGATGCCCTCAGGTGATTCCATTATTCTTTACAGATGTTCAAGATTTAAAAATAGCCATTTGCTGACATACAGAGAACATGTGTTTGTGTAGACAAACGAGTCCGTTACAGTCACTTTCAGAGTTATATGCATTAACGTTAAAAGACCCTGGACTTAATCTGCTGCTCTGGTCTCGTTCCTGCTAACTGATCAGCTATTTTTCAGACCATTTTCTCCTCTCATTCAATGTCACACTCCGTCTATCTGCAGTTAATCCACTGCGTCTCATCTCATTTCAGAACCTCAAATCTATTGACATGGATGCTCTTTGTGCCAACATTGACAATATGCTAATCCTGGACCACCTCTCCAGCCCTGATGAACTTATTTCTGCCTATAATAATGTCCTAAAGGGCATTCTGAACTCTTTTGCGTCTCTATAAAAGAACTGGTGTCGCTTTGCATAAAGAACAGTATCCAACTCATCTACGTATCTCTGCCAAATCCGAGTATTTTTCTGGACTCAAAGCTTCAAACGCTGTTAACACTAGAACACTATTCTCATTACTGAATAAAATAGTCCAACCACCCAACTCCTTACCACCTCACATGTACTCTGCTGACACCTGCCAACCTTTATTTTTGTTTTTCATAACGTTTACCAGCGCCTACCCCCTGATTCTCCACTTCTTCTCCAGCTCCTTCCCACCATTCTAGATAAAACTTGTCTGTCCTCTCTCATTCCTTTCATAACTGCCATCATCCACTCCTCTCTCACTGCCAGTATAGTTTCATTTCAACTTAAAACTGCTGCAGTCACTCCCATACTGAAAAAAAAAACAGGTTCTGATCCTAACAATTTTAATAATCTTCGCCCCATTTCTATTTTACCTTTTATCTCAAAAATCCTGGAGAAAATAGTAGACTTCATTCTCATTTGTCATGTAACTGCCTTTATGAACCCTTTGAGTCTGGTTTCCGCCCGGACATAATACAGAATCTGCACTCGTGATGACCTAACTGACTCAGGTTTACTCTCCATCCTCATTCTCCTTGATCTGAGTGCAGCCTTGATACCTTCTCTCATTCCAGTCTTCTTGACAGGCTCTCATCTATCGGCATTTCCCATAACACACTCAACTGGTTTCACTTTTATCTCTCTGGCCACTCTCACATACAGTATTCCAGAAATTTAACATTCAGTTTCACTTCTTTGCTGATGACACCCAGCTTCACTCGTCTGCTAAACCTGATTCCTCATTCCCACCTCCCTCCCTCTCCTCCCCTCAGGTTAAGTCTGGGTTGACAGTACTCTCTCATTTCAGTCTCATATCAATAACGTCACTCGGTCTGCCTACTTCCACCTTCGCAATATTAACCGCCTTCGCCCCTCTCTTTCTCCCCATTCTGCATCTAAACTCATCCACAGTCTAGTCACGTCCCAGATCGATTACTGTACTCACCAACTCAAAAATCTCTCCACAAGTGGGTTCAGAATTCTGCTGCACGTGTCCTCACCAACACTCCCCTAACTCACCATATCAGCCCAATCCTCCAGCTACTTCACTGGCTCCCAGTTAAACAACGAATCCAGTTCAATCAAGGTCCTACTTCTCACCTTCAAAGCTATTCATAATCTCCCCCCCATATCTATCGGACCTTATTCATGTTGTTGCTCCTGTCTGCTCCCTCAGATCATCATCCTCTGTACATCTTAGCTCCATCCTTCCATCTTAGCTCCTTAGCAACTGAAAGCTCTGCTCCCCACCTCTGGAAGCATCCAGAACTCTGATTCGCTCTCCACCTTCAAATCCAGACTCAAAACCCACCTGTATCAAACTGCCTACAGTCTATGAATTAGCTTTACCTTGTATTTTGGTTCTGTATTGCCTCAGGTTTTATGAGTCTTGTGCTTTAACTCGATTTTTATCATTTTAATTGTTGCAGTGGTGTCCAAAGTCAGTCCTCAAGGGCCGGTATCCAGCATGTTTTAGTTCCTTCCTTGCTCCAACACACCTGAATCAATGGTTGAATCACCTGTTCTGCAAGAAATCAAGTTCTGCAGAAGGCCACTGACTAAAATCAGGTGTGTTGAAGTAGAGACTTCTAAAACATGCTGGATACCGGCCCTCCAGGATCAGGATTGGACACTAATATAATATTAGTTTAATCACGCAACACAAACTCACAGACTGCCTTAATGTAAGACAGCCTGCTGCTGTCAGAAAAGTCACTCGAGTGCATTTTTACTCTGGTAACTTTACTTGAACTTTACCATAATTTTAGTACTTTTTATATCTCTGGTTACAATTAATCTAAAATACCAGGATATCAAAAACAATATGTGGGGCCTATATAAATAAAACTAGACTCAGAATAATTTCACAAAAGAGCCTCTTGATTGTGATCATGACTCAGAAACCACAGACACGTCAGCCGTTATACTAAGAGCCAAAGAGGACATGCTCAACATGCTGCTACTTCTTCCAGTAACAGTGAGATGGTATCATGTTTACCAAAATCCCATTCCTTCCATAGCATGCTCACATCAACAACTATAAAGGCACTAAAACCTGTCACCTGGAGCTGGGTTCATAACAGTTCACATCCACACAGCATCAACGCTGTAAGATTATTCTGTCAATAAATGAATATTAAGTCTCAAATGCTTGTGTCACAAACCAACTTCACCTTCTTGCTCAAACATGGTAATCTGTGGTTTGACGCGGTAATTCAGGCCACAGACAGTCAGCAGCAGACACAGCTAACTGATGTGAAGGAACACTGAGAGGAGCCAGCTGTGTTCAGCTAGATTTATGATTTCATGTCTTTGAATGATCTGTAGTGGGTTTTATGATGGCAGCTGGCTCCCTGTTGCTTTATGGTCCATGGAAAAAACCAACTTTTACCTAAGTTTCATTCAAAAGTTAGTTAATGTTAGTAAAATAATACATGATGAGAAACCAGTGGGTCACAGTGACTACCACTGGGTGAACTCTAACTCTCATTGGATGAACATCTACCACTGATTAACTCTTGGTCACAACAGCTAATCAGTATTGGCAAACATTAAAATGGTCCAAACTCTGCTAGTTTTGTAAATATTATATTATTAGCTGAGTGGTACTCACACCACTCTATACTGCTAACAGACTGAGAAAGCTTTTGCGCTTTGTATGAGACCAAGTAGAATAGAAAAAAATGTGACCAAAACAGTTATAACTTCATTTTTTCTAAACCTTCTACAGCTCTATAGATCTACCCAGAGACCTCGTCTCTTTGGCTTTTAACTCAACTCAAGTGGGACTCCTGTTTTGTACTTTTATTACGTACATTGTATTTTGTTATTATATACCTTTTCTTATGCTTAGCTTTTCTAATTTGTTATTTTGCACATTTATTTTATTGTTTTGCATACTAGCTCAGTTGGTAGAGTGGTCGATCTGGCAACCGGAGGGTCGCCAGTTCGATCCCAGCTCCAGCTGGGTTAGATAGCACTTTGGGGAGTGTAGAACACTCTAGAAAGTGCTCTATAAATACAGGACTTTACCTTTTTACCTTTATTAGCTGCATATTTGCTCTTACCTGTTCAGCACTTTGGTCAACCTTCACAGTTTTTAATGAGCTTTAAAAATAAAGTTTGCTTTGAGATTAGTAGTCATTTACATTTTCTAATCTTTTAATTTATAATTACGTATGTACAATTATTAGGGATGTCCCGATCCGATCACGTGATTGGAAATGGGGCCCGATCACGTGATTTCAGACTCGATCGAAATCGGATGTTACCTCCCGATCCGGACTCGATATTATATTACAGAATTTCCTCCATATGTGCCCGGCTACAGCAAAATAAAAGCCACTAGACCCGGGACTCGCCCTCCCCCTGAGCGGACCGCAGCTTGTCATTCTGAACTCAGGTATTTCTGAGGAAAAAAATGAGATTTTTCTCAAAAAGTTACTTTAACCACAAACTAATTAATGGGGATTTTGTGCACAGAGAATATATGTTTGAGTATTTAAATATATAAATATGATAGATTTCTATGTGAATGGATGGATGGATGTCTATTCACTCACACGCACGCACACACACGTCACCCCCCTCCCTGGACAGCCCACCACCATGGTTTTTAAAAATCCTAGAGGAAACCCTGTATATGTATATATATTCTCATAATTTTTTTAACACATCTATAGTTATGCGGTGGCACAGAGTTAGACCTCTTGACTGACTGTCTTGATGACAACAACACTGTAAAAGTATCATATCGGTATCGGCAGATACTCAAAATCAAATGACTCGGACTCGGACTTGAGGGCAAAAAAACCTGATCAGGACATCCCTACAATGTATGGTGGGATGGTTGGGTACAATCTCATATGGAGGACATTACTGGAGAGCTAATAGAGTCTGATAAATGAGAATGTACAAAGTCCCATACAGGAGGAGGAGCCAAACCATTTACAACTTTATAAATGATACTGGCTAGATTACAGGGGTGGGGGTCTGGAGGTGGAGAAGAGGGGTTTGATATCAACCCTACACCTAAAAACAACAGCCAGTATCCATTTAATATAGTGTGACTTTGTTTTTAGACAGTAAAAACGACAGAGATCAAAACTGCCTTTAAAAATGCAGGGGACATGTATTCCCCTGCACCCCCCCAAATTACGTCCATGTCTTCCACCAGGCATGGACTGGCCATGGCACCGCTGGACTTGTGGTGGTAACGGTGGTCCAGTCCGGTCAGGCAGCCCGTGATCTGCTTGCTTTAATCTGCACTTCCTGTTTCGGGGTTCAGCTAAAGAGCGCTCAAAAGGTCACAGATGCTCAGTGATGCTGGCGTCGTAACACCGGTTACAGGAAACGGCGGTGTGTTACAGCATGGTATCACGTGTAGTCGAGCATGTGATCACTTCCTGAATGTGTGGGCTCTAAGGAGCCTCACAGGTCTGCACAGTGACACAAACACTGCCAGGAGACCAGCCCAGCACACTGTAACGGAAGTACGCATGCATAAACAGTAAAGAGATTAAAATGAAATTAAAAACATAACGTGCTACATATGGCTGCAATTAATTAATCACAATTATCAACGCGATAATTTAACACCCCTAAAAATAGCTTATTTTTCTCATATTTTTAACATATTTGATGTGCTGCTTGTTTTACAAAAGCAGAAAATTTAATTCTAGGCACCAGGATTCATGTCTAAATTGTGTGTGTGTGTGTGTTTTTTTTTTTAATCATTTAAAAAATGACCCTATTTACAGGTTGGTCACAATCAAACAGGAAAGATGACATCAAACAGCAGTCTCTTACCTCCACTAGGCAGTCTCCAACCAGACCAAGTAGCAGCTTCTTGCCCCTCCTCTCACGAACCAGCGAGGCGTTCTCGGCCCGGTGCATGCAGGTGAAGTCAAACATGGCCACATCTGGTTTGCCGGCGGGATTCTGAGCAAACTGGAGGTCAGGCAGTTGGCCACTGGTGGAGAAGTCTGCAGCGTCATGAGCGTAGTGGCACAAAGCCATGTGGTCCACATTTCCAGGAGCCAGCAGCTGCTCTGCATCATTATAGTCCTGTAGACACAAATTAAGATATATTCAGACTATTTAGGACTAATCCTGGTTTACTGTAATGGAGAAAGAATAAATTGTTGTTACATTGCTTTTCTTTAATGGTTAAAGCTGCAGCTTGTGCCAGAAGAAATCAGTTTTTTGTGGTAATGGATGTTCGGTTCTCACCTTTTTAATGACCCCTCTATTCAGCAGGCTCTTCTTCTTGGCAGTCATGACAAAGTAGTGGGTGCTGTCTTTGTAGTAGACAATATTCTCCAGATCGATACCTGGAATTGAAAACAGAGAGAGAGAGCAGGGGGTAAACACACACATGCCAGCAGACAAAGAAGATAATCAGAGATTTACTGTTTGTCAATAATTATCAGCATCTACTGGTAGAACTGGTTTCCAGATGGGTGTCAGACAATAGGAGATTAACTCGTTAAAGGGCAAGTACTCCTATTTGATCACATGATGCTTAAATTTTGACATGTAACCTAAACCTAAAACTTTTACAATAAAATGTTTAAATAAATGTAAAAAGAAAAAATCAGTACAAAAGATTAATACAGTAGAAGTCAAATAAGTAGAATACATTTTAAAAAATATTTATTTTAATAGCCCTCAATCACCTAAACTTTACATTTCCACATGTCTCAGTGAGCGCACTAAAAGATCTCAGTGGGTGTGATGAGGCTAAATTTAACGTGATTACATTTTATGTAAATGAATTTAAAGAGTAGCCGGAGCAGAGATGAATGACTGGTTTCATCACGGAGAAGTTCCAGGAAATGAAACGAGGATTAGACGCCGGTTTAACAACACTGCTGCTCATTTCACAGTAAATCCAACCCGACAGTGTGAACATTCATTTAAACGCCGCAGAGGGGCATTTACAAAACACTTCCTGTCTTTTCTCAGTGCTTAAAGGTACCACCAACTTAAATACGCTAACATTATATAACCTTGTGACTGTACCTCGAATGCTCTGGTCTGCTTTCAGCCGTTCACTCATTCAGAGACCCGGCTCAGAGTGGAGCTATCCAGACCAGATTCGTATTCTCATACAAACTCTACTTCAAATGTTTCCTAAGTAAGTAAGTCAGTAAGTAAGTAAGTAAGTCAGTAAGTCAGTAAGTAAGTTTTATTTATATAGCACCTTTCATAGGAATAAATCACAAAGTGCTTAACAAAACAACAATCCTCAGATGTGGACGGTTAAAACCTGGTTTCTTGTTCTTGCTATTAACAAATTGTGCTCAACTGTTACGTAGTTCGTTTATAATAAAGACCTATCATTCACACCAGAGTTTTAAAGTAAAGACATAACTGAAAGCGGTTTTACTGATACTTTATGGTATTTTAGTTAAAGTATGTTTGAATATTGTGTTATATTGTAAAGAACGGACTAGAGTTCTCAAAAGGCCCCAAAATTCAAACCGAACCTGAAATGATGTCAAGGACTTGGAAGCCCAAACCCGGTGTGGCCTGACATCATCGCATTCGGCTTGGGCGGTATTATGTAATACCGTATACACCTGGTGTTTAAAAATAGCAACAGTACTCGTTTCAATACTTTCATGAAAATAAATGCACGATCAGAGCGGGTCTGCCGGTGAGCTGATGGTAACGTTGGGCCGGTCTGGGAGCCGCGGGTGTGTTCGCGAGCTCACAGCGTTTCAATCAACAGCGATTGCTGTCCGAACCGAACATCAGCTGTAAGTGCTCATGGTGGGAGCCATGACAGAAAATGCCCAGGCCGAATTATGGTCCCAGTCCAACCCTGTTCCCGGTAATACCGTACACCGCGGGAAAATGTGGAGGAAGTTTGATGGTATCAGAATTTGGATACCGCCCAAGCCTAGATCACATGTAACATTTGGATGTAAAAAAAGTTGATCCCCTGTGTGGCTCAGCAGTCTGGCTTCCCTGGCTCAAATAAAGGGTCTTTATTCACTAAACAGGGCTGCACCATTCTGGATCAAATGAGAATCAGGATTTTATTGGCTTAGAATTGAGATCACGATTCTCACGATTTTTTTCCTATATAAATATTTATTACTCTTATTACCTGCACATCAACTTCGTAACAGCCGACACCGAACATAAAAACAATAAATGTCTCTCTTGTCTTCTCTTACACACATTTTTTAACTTTGTCATTTGAGGGAGAAAGAGGAAGCGCTTGTTTTCATGCAGGTTACGTCCCGGATCTAATGCGGTACAATCGTTGTCTTCTTTTTTTTTTTTTAATAGCTGTCATTTGGAAATGAGATCGCATACAAGTATGAACTGAGATCGTGTTTTTTTAACGATTGGTTGTGCAGCCCTAACTCTAAAATGGACACAACATTTTTAAGAGTTGCATTCAGGAGGTCACACAGTTCAGAACCCAACGGTATAGTTTATACTCTCATTCACTAAAAGTCTTTGTTTTCCTGTGTCTTTAGGGTTTCTACCTGTTTGAGTGAGTAATTCCTGGAAGAACTTCTGGTTATAGATTCGAGCTACACCACTGATCTCTTCAACCTGGGCCTCAGCAGCCGTGTTCCCGTTGATGAAATTGACTGTGATGCCAATGGCCAGTCTTCCTCTCAGCTTCTTGTGCTTAAAACCTGACAGTTTGAGAAAACAAATAAATAACTGAATCGATGAGCATTTATTTACTGAAAAAAGTTGCAAAGAAAACGTTTTAGTTTTGAGTTGATAACAGGAAGCTGTGACGATCTGGTTTGTGCTTTTTATTACAACAGGGTGAACAAAGTGGTTCAAGCGTGTGCGAGTGTTCGTCTCACCATCAGGGACAAACGTTCCTCCACCTGCAGAGATGAAGACATCAAACTGGAAGGCTGCAGCGGGATGAGACTGAGGCTGTACTTTGGCCATCCAACCTTTCAAAAACACATAAAACATTTTATTGCATGTTCTGTGTCGGTATATTAAAAAAAAAACTTTAAAATAACAACCGAAGACCACGTAGGAGAGAGGTGGCTGTTGAGTACCATTTTCTCCAGAAGGTTCGATCAAACCCTGGTACTCCACAGCAGTGTGCACCTCCACCCCGAGGAGAAGACACACTTTCAGGAGAATCAACTGCAGCTGGCGGATGCCTGAAAACACAACAGATTAACAAACTATTAAAGACCATCTTTATTTTTCATGCATCAGACAATACTTTATGAAATTAAGAGCCTATGATCCCCTGAAGGAATGCATATCTAAATACCTAAAATTAGCTGCTAATGTTTCCACAGATCTGCAGCATTGTCTCTCCTGATTTGACCAGCCATGAGTATTGTTCCAGTCAGAGGATGTTTTCCCGTTTCTGGAGACACCATTGAGTATATCTCAAAGTGATGCTATGTGGTCACATCTGGACGACTCACATACATGAATTACGCTAAATCCATATTTAGAGCCACTGCCGAGAACACAAGAGTGAGCAGACATCAGATGCACCAGAACGGTCGGCGGTGTGAAAACACACACACACACACACAGCTGTGATGCAGCACTAGATGAAGCTGTGGATAGGAAACATATTATTCCAATGGATGGGAGCTATTAACGAGGAATGTAAGAAAATATCGATACGGCAATACATCACAATATTTTCTTTCACTGTATTATATTGATATCGTGATATCTGTATCGCAATATTTGCTGTATCGAAATTTAACTTAAATTATTAATTTTTATTTTATAAAAAAAATAAAATAATGGAACATTAACTCATTGGCTGTCAGCCGTTATCTGAAAATAAAGCCCCTCACTGCCAGCGTTTTTGAGCATTTTTACTGTTGTTTGAAGTGTCAGAATATTGTGCTCTTTGACTATGTAAACACCAAAACCAGTAAAAGAAAGAACAGACTCTCTTCTTTCATCAGAAAAAGACGGTTTGTTTGTAGCTTTTTCCGTTCTTTCACAATCTGCTGTAGAACATAGGTGGGTTTCACCAAAAACACCTGTTTCTGACCAAAAACTGGAGAAAACTGGCTTTTTGTGTAAACAGAGAAGTCAGGCAGAAAATGTCAATATGAACTATGATGTAAATAATCATCATCACACACACTCATCATATATAGACCTATGTATAAATACATACATATTATATATATATATACTTGTAGATTTATATATGTGTATATGTTCTGGTCGTCTTTGGCAGCGAATGAGTTAATGATGACAGTAATTTTTGTAGTAAAATTAAAAGTATGACCGCTAGTTGGTGGCTGTTTTCACCTTCTTCGTTCGTTAAGTTTTTAGAATGCTGTGAGTTTTTCTACTCTTAAATTATGTTTTTAAAAAATCACAATATATGGTCTTACTCATAGTATTGCATTATATTGCAATATATCGTATCGGCTGCTCTGTATCGCGATACATATCGTATCGCCAGGTTCTTGCCAATACACACCCCTACTATTAACCAGTGCACTCAAGTCCTAAAGGCCATCTTTTCTTCATACTGCAAACTGTAAAGCCACTCACTGATGTGATCCAGAGAGCCAGAGCAGAATTTTCCATAGAACATTTTGGCTCCGAGCTCACGGAGGTCATAGATGGTGAAGGGCCACAGGTGGAGAACGTTGTTCCTGGTGAACTCCTCTCTCTTCTCCAGCACCACCACCTGAGCCCCCAACAGGGACAGTTCGATGGCCGTTCTCAGCCCACATGGTCCAGCACCCAGCACCAGGCACTGGGAGAGAGGACAGAATGACGTTCAGCAGCTGGGACACGGCGATAAGAACGAATAAGGCTTTAAGCTCCCAGTGGGACCTAATCCCAATAAGATGTTTAATTTGATCTAAACTCGAACACGTTGACAGTAGTTTGTAACGCTGACAACATTTACCGTACTCTGTCCAAATTTTATTTCTTTTTTAGACTTTGCCGACTAAATATCTGAAAAACTTTTAATGGCATCATTAATATTAAAAGTTTTGGAAAACATCAACAATGTGCTGATTCAGCATTACAGTAAATCATGTGGCATACAAAATCCCCTTCCACAACGCCGTTTACAACAGCTTAGGCGTGTGATAATAAACAACGTCTAAAGGACGTGATGAGATAAGAACAAATGGGTTAAGTCACTCAACTGCACCTGTAATCAAAACATATGTCCAAGAGTTAATCAGTTGTAGATAAATGTGTAATGATTACGTTCTGGCAGTTTCACTGAAACCAATCTAGTGGTTAGTGAAACATTTTGCTAATGAACACACACACACACACACACACACACACACACACACACACACACACACACACACACACACACACACACACACACACACACACACACACAAGAATAAAATATTTCAACAAATAACAATTAGATGTCAAACTCTCCTGTACCTTGTTCTCGCTGCAGGCTTCTCCCTTCTGATAAACTGCTTGAGATGCTCTCTTGTCCAACTTGGTCCACAACGTTTTGGCCTTCCAGTAGTTCAGCCGCTGCTTTAGTTTGGAGTAGAAGCTCCTGAAATCCTTAGGATTAATGTTCAGTTGCCTGCAGAGCTCAACGAAGTGCTGCTTCACTTCCTGGCAAGTCTTGGCTTGGACGTAGAGGTCAAAGGTAGCATGAGAAGGATTCACAGGATCCTGGCTCGCCATGGCTGACGATGGAGGTCCAGGTCCTTCTGAACACCGAGTTCAGTCGTAGAGCTGTGAAAAAGGAAGTTATACCACAGCATTAACACCTCCCACCAGGAAACTATTTAACTGTGAAAAAGACGATTCCTGCAAATGATGAGTGTGAGGGTGAAGTTCATGTCTTTGTTGTTTGGATTTATGAAGGTGATCCTGTCTTCAGGGTTGTCCACATACTGTTTTACAGGAAGTCTCCTCCACTCATAACGTGAGTAATCGTTCAAACGATTTACTGCTGAGCACTTCCAGTTGTCCGAGTCATCTCTGACTTCCTCCTTTGCGGTTTCTCTGATTAGCCTCGTCTTTCTTTTTACAACCACTTTACAAAAGAACTGAATGTTTACAGCTCGTGTGTCATTCTCACAAGCTGCCTGAGGGTGAGTCAGATTCAGTAGGACGCTATTTTACCACGTTAGGACTGGTTCACCTCACCTAAATGATAATCTAATGTTTTTTTTGTTTTTTTTTAACTGTTTGTTTCATTAATTTCAATCATACAAATTGCTTTACTTGATCTTTATTTAGAAAATCAAACCAACAATCCTATAAAGAAGACCTAATCTAATCCTGCTGCTGATTGGATCTGCAGTTTAAATTCAATAGAAAATACACTGTTTGGTGATTTATCCACAGAACATCTAATTGTGTCTTCCACAATTTAATTAATGTTGAGACTCTGATCCAGTAATCCCTTTGTGTTTTAAACCCATTTACCTTAACAGGCCCACTGTCTGGGGCTGCTACCTAAATAGATCAACAACCCTCTAAAGAACACAACTTTACCTGCCAAAACACAGTCCAGAGCGAAGATTCTCAAATGCTAAAACCCCATAATTAACATCTGATTGACAATTTTGCTTTACTGTAATTTACAGTTAGAAATGAGGAAGAACCCATTTATGGTCCCTGCCTTAAAACTCACTGTTAAAACCCACTGCTCTAGACTATCTACCTTTCTTGCGGAGGCTGAGAAGCGCGACACCCTGATAGATCCCTTAAACTTTTAATCATTAAGTTAAAAGTTTAAAGCTTTGAGTGTACTACTAATAGTCGAGACAAACATCTCCTGCTGTAAAGAACCAGATTACCTTTAATGAATTTTGTGCAGAAGAAATGTCAAACAAAATGCTCCTTTTTAAAGGAAAAGTACATAGAAAATGAACGTGAACAAGACAGAGAGACTCTGTTGAACAGCTCTGTTATTGGATCAGTAGTCAGTTGTTTTGTTAGCCCAGAGGCAAAGAAGTTTAAAGAACGCTGGAAAGAGGAGATTTGGTGTGGTTAATTACAAGGCACACATGAACTACAGCTAGTAAAGTTGATGTATGTTGTGACAACATGTTCTTGGGGGTGGGGACCAGTATCCATTTAATACAGTCATGAGACTGCCACATCACACTACCTTTGACTATCCTTATAAGGGTGTTTATTGTACAGGTGCATTTGTTATCTACAGTTGAATCCAAGAAGTCTAAGCATGTTTAGAATGCTGCACCATGTCTGGACATGAGCAACATGTCAGGAAGGACAGGAAAAACAAATTCATCCTTTGCATTTTTACTTTTGCATTACATTTTCTGTTTGTTTCCTGAAAAAAAGACAACATAATGTTGATGCAGATTGTAGAGAGAACTGCCAATAACCACAAAAGTCCTGTTTCTGTTTTCAACCCTCTGTAGGAACGTTTATGTTTATTCATTTAGCTGACGCTTTTATTCACAGAGACTTACATCTTATCAGTGGTGAGCCAGCAAGGCCTTCTCTGCTGGCCTAAACTTACTCAGGAAAGTAAATGTTATTTTTTGGGTGTAAATATAAAAAAAAAAATCTCTCCCTGATCTGTTCTCTTTATATCATATTACATCTGCTTGGTTGCTCTGCTCCCAGTGTTAAAATACCAAGGTAGGGTATTATCCAATCAGATTTCAGCCAGATTGTGATGTCAGGTAGTTTTGAAGTGCCTGAGAATATATGTCTATGTGCCTGAGCCTTCTGAATCACCAGAGCAGCCCCTATCCACTGTAAGAGGACAGAGACGGTCAGTTGAAATAATCAATCAGCTCTCGACTCTGTGACTTCCAGGCCCTCTAGTCTAGAAGGTCTTACGTTCATGTTGACATAAACGCGTCCTGTGATTGGACACATTTCGCTGTAAAAGTGGCATTAAGCAAAATATCTAAACTTAACCTGGAGATAAGTTAGCTACCGACAGCTATCGGTGTATTTCTTAACCCACGATGGCTGAAGGAGGTGATAGGGGTCATGTTCCAGCAGGGAAAACAGTTTGTCTGTTGTTTTCTGACAAGGAACTATGAATTTTACCCGTGGATAACAGCGCTAGCAACTGGTGGATTTGGTGTTTGGAGCTACTCTGTGGAGGTGATCCATGTAGGTGAGTCCAAGCATTTTAGTTGTATTTTTATTGTGTGGCGTTGTTTTTGGCAGCCACTTTTGGACTAAAATACTGATTAGTTTTAGTCACATTTGAGTCATGTCTGTGTGTGATAGCTTTAGTCCAGTTTTAGTCGACAAAAACTCACAAGGTTTTAGTCTAGTTTTGGTCAGTTTTAGCCAAAAAAGTGTTAATCCTTTAAAAAAGTTATAAGGTCAATAAGTTAGAAATTAGAATCACATCAATCTATCAATCAATGTATTAGTTTTGGCATTAAACAGGAAATGTAACAGAAAACATCAAAAAATGGACAAAACTACAATAACCAAAGCATTCAATCAACACTAGAAGAGTTGGTCTAACTTTCAGCCATAATTATAGCAAAGACACGTCGCTATTTAATGAATAAAATCACTAAAAGCTCATTATCCTAGCCATTAGCTCATTAGTGGTTTGATTGGCTGAATGTAGCACCACATTTTTAGTAAAACAAAAGAAACAAACAAAGCAAAAGACCCTCAGTCAAGTTGACTAAATAAGGACAGAATATGGAATCAATCAGCAGGGTTGTCACAAGCTGTCAAGAAGGATTCTTTGAATAAATATCCATTTGATTAGCGCGCCACCAGAGAGACATTAGACTGATCGCCCCAGAACTAATCAAAGGGTCAGACCCTTCACAATAAAACTTCACATGATCGACAGTAAAATTAGTTCACCTAAGCATCGTCTCACAACTTCACATATTAATGGTTTTGTCTCGACGCGCCGTCGAATACCAACAGACGTCCCGTCACATTAACGTCATCAAAGACCCGCATTTACCTCGTCTGTGTCTCGTTAACGTCTAGAAAATAAAGTTGTGTTAACGCTTTAATTTCGTTATCGTCTCGTCAACAAAAACAACACTGTTATTGAGTTTTTGTCATTTTATTTCGTTGGTAATAAATGACCTGCAGCGTGTGTCACTGAGCTTCCACAGCACCGCTATGTGATCATAGCTGCACATAATACCACGACGTAACACACCTGGACCGGTTCGGGCCTGTCCAAAAATGTGAACTGACCAGCCTATATTCAGGGTGATGTAATGTGTGTGTGATTCTGTATGGATTCTGGAGCCGTGGTGTCGTGTTGATGGTATTATGAGGTGTATTAATTTAAGTTGGACTGAATAGGAAAACACTGAAGGCCTAGAGGTGAAATGCACGACCTGCCACTGTATCTTATATACACTTATCAAACATGTTGTCGTCTGTGGGGGAAACCGGAGAACCTGGAGAAAACCCACGCATGCATGGGAAGAACATGCTAACTCAACGCAGAAAGGCCACAGCGGGACTTGTGACCTTCTTGCTGCGAGGCAGCAGTGCTAACAACTTCACCACCATGAAGTAAATGTGGTCCAAATATGACATAAAAAACTTGTTAATGTAACAGCTAAACACCCAACTGTGAATTTAATATATCCAAATATAGAGACATCAGTCATAATCAGACCATCAACTAAAAACCCAAAACACACTGACCTGTCACTTCATAAGGCACACTGTTCAATCACCTGTTAACACAAATATCTAATCAGCCAATCACATGGCAGCAACTCAATGCCTTTAGTCATCTAGACGTGGTGAAAATGACTTGCTGAAGTTCAAACTGAGCATCAGAATGGAAACAAAAGAGATTTCAGGAATATTAAGCATGACATGGTTGTTGGTACCAGATGAGCTGGTCTGAGTTTTTCAGAACCTGCTGATCATGTGGGATTTGAACCCACAACCATCTCTAGAGTTTACAGAGAATGATCTGAAGAAGAGAAAATATCCAGTGAGCAGCAGTTGTGTGGATGAAGATGTTTTGTTGAGGTCAGAGGTGAATGGGCAGACTGGTTCTAGGTGAAAGAAAGGTAACAGGAGCTCAAATAACCACTGGTTCCAACCAGAACATCATCTGTGATCCACAAAGTGAAGAACCTTAAAGTGCCCATGACATCGGTTTCCATGTTTTCTGACTTATCTATCATGTTGCAACGTTGAGTTCTCACCTTAAACCTGCCAGAAAGAGCAAAAAACGGCGTCCATCTGTCTCCTAGTCCAGCCAGTGAGAAGCTCTTCAAGATTTCAGACCCAGGTTTCAAACAGTTTTTTTCACTCCAGCCCGCTATGAGGTCATAGTGATCCGGACTTGCTTATATGGTAAATTCTCCTCCCACATGCACGCTCATGACACCTGGAGCGAGGCAGTGCCGCCGCCATTGCCCATAGACCGTGTAGTGTTTAGTTTCAGTTTCGTTTCTCTTTCACGTGACAACACTGCCCCCTGCTGCAGCAGAAGTGTCAGGCTGCCAAATAAGGAGAAACCCAGCAGAACCGGAAGGCGGCGCTTTCTTCTGATCTCTGAGTTGCTCGTTAGGAAATAATTACAGCGTATTTTGAGTTATAATGGTGCAACGCTGATCTAGAGGCATCAAAGATTACACCTGTTTAATATAAAGTGATTTAAATATGGAGTCACAGGCACTTTAAAGCAGATGGACTCCAGCAGCAGAAGACCTCACCAGGTGTCTCCTGTCGGCTAAGAACAGGAAACAGAGGCTACAATTCATACAGGATCACCAGAACTGGACCAGATGAGAAAAGGTTTACTGGTCTGAGGAGTCTCGATTTCAGCTGAACCTTCAGATGGTCAGAACTTGGAGTCGACATCATGAAAGCTGGATTCATCCTGCCTGGTATCAACGGTTCAGACTGCTGGTGGTGTGGAGGAGATCTTCTTGTCCCACATTGGGTCCCTTAGTCCCACCTGATCCTGGTTTAACCTCCACAGCTTATTGCTGCTGACCATGTCCATCCCCTTATGACCACAGTGGACCATCTTCTGATGCTACTTCCTTCAGGATGATGCTCCGTGTCTCAAAGATCAGATCATCTCTAAGAACATGTTCTAGAACATGATGATGAGTTGACTGGACTCCAGTGACCTCTACAGTCACCTGATCTTAATCCAGTCCAGAACCTTTGGGATGTGGTGAAACAGGAGATTCACATCATGGATGGAACTGTGATGCTGTCAAGTCAACATGGACCAGAACCTCTTAGGAATGTTTCCAACAGCTTGTTGGATCCATGACATGAAGAATGAAGGTGGTTCAGAAGGCAGAAAGGATCCAACCAGGAACTAGCAAGGTATACCTAATAAAGTGGCCGATGAACGTAATGGAATAAAAACTCATATATTTATTGAAACTAAAGTTCCAAATGTATGTATGAATAGTGAACACTTCTAAATAAAACAAGCAAAATAGTGACTTTTGGTCGGAAAAAATAAATCTTATAAATCTTTTACATCAAGAGCAGGTAGAAGGAGAGCAGGTAGAAGGAGAGCAGGTAGAAGGAGAGCAGGTAGAAGGAGAGCAGGTAGAAGGAGAGCAGGTAGAAGGAGAGCAGGTAGAAGGAGAGCAGGTAGAAGGAGAGCAGGTAGAAGGAGAGCAGGTAGAAGGAGAGCAGGTAGAAGGAGAGCAGGTAGAAGGAGAGCAGGTAGAAGGAGAGCAGGTAGAAGGAGAGCAGGACGCAAACGAACAGAATAATAATCAGACAGGAGGTGGTCTGTGAAGACCTGACAGCCTGTCAAATCTAAAAATAACAGGGTCTTTTATCTGATTATAAAGCAGGCTGCTGTATTTTTACTCACCATCCTTCTGTTTGAACAAACTTTATTAATATCCGTACAGAAAACACACACACACAAAAACCCTGACCAGCTTCTGACACAGAGCTAAAAATAGTCAGAGAAGAGTCATCTGAAATCATCACCTGACTTGTGTTGAGAAAGAAACAGACTGTTTAGGCAGGAGGAAAGGTTTAAGGTGCAGAATCTGAAGGGGAACTGACGTCACCCACCTTACTACAGGAGTGGACTCCTCCAACCTGGCACAAACACACAGAGGAGACCAGAGAAAATGAGTGTGACTGAAACAAAAACACGTTATTTCCTGAACTTATCAGAGTCCAACCAACGCTCTGAGGCATTTAAAGCTGCCGGAGCTCACCGTGATGATAAAAGAGAAGGAATGTGGCACTGAGGGTTTGTTACAGCATGTTTTAGTCTCGGTATGTCTGAGACAGGCGCTGACAGGCGAATTTAAAAGACTAAATGGACAATAAATACATAAATACAATATATTTTAAAAAAAACTGAGGACGTGAACTCAAACAAAGCTAGCAAAACTGACAAAGCTCCTCGGAAAATCCCAGAACTTAGTTCATAAAGTGAATAAAAACCTGGAGTCGCGCTTCGTCCTGAAGTCACCGGCTCTGGAGGCGTCCCGTCAGCGGCTCTCTGTGGAAACGTTTCCCGGTTTCCATGTTTGTTGTCCTCCTTTGTGTTCAGGTAAAGAGCTCACCTCAGCACGCGCCCTGTCGGCCGGCCGAGCTGCGCGGACTGAACAAACACAAACTCTCTTCCGGGACTTTCGCTTCAGCTCGAGCGCGAGCCTGCGCGCGCGACACGGGCGGAGGAAGCAGGTGGTCACCATGGAGATCTGAGCAGAACCAAACCGTGATTTGATGGAGAAAACATTATATCTATAATATTTAATAAAGTCATTTGTTGAAGGCAGAAGTACGGAAGAGGATTAGGGCCACCTAATACACACACACACACACACACACACACATGGAGGAATCACAAATATATATATATATATATATATATATATATATATATATATATATATATATATATATATATATATATATATATATATATATATATATATATATATATATATATATATATATATAATGGTTAGAATTCGGACTTTAATCTCAGAATTATATTGCTCTTCTCCACATTTACCACTCTGTAGGACTCCATGTTGCTCCTGTGTTATTTTATGCTGCAGGGATTTGGGGTGGGAACCCTGTCTGATCAAACACAGAGCAGAAGTTATGAGATTATTGAACCGTCTTGTGTCTTTACCTGATGATAGGAATCGGATCACCAGAAACATCTTTTGTTGGGAACAATTTCATAGATATCCCTGGTCAAATGATGTTTTAGCAATATTCTTCTTACTGTAACAAACAGGACATTTATATTTGCTAATAATTTGCAGTGTAAAACTACAATACTTAAGCAAACTCTATTTCAGATAGATCAGTGGAAAGTTGATGCACTAAAAAGTCTAAAATAAGAAGTTATGTTGAATTTAAAGATCATTTTGTGACGGAGCCTTATGTTGAAGGTCAGTTCAAAAGAAGGCAGCGATCTCTTTGTGCTTAACTTCATTACTGAAAATACTTAGTTATAAGATATGACCTGTACAGTACCCATCTGAAGAAAATAGGACAGATATGTGGTTAAAATATCACTAACAGCAGAGATGGGGATCAGAAGACCTCCTATGCTCTGGACCAGTGGATACAGACTGGAGGGAAAGATGAGGCACCGCCTAAAGCTACAGGAAGCACAATTATGGTCAAAATGGACAAAATACAAAACAGAACAGCAACAAAGAACCCAGGACATCCCTGAATGAGTAAAAAACGAAAATCAAAACAGGAATATGGATGTCTGGATTATAAATCCCATGTTTTTGTTTGTTTCTGAGTCAGTTTGTTCTGAACTGACTATAAAGGAAACACTAATAAAAAATAAAGTGAAAAAAAGAAAAGAAAAAGGAGGTGACGCAAACTGATGTGAGAGTAGAGGATGGAGAGGACAGTGTTGATGGAGCCAGATGATTGGCTGTGGAGACCCTGAAGGGAAATGCTGAAGGAAGTCTGCAGACTGACCACTAGAGGGCAGTGTGCACCAGACCACACATGCTTCAACGTGCAGCTGCTGCTGAGAGGAGCCTCTGAGAGCTCTATAAATCTAGAAGTTTATTAAAAAAAACTTTAATCCGCATTGACTCTGACTGATCCTGAGTCACTAAACCAACAGGAGATACCAGCTGTCTCCTAGTGATGATGATGCAGGAACACCAACATAAGTGGTGTGTATAAGAATGGGATCAATAACATTAAAAGAACTGAATTTCACTAAAACACCTCAAACACCAGTGGGCTGGTGCTGATTAGACTACAGACCTTAGTTCAGTAAATAGTCCTCCAGATTGTTTTTGGAAAAATACTTTGAGTTAGAAATCTTGTATAACTTTGGAATTACAAACAAAGTAGTGACACCTAAAGGATGTGAGACAGGACTGGACTGCTGATGATGACATCACAACAGTCTGATCCAAGACTCTGCTCTGACGTCACATTTTAAAAGCGACCAATCAGAAAACTCTGACATCATCACAAACATCCTCAAAACGTTTGGTCTAATGTGTGAAAACAGCAGGCGGGGTTTGAATGACCAACCTGACAGCCTTTATCTTGAAAAGTCCGTTGGAGTGTGTGTGAGATCCAGAGGGTGAAGGTTAGAGGTTAGTGCTGCTCCTTTGACTCTATCAGATTTAAAAACAATAAATGTCCAGGTGTTGATGGTTGAAGAGCTGAATTCTCTGACTCTTTTCTCAGTGGATCAGTGGATTGAACCTCTACCAGCTCCTCTGACTCAGGGCCTTTAATCCCTAAGCCAAGAAAAGACTAACTTATTGGTAACTGGCTGCCTTCTGAACTCAAACTAGAACAATTTGGCCCAAATCTTATCTAACAGACTGGAAGCAGTTTGACCAGACATAAAAGATGAAACAGAAACAGGTTTGATCTCTGATAATATACCATTAGTATTAGATCTTATTATCTCCTCCAAGATGATGGCTAGTTTGTCTGTAAAGCTTTTGATACTGTTGAGCATCCTTTCAGTGTTTCTGCATTAAAAACTGTGGTTTTGGACCCCTTGAGGCATTAAACTGCTCTGTAGAGCTAAAGTTTGTGACTTCACTGAGCTCTGAGGTCAGTAGGGGAGTTAGACAGGGCTGCCCTGTTTCTCTACCTGTTCCTTATTTGTGCAGCTGCTTGTAGAACAACTTAATTAAATCGAGTCCTTAGGAGGCGTTTCTTGTGCAGACTGTAATTTCTTGATAAGTCAGATTGCAGATGACACTACGATGCATCAGAGGTTCCTCTAGCCCTTAATGCTATCTCTGTGTTTTCTGCATCAGGTTTGACTTTACATTTTCACACATGTGATCTGCTGTGCCTTAAAACTTCTGAGCATTCCTCAATTAATAATATTCCAAGATGCTGTTATTATTTATGAATTAGTATAACAACAGATAAATACTATTATTTCATTTTTCACATCATGGTCAGTCGATGGTACACCCAATGTAGAGCTGCGTTTCCTCTCTGTCGTCACTAGAGGGCAACAGCTGTCAGTCCACCTAGGATGCTGGAGGATGGGGTAAGGTCACCTCCAGGTCAGCAAAACCATTTAGAGAAAAATCTACTGAATCTGGAGAAGAAAATTTTAAAATCACGCTTCAAGCTCCTGAAAATGCTCTAAATATTTTTACTCTTTATGTGAATAAACTTCTTTCTGAAAACTGATTTTTGTTAGAAACAAAAATCATAAATGTCCTCATCCAGGGATGATCACCTTTTATCTTTTTTTTAATTTTACAAACCTAAACAAAATATACAATTCTCAATGTTAAGAATCCATTCTCCCCTAATGTTTTATTTAATATCCACCAAAGGTTGCTAGTTATGATCAGGTTGACCTTTAAACTCTCCAGTTTCTTGACAGAATAAAAACTATAATGTGAAGACCTTAGTCTGGGTTTCAGCCTCCCTGTAGAGAGGAAGTATCGATTGTTCTCCTCCAGGTTCATCATCCATGGATGATCATTCTCTCTCTGATCAGTCAGTTGATTTTTTGCGATGTCATCATGCCGACATATAGACCAAAGCCTCTGATGAATGTTTTCAACACCTTGTTGGATCTCTGACATGCAGAATTAAGTTGCTTTAAAGGCAAACGAGCTCCAACCTGGCAAGCTGATACTTGTTGACCACTATGTGTAACTGTTAGACGCTGATTCTCAGAACTGTAACTTTCAGAGACGGGGTCTTCATAAAACCAAATCCAACTGGGATCAGAACTTTTCCAGCTGATCACCATGAGATTTAAAGTGATCAGAACCCAAATCTGTGCTCAGATTTTTCTGATCTGATCAGTAGGTCTGGATAGAAGAGGGTCTGATGATGCTCTGGTTGAAGCATGAAGCCAGGCCCCTTTTACTGAGGTTGTTTATTGTCCACTAGGGGGCGATATTTATGCATTCCTAGTCGAACAGTAAAGTAAGAAGCCTGACGGCTCCTGAGGCCAAACCGTTGACCAGAGACAGATTCTCAGATAACCCTATAGCCAATCAGAGAGGAGGGACTAACACCAACACCAGTGAAATCACACTCAGCTTCAAGCTGCAGAAAACAAAAAAACAGAAGAGACAAAAAGCTCTTATCACAAAAAATAAATAAAAAGGAACCGCCTCAAGGCTTGGCTCCAATCACAAATAAAATAGAGGCTCTGATACAAGTGAAAATAAATATATTGTATTAAAATAGTGTTTATTTATAGATCATGTGATTAATGCAGACTGTGAAGGGATTCATAAAGGAGGGCGTCTGACACACATTTGAGTCATTTCTGAGCGCTACAGCTGAGCTTAGCTCTGCTATCAATCGGTCATTTTCACCTAAACTGGGTCAAACTTAGAGAGAGAACTTTGAGCTGAAGAACAGACGAGCTGGTGGTTTGAGAACACTAAATATCACAAAAAGAAAAACTTAACATGTTTTAAAAGAAGGAATGTTTCTTCCTCCTGTTTAGCTCCTTGGTTCAGGTCTGGGCCGTCAGGGTCTCGGACGGTACCGCCCAGTCAGTGGATGTGAGTCAACCTGCGGTGGCTCCAGTTTATAAAAAATCTCTTATTCTAAATAATTTCTCACATTTGACCCACTGGTACAGAACCTGTTGTTAGCAGAATATTGAACCAAACCCCTCCCCTCCCAAATGACCACTCTTCCCACTGATCCACAGTCAGCCTGATATATCTGATAGATCCACTAAGAGCTGAAACATTCACTGAAAATTTTAAAATCCTTCTAGGTTTTGCAGAACATTTAATATCATGTTGGATGAAGTCTGACACAGAAACAGCTGGTTCTGATGCTGGGATCATGAGAACGTCACTATAGAGCAGGCATGTCCAAAGTGTGGCCCGGGGGCCACGTGTGCATCAAAAATCTCCGACATCAGCAGTCTGTATTAAAAGCAGGAATTGTAGTCGTCCTTTTAGTTAACCAACTATTATTTGTTTTCGGCTTGTTATTAAAGTTATGTTTATTTTGTTTGTACTGTTTTTTATGGTCACTAAGAGCAATGATCTCATTCTTTTGGGCAGTGTATGAAACTCTTAACACTCAAATTGAAGCAGTTGGTCATTTTTTTAATGTCTTTTTCCTATGTATTGTATCGGATTGATATTGGTATTGGTCAATACTGAAGGCTGCAATATCGGTATCGTATCGGAAGTGAAAAAGTTGCATCGGGACATCCCTAATTTTTACTAATGTGAAGCAGAACAACAAAAAGTGGAGTTGAACAAAAAATCCTTTTTAGATGTTAAAGGTTAAATCCATCTTTTATTATTCAAGTTTTTTCTTTTAAATTTTCTGATTCAAAAACCTCAAACCTTGATCGACTTTCACTACAAAGCACACAAAACTTGACAAAATGTGGATTCAAATTTACTCTCAAGACCAAGAAACTAGAAAACAAGCGACCAATCAAATCCAAGAAAGTCGATGCTGTGTGTTATTTTTTTTTTAAGGAAAACCCACTTGACCCATGTTTGTATTTACAATGACTTAAGGGTCCATTTCTACAAGAACGCAAATATTTAGATCTGTTCATTCAAATGTTGTATCAAGTACAAAATGAACAAAATTCACAATAAAAACCTTTTTTTTGTTGTTGCATTTTTTAATGAAATCGAAAATTTGTGGCCCTTAAGGACTTGGCGATTTTGGCCCTTGGCATGAAAAGTTTGGACACCTCTGCTATAGAGGAACCAAGATCAAATCGCTATGGAAACAAACGTTAGATTGATTGATTACTAAATGACTTGTTTAAAAAGAAAAAATAACCTATAGTGATACTAAGGACCGATGCACACGACCTTAAGGACGCCCGTGATTATGGTAATGACTCTACAGATAATCTCATCATGCTCCCGTCGTGTGTGGTGGGTTAAGAGTGCTCTGGTCCACTCTGGAGGACGTGTGGTCCCATCACATGATGTCACAGTGTGTGTGGTGTCCCTCCGAGGAGCAGCCTGTGGAATGTGTAGCCAATCAGAAAGCGTCTTGGAGCGAGGAGTCCCAAATCAAAACATCTGTTTGTCTTCTTTGTTCTAGCAACAAAACTGTCATGAGTGCATTGTTGTTTAGAATAAACTAAAAGCTGCCATGTTTATTTACTCTGAAGTCACGTTTGATCTCGAGAAGTTCTGAGAGGTTTCCCGTCTGACCTGAGAACGTTGGTGGGTGAAATCGTGTCTTTGCTGTGTGGCTGCACACCACAAGGAGCAGAACATCTGTGATTTTTATCACCACGTGGTGTGGTCTCTCAGGATTTGAAATCTGCTGACGGCTTGAAAATCTTGCCGTGTGAACCGACCCTTAAACAGAGGTTTGGGTTGTTCTGAAGTGGTTCTATCAGTTCTTTATCTACGGTAAGGACCACATGCCACTCCAAGTGGGCGGAGTCTCTACACTGTTATAAATGAAAGGACAGAATTGTACCTTTTGTCGTCACCGGGGTGGTACCCTCAAAAGTACAATTTTGTACCTTTAACTGGGGGGGTTGTATCCTAAGGGGTACAAATTTGTACCCCTAAGGAACAGGTTTGACTAGTAAAAGTAAAATTTGTACCCCCAGTTAAGTGGGGGTACAAATTTTTACCCTTGTAGTTTGTACCTTTTACTAGTCAAACCTGTACCTTAGGGGTACAAATATGTACCCTAAGGAATACAATTAATACCCTAAGGAGTACAAATATGTACTCATTAGGATACAACCCTCCAGTTACAGGTACAAAATTGTACTTTTGAGGGTCCTAAGGGGTACAAATATGTACCCTAAGGGGTACATATTTGTACCCCTAAGGTACAGGTTTGACTAGTAAAGGTACAAACTACAAGCGTAAAAATTTGTACCGCCAGTTAAGTGGGGGTACAATATGTACCCTAAGGGGTACATATTTGTACCCCTTTGGATACAACTCTCCAGTTAAAGATACACAATTGTACTTTTGAGAGTACCACCCCAGTGATGACAAAAGGTACAATTCTGTCCTTTCATTTCTGAAAGTGTAGAAACAGGAAGTAATCCTCTAACTGGAGCAATACTCATGGCTAGGCAGATCAGTAGAGACGCTGCTGCAGATCAAAAATTTACAGCTAATTTTTGGGTAAAAAGTCATCCTCTACCTGTTTGTAAACCTCTGTGATTTTGCACGAGACTCATGATTTTTGTTTCAACCAAACATCTGAATTAATACGCTGCTGTACGTCCTGTTACAGCAGCATCAACACCATAAATTAACAGTCTGTATAGGTTAACTAACAGGAAATATAGAGTTCATCAGTGGGATGGTTTTTTATACAAGAGTTGTTTAAAAAACAAACAAACTAGTGACTGATTTCTCACTGATCTGCAGCAGCGTCTCTCCTGATCTGATTAACAACGGCCCTGTCCTAATACTCACACTTGCGCCCCTTAACTGCTCATTTCCTTGGAGGTGCGTGAGTGCGTAGGGTGTCCCGATTCTCTAGAGTGGAGAATCATGACCTTGTCCCCGCCCCCTTTTCCACCCTTGCTTTGCACTCGCTACGCACTCTCGTACAGATGCAGACTTCAACGAAGGTTATCGCCCATAATTCCTAGTGCACTTCGTGGAGGACCGCATACTGCAGTGTGGATATGGGCCTATGAGTATTGGTCAGGGGACTACTTCCTGTTTCTAGAGACTCCTCCCACTTTGAGTGACACCACCAGTGGGTGTGGTCCTTACCGTAGATAAATAACTGATAGAAGCCACTACAGAACAACAACAGTTAGACAGAAATAGGTTTTCATCATATGTGAACTAAAAATAATGACAGGAAGCCCCAAAGTGACTAAACCCACCTCTCTGACCTTTAACCTTCATGAAACATACAGATAAAAACATAAAACACTAAAACTACAAGACCGTTCACTAAACATCAAACCAGGCGGTTAAAGAAGACGCTGAAGTGAGACTGAGAGGTTAGAGATCATCTGATCCCAGTTTTTAATCCAATATTTAACTTCTTATCAAATCTGAATCAGCACACAGCAGCAACACTCTGTGTGTCGCTGAAACAGCCGTAACACACCGCCACTCGTCATGGTGACAAAAAGTTGGTACAATGAAAACATGTCTTTAAAGTGTTTATTTTGGCAAGCACCATTCGAAGTAGAGCAAATCTGTCATGTGTGTTATGTTATGTGATGAAGAATAAAATGATATACCCATGCAAAATTCCCCGTGAAATGTACATATGTATCTTTATTGCAGAAAGGTTAAATGTAACTGAAATATTTATTGACGTCTTTTTAAAAATATGATCTTTTTTAAATGATTTATTGTTCTGTAACAGCTCTGTTTTTCACTCACTTGTTTAGTGTCAGTTTTCGGTCTGTTTGCCAGCATCGACGGGTTTGTAGAAATGTTTAAAATCGTCTCACACGGCGGTTCGTTTGGCGTGTATGAAGTCACCGTATGACGAATCCTCAAAAAGGATCAAAGTGAGTAAAAAAAATCAAACTGAACAAGAACAAATAAATATGATACAAACCAAACCAGGAGGATTAAACAGAAAACAACAGTTTATGCATCCTGATATTGAACTGGAAAAAACTTCATGTCCTTTTGTTTCAGGTTACAAAGCCTGTTTAACCCCCCCGCCTTACAGTTTATGTTTAACGTCTTTTAATGCTTGTTTGTTCTTATTTTCATCAGTTTTTTTAATTATTGAAAAGAAGCGTCTGGCTCCTTTTTGTTGTAGGAAACACGAGGAGGAATCCAGGTGAGAGTTCGGTGTTTTTGATGCTCCTGCTGCCGACTCCACGCTTTAGTTTCCCATTTCGGGTCCATGAGACTGTTTTACATCAGACACAATGATGGCGATCGCCGCGCCACGCTCACCTGGTCCATCTCATACAGTGGTGACCCTCATCACCACCTCTCGATTGGCGGCGGCGCTGATCCGCGGGTCGTTGGGCCTCAGCTGACTCAGGATGTGTAAGATGGTGTATCCACAGTGGTGGTTCAGAATAGTTCTTAGCCTCCTGTTCTGTCGCCCGCCGCTGCTGCTGGCCAGGCCGTGAGGGTTGCTGCGGGAGCCGCGGGCGCCGTTCTTACCGCTGGAGCTCACCGGGTCGCCCAGGTCTTTAGATTTCTCATAGTTCAGAACTTTCCACTGCTGATTCACAGCCTGCCATCTTTTGAAGATTCGATACACCGACGATCCCTCGTGGATGATGAGGCCTGGGTGGAAAAATAAGGGACAGGATGAAGGACAATGCACGACAGCTGATGAATTCTCGCTGTTTACATCAGATATTATGCTAAATAGGCCCAGTTAGCAGCATCGTAGGTAGGAACATTCCATCTCGCCTGTGGATGAGAATAGACAGTTGGCAAAAATCACGGCGCAGATATCTCACGCCATCTGTTCTCTGTGTTGTCTGACTCAGGCGAGTCACAATTACGCAAGAAGAGTTGACCCAGTCGCACCTTAAAACAGTCTCTTGTACTCTGCAACATCATCAGAATTTGTTTGGCTCTTAGTGTAGCTGTTATCTCCTCCCTAGCACCATCTGCCAGTTTACTTCTGTAGCTCTGAACAACCCTAACAGGCGCCAGAATGTTAACTCAGTACATGTTTGTCTCACCACACTAGTTTGTCCTTGCATAATGTAACTTCTGCTTATTAATATTTTTGTTGTGCCTCCTGCTTGTTATGCTACGGTTGCATAATGCAGCTCTGTCACCTAAACCCTTCTCCCCATGCCTCCAAGCCCTGCTGCAGCAGCTATTTTAAACTCGATTATATGTTTGCACATTTTGGTGTCAGCCTTGCGTCACTCACTCCTTTACCTATGCACACGATGTCCATGAAGCCGTACATGCCGTAGCAGATTTGGAAGAGCAGGTCCTGACGTTGCCACTTGGCTGAGGGGCTGAGCGAGGACCAGATGAGCCAGGAAATGCTGGCGATGAGGAACAGGGAGCCCAGGATTATGGCCGCTATCTGCACCTTCTCGATCACCGTCAGAGAGATGGCCTGCCACTGTGAAGGAGAAAGACGTCCACGTTAATATCAATCGGTTGTGAACGGCAGATATATACGTTAGCACACTCTCATTGGATGGATTTAAACAGAAAACACAACAATGGATAAAAATGATTGATTTTTCTGATGTCGTAGTAGCTGAGAGTCATTCCTAACACAAACTCTGCTTCTAACTTTGACATAAAGTTAATTCTTTGTTAATAAAATATCTCCTGAACCACCTGATAGATTTTAATACAACACTATGAAAGTCTTTGATCAGAAAGACTCCAGGGATGAATGGTTTGACCTCATTTTTATTCCAATCGTTGTACCAGGTACTGGTGATCTCATCATTGCTCATTGTGGATTTGCTTTAGGTTTATTGTGATGTGGGCTGGTGAGTGTAAGTGTTGTCTTTCCGCTTTTACACAGCAAACACATGTTAACAAATGCAGATTATATGAACTTTTTGCTGGTCCAGGAATCTGATATTTGTTTGTCTTCAGTTTTTTCTTTCCTCTGCAAAGCAAGAAAGTTTGATCAGGTAATCTTTAGAGACAACCCATTCCAACACTAGTCAACATCAGCAAACATGACTATAGTCAGATATTGAGGTAAAAGGTGGTGTAGTAACAGAAACAAGAGCTGTTGAAGTCAACCTGTAAGTTAGCAAAAATAAACCCTGAAAAACTCATTTTAATAGAACTTTCAGAACGTCGTCATTGGATGAACGCCTTCAGCTGATTACCTTTTGGTTTTAACCTGATGTAAGATGGCTGCCACAATTAATACAAATTCACAAACATAAAGATGGCTGTAGTTTTAAAGACGTGGAAGAAGCTGAGAATCATTCACACCACATCCTGCTAACAGCTCACACAGGATGTTGTGTCAGTTCACGCATCATAAGATGATCATAAAATCAAGACGTGACCAAAACGGCTTTATCGTCAGCATTTCTTTCATCTATTCTGTGATGGATTTTATAATAGGATTTGTTGATTATCACTCCAAATTAAATAATATATGTGTAAAATAATAATAGGATATTTTCTAAGAAGCCCCCCAAAACACCACAACATGTATCGTTTCTTAAAGATGACACTGTGAATTATGTCTAAATTGTGGGACTTCCAACCTCTCTCAGCTCAGTAACAAACATAATGTTAACAATATAAATAGAGACACCAAATATTTGCGCTAGTGTTTTTAATATTTGTGAGACAAAATATAATTAGACACATCTGATCTAAATAGAGCAGATTATAGTCTGTAATTATCTGATCCAGGTCAAGGTGTAGCTCCTTCTGGTAGTGTCTCAGGTCTGAATGTGTGTGTGTGTGCGTGCGTGCGTGCGTGCGTGCGTGCGTGTGTTGATGAACTCTCTATCTGAGGTCAGACATTCCTGCTGCTCTTTTCCCAGGAAAATGTTATCTTTATTCTTAAAGGCACACGTTGGAGCTTTTTCATATTTCTAAATCTTGTCCTTGATCCAGTCTGAGCTAATCTGACCCTTTATGAAAAGTCCCTCAGCCCCATCTGCTGCTTGGATCCAGAATACCACGTTTGTAACTTCTGAGTCTCTGGTCCGGTGCCCTGAAGTCTCACAAAGTCACGTGTCTCACGAGGGTTAGGCTAACCCAATGTGGCTAGCTGTTATGCTAGCTCCGGAGTGATTTTAGCTCATGATTCCTGATTTTTTTTTCCCATCTCTCCCTGCTTGAACACAGCTGATTTCTTTGAATGAGTGATGAACCGCTCCAGTAGAAAACAGTGAAGGCTGAGGAGACATTTACACAGGTAGATTTAGGGCTTTCTGAGCAGAAACAATGGTGCTAACATTTTTACAGCAGTGATTTAAAACAGACTCAAAGGGGTGCTAAAACAAGCAAAACTGCATAGTATGCCTTAAACTCTTTAAGCAACTTTTGCTAAAAGTAAAATCACAACAATGGGTTTAGATGCTCATTACCATAGATATCATATATCACTAGATGCCCTATGTGGGACTCTACGGCGTCCCTACATGGCGGCCATCTTGCTTCAGACAGCTGACGTTCTGCTCTCTATGGTAGCAGATTGAAGGTAAGTGATAGTTAACTAAAAATGATCATAACTCGATGAAAAATGAACAGATTTGCAAACGGGTTACTTTCTTACAAACGTTATTATGTATAGACTTGAAATTTGATACGTTTACAATTTATGAGTTTCCCGACCATTATCGATATATTTTGATATATATTCACAGCCACGTCTCTGACGTTTATAAAAATGCAAACCGTTTGAAAATCGGTTAAAATTTGATAAAGTTAGAGGTATTTATTAGTATATGCTCCATTGACACCAATGTTAAGAAACGGGGCAGCTGTCTGAAGTAAGATGGCCGCCGGCGTAGGGACGTCAGGGTCCATTGACGAACAGCGCGGGTGAGACATCTAGTGATATATATGATATCTATGCTCATTACATCCATCCATGTTCTGTAGCCACTTCATCCTCCACAGAGGGTCGTGGGGGAGCTGGTGCCTGACTCCAGCGGTCAAGGGGCGAGAGGCGGGGGCCTCATTACTGTCTGGTTTAGGGAAACTAGGGAGAACTTGTAAGTCGCTGTTGATCATAGCTGCTGATAGGAAAGTGACAGCAGCAGCAGTACAGCAGCATACACGTAATAACTAAAACAATCTCATAGCAGATTCACAAATATGATTTGAGTTCTAATGAATCAGGGTGATTTTTTTTTTAGCAACAGCTGTTTTTAAAACCTGAAAATGAGCTGCTCATTGGTCACTGATCTGCAGCAGTGTCTCTTCTGACCTCCGGTCAGAGGTCTACTTCCTAATTCTAGAGACCCCGCCTGCTGTGAGTGATGTCACCCATGTCCTTACTGAAGATAAATAACTGATAGAACTCCACTTCAGAACACCATGGAAACAAGCTGACTCTTCCCTCATGACGTAACACTAGTTAATAGTAATCTTCTAGTACCATTGTAGTATTTTGGTCACGCCTCCTGGTGTGAGTAGTGGTACAGGTGGTGTGTTGCGGGAAATATTCAGGTAGTCCTTGTTCTTTAGTGCTTCAGCTTTGTCCTTGGAAACATTTCTACAGGCAGAGAAGCTTCCGTAGCGCCGCCGTGGTTAACAGATGGTCCTGGTGCTCCTGCAGTTACATGTGTTGCATCACCACCAACCCCACCTCTAGTTAATGTGGCTAAACGACTCAGTCGTCTTTATTCTGGAGGTTTTTGTTTCATTTTTATGGTCAGACTCAGTAAAATCAAGCTTGTAATGTTGACTTTACATCTCACCTGCTACCAGCAGCTTCCAGCCTGCAGCAGACCTGGACCTGGATGTTCCTGGGTTCCTCCTCAGGTTTTATCCTCACACACTTCAGAAATAGTGACTGTTTCCCATCAGGGCTTATCTCTTTTGTATAAATCTTTGATCTCAGATCTGCATGGATCTCTTTGGACTCTTTTCATTGTAACATGTGTTGGTCAGTCCAGAAAGTACTGCCATACGAACCCTTTTCACGCTGGCACAGAAACCTACCAGCTGCAGTCAGTCAGGAAGTGAAGAGTCCTTGGCAAGTCGAAGGGCTTTCTGGAACTTCTACTTTCACTGAATTAATCACCAAGATGTGTGTATTTATTTACATGTAGGAGCCTGTAAGTAGGACTCTGACCACATGAACATCCCAGAAAACAATCAGCATCATTTAAGAGATGACTTATTGTCTCCTAATTTAAACAATATGTCCAGTTTAAAGATGTCAGCGCAGACAGTCAAGTAAAGCATGAGCATGTCAGACTGGACCCAAATGTTTGTTGTAAGAGGAGTAAACTAAAAATAAATAAAAGCATCAACAAGACAAAAATACATATTAACTATGGAACAGGGCTCTAACCCTAATCCCTAAAGAGTCAACATGATGCGTATGTGTTGTCTTGTCATGATTTCTGTGGGAAAGTTCAATCATCTAATCAACTCAGAACAGACATGAACATCAACAGGAAAATATTCCAGGGGATTTTGGTTCATCACTTGGGTTAGTACTCACATGTTTCGCTGTGTTACTCATTCCACTGATGCACCATCTTTACAAGTTCTACCTCGTAGTAAAGGGGACTCATCAGGCTTTCCAACGGTAAAAGATTTATACCCACAAAGCATTGCTACAACTAAGAAATAATCAACACATCTTCTTACATTTTGTGCCAAGTTTCTGTAAAACGTTGGTTTTCTGGTGGATCTGGGGTCACAAGCTAACTATTAGCTGAACAGTAAAGCTGATCACTGCATTTTAAAGACGTCTTTGTTGAAAACTGATATGATGGGAAGCAACCTGCATGTTTTATCGTAGTTTTAGTTCTAGATGCTCCTTCTAATCAAAGCCAGACTTTGGAGGAGAACGCTGCTGGAAACACTTTTTATTATTGTTGGTTTTACCATCGTACCACATCTGATTCACATATGGAGCTCTATCTTTTTAACAGGATTTGTGTTTTCCTGTAAAAGCTGCTGGATTTAATCTTTTACAGGTTTTCTGCCCTCTGGTGGAAGATTTAAGTACTGAAGTTGGCAACAATACATATTTTATTTTGTTTTATTACTGTTGCATTATTATATAATTACACAATAAATGTGATATAAAGTAAAGTAGGGGTGTGCATTGGCAAGAATGTGGTGATACGATATTATCGCGATACAGGACAGACGATAAATTGCAATATATTATGATATAAAGTGATACTATGATTAAGACCATATATTATGATTTTTAAAACATAATTTAAGAGTAGAAAAACTGTCACAGCATTTTAAATACTTAAAGAACAAAGAAGGTAAAAACAGCCATCAACTAGCGGTCATACTTTTAATTTTACTACAAAATTATTGTCATCATTAATGGTTCCATTATTTAATTTTTAAAAAATAAAATAAACATTAATCATTTGATTTAAATTTCAATACAGCAAATATCACGATATAGATATCGCGTTATCGATATAATATCATGACAGAAAATATCGCGCTATATTGCAGTATCGATATTTTCTTACATCCCTAGTAAATGTTTTATTAACATTAGCCATCAAATATTTCAAACTTTAACATCAGAGTTGTCTGATTATTATTTCCTATATCAGGCTTTAAAGGGTTAACTCTCTCTGTAGGATCAGAGTTGCTGTGCGCCAACAATACTGTTGTCAATAAAGTTATTATGATGGTCTCGCTTCATTAGCAAACAACTTCAAGTGACTTACATGTTTCTTTGAAACAGCTCCTTACTGTATGTCCACCTCCTCCTTTAAAAGGTCCCTCTAACAAAGGTCAAAGTTCAAAGGAGCCACTTCGAAGGGCTGAAGACCCCCATGTGGCTCCAGAGCCACAGGTTGCAGACCCCAGATTATGTTTTGTGTTATATATAAACTGATTGAACTACTTCAGCACTGGATGAGATTTTATTTTCTAACTGTTAAGATAAACAGGACAAAACAACACATCTTCTCTAAGGTTTTGCTGGCTGCGCCTGAAGAGGAGGGCAGACGGACGGACAGTGACGCAGAGGGAAAATTTGTCAGCACAATATGGCCAACAGTCCTCTCAGCAGCCTGTGGCTGGTTCCAGTCACGCTCTGCTGCTGGGTTTGGTTTGGTGAGAGCAGGAACTCTTTTCAAACGATGCTTCCTTCTGGCAAAGTATGAGTTCACAGACCAGAGGAGCAGTTTCTTGTGTTTTAGATGCTCACATCATTTACTGTCATTACCCAACGTGAGTCACACACACACACACTGTCCCATCCTAATGTGTGTTACGTTCATTAGAGCACGATGAGTCTGGTTCAGAGGAGTTATAGGATAGAAAATGTTTGTTCTTCATTTATCTGCCTGATAAAAACAAACACAAGATTTCTTTTGATTTTTGTACTTGTAACAGTACTGGTTTCTGGTTATTAAAAACCACAAAGTCAAAAGTAGTTTTCATTGTTTTAATTTAATTTTTTCTTTTTAAACCAACAAAAGAAGCACAGTTTTATGGGTCCTAGTCCCTGAACTTTTATAAAAAAAAGACACATTTGGGTGTTTTAAATATTTTGGGAGATTAAAAGACAGTTCTGGGTTTCCTTCCACTGACTTTTACTTTTCATTATGACTGGATACAAACTTCGCTACGCCTGGTTTGTTGATAACGGCCCAGGTCTTGCACAGCTCTGATTTATGTCTCTGGATCTGCAGAGCGTCAAATCACTGGACAAACCTCCGTGGTCTACATCCAGGATGTGATGTCCATGTCCATGTCCACTTGATCAATATCAGACACACATATTTAACCAATGATATAAAACAAAGATAAAGTTCATTTTACCTTAATGTCTATATTGATAAAATGTTTAATAAAGGTGGAAATGAAACAATGGAGGAGTAAACAAACATGGATGTATAGTAAATAAGAAAGGATGAGTTTTCGTGTTTGTGAAATCACCAACGAGGTCTTTAAAGTTTGTTTTTTGCTGATTGTTTTTGAACGTGTCTGTTCAGCCAATCAGAGCTGTCGTTGATCTCAGGTAGTTTTACCTGTTTAAAGCTCGTTCAGACACTCACAGGTTCTGTTTTCTGAAAACGGTATTTTGACTTTAATCTGTAAATTATTCACTGTTTTAATAACATTTCAACTTTACTCTTATTTTGACATTTTTAAATCAACATTTCTACTAAAATCTTGATGTTTTTTCTTCTTTGTCCCTAGTTAATGAATTGAATTAAGTAATATTATAATATGCATCTTTTTTTAAAAAATCAAACCTTTGTATAAGGTATTGAATGAGAAGCACCAACAGCAGGTCATATAATAATCAGACTCTCATTCATTCTGACCTTAAAGCAGAAATCTTCACCCCCTCTGTTCCATTTGACCTGTTTTAACCCTGTTAAATGATGTCACACCATTTGGTTTTAACATTACAGATCTGAGGTCTGTTTCACTCAAATGATCAGATAAAGTGATGACATCATCCTGACATTTTAATGAATCTGTGGATAAGTCCTGAATGATCAGGTACAGGGTTAAAATATCAGACTGTTGACTTGTTTCCATCCACATGCTGATGATTTTATAACTCCTTCATGTTGTCTAAATCAGGTGTTTGCTTCATTCTGAGAGCTGCTGCTGATATCAGCTCTAACTGTGATGGTTGAGTTGAGCTGTTTCAGCTTCTTCTCTTTTTTCTTTTCTTGTTTTGTAGTCGGATTTCTCTTTCTTGGGTAAAAGCAGGACTTTCTGCCTCCTGGCTGTCTGATCACTCGTAGCTCTACTGGTTCAGGTCTGGACTGAACCATTATTCACATTTTTAGAGAAAATCCATCATATTAAGTCTCTCAACAACTTGATTCAGTCAGGGTTGATCTCATCATGACAGAGTTAGAAATTAATAAAAAATACATTTGAAATAACTTTTCCATTCCGAGCTGATTGAGGGCCCCTTCCTGCAGTGGGCCCTGGGGTTACATTCAAAGAGCACTGTGTGTGTGTGTGTGTGTGTGTGAGTGAGTGTGTGTGTGTGTGTCTAATGGTACCTGCAGTGGGTTCTTGGTGCTGATGGCCAGGACCTGGTACTTGAAGTAGCAGAGCTCACAGCTCCAGGAGCCTCTCTCACTTATCCAGCGGATGAGGCAGGGCTGATGTGTGCAGCGCACAGAGCCGTCACAGCGGCAGGGGCTCAGCAGCTCCCCCTGCAGGACACACAGAGACAAACATGACTTTTAGTCCAATTATTCAACCAATCAAATCTCAGTAAAACATCTGGATTTAACGACACAGTCCAACGTTGAACATGTTAACAGGGTTCTCATTGGTGCTTGAAATCCGTGTAAAGGCTTGAATTTTAAGGTGGTATTTTCAAAGTTTTGAAACAACTTGAATCACTGGACCTTATTTATATTAATCACCTTTAATCCAGTATGAGTCCATTATAAACCAGAACAACACACTGTAGAAAACACTGGAAACAAACAGTATCATAAATACAAGCTCAAACAGTGAAAGGATAAATAAAATGTGATTAATTTTTATTTTATCTTTAGAAAAGAAGGACCACATTATTGACCTTTATAAAAAAGGACAGAGAAGAGTAACAATGATGCAGCTGGTAAACTTGCAGGGTACAAACACTACAGGGTACTACAGGGGTACATGCAGAACACTTAAAGTGAAAGTACCCTTGTAAATACTCTGTGAATTGTTTATTTCTAGCAGGGGGAACATGTTAATGCTTTGTTAGAAGAAAATCTCTCCTTTTAGCTAAAAAAAGAGAAAACGTTCACCTGCAAAGTCTCATGTTTGAACCAAGCACTGAAAAGTGTTTGTGCAGAGCCAGGCTACCAGCTCAGACTGTAAGTCTAACAAAACCCGAGACATATTCATCAGATCTTTGACTTTTATGTAATAAAACAAAGACGTCTTTCTGCTGAAAGATCACCCACAGTTTGTGTTAATGTGACAAATCAGCCCCGTTTATTAAACACTAACTCATGCCGGCGTCTTTAGACGTCTTTTGTTTTCAGATCCATTATCCTGTGAACTGATCATGTGAGATTTTATAATATCACATGTGAGATTGACTTCAAATCTATCAGGTAATAATCTATTCCTTTAAGGAATAACTGAACTTTAATTGTAAAAGACTGAATTACTGCAAAGGTTTTGCCAAAACAATGATGTTAAAGCTCCTCTTTGATCTGGTTGGATAAATAACACTTTTTGTTGTTACTTGTTTTTTTTACCATCAGGTAAAACTAGCTAACAATAATACCTAATAAACTTACAACATGGATATTATTTTATTTTATTTATCATATTTTAACAAAATGTTTAGATACATGATCAGATAAATGCAGCCCCTCCCCCGTCACTAGAACAACGTGTTCTTCATGGTTACGTTGAACCACAGAGGCTACAGGGAGCTCACTAAAACATTTGTTAGCTTCTCTATTTATTATCTAGTTGTTGCTGCCAGTAACAGGTGTTGTGCTGAAAAATGTACCCTGTTGTGAAAGGTACCCTTTTGCTGAAATTATGGCAAGCCAGTTATTTTTTTCTCTGTTTGGATGTGGCTGCAATGATGGACAAAGACTATCTGGGATTGGGTTGTCCACTGTGACAGCTGCCCAGCCCTGTTCTGTTCCAACACCTGAGGATTTGTTGTAGAACATACTGACATGGCTGATTACCTTTAACCAAACACGCTTTGCTTAAAACGTCATCGAGGCTCCGTTCGCTGGATCAGGGTCCAGGGACGGGGACATTTTATTTGTAAAGTTGGACACTCAGGAAGTCTCCTTCTGTTCCACCTTAGGGTCTCTGGAGCTGCAGAACAAAATACTGTCCTCTCCCCATCCACCTCCATTTCTCCACAGCTTTCTGGCGCCGCTCCTTCTTCAGAACGGTTCAGCGTCACCGCAGATGCTGCCCTGATTCACCTGTTGATCTCCCTCCTTCCCTCCATTATGAACAAGACCCAACATTCTTTAACTCCTCGACTTGAGGTTGGACCTCTCCCTTGACCCAGAGATGGCTATCCACCCTTTTTTTTATTGAGTATCATGGCTTGACTTTAAAGATGCTGATCCTCATCCCAGCTGCTTCACACTTGGCTGTGAACCTCCAGCAAGAGCTGAAGGTCAGAGCTGGATGAAGCTAGGAGGACCACACCCTCCACACCACGGCTGTTCCTAGAAATCCTGTCCATAAAGGTTATGAACAGGACAGGTGACAAAGGGCAGCCCTGGAGGAGTCCAGGTCTGACTCACTGGCTATGTGGACCAGACTCGGTCTTTGATAGTTTCACCCAAACCTTTTATTTTCTTCCTCCATCATGGAATCAAAAGCTGCTGTAACATGAAGTGAGATCATGAAACAGCTTCATGTTCCAACACATGTAACACATACCTAACTACACAAATACAATTTTAAAGGGAGAAGAGGGAAGATTTGAAAAATGAACCTCATGAGCGCCGCGCCTGGCGCTGAGAATAACTACAGTCTTGAACTGGAGCGCGCACAAACTTCTCACTATCTCATAAGGGTTCAACCAAAGGCAGCCGGAGACGTGATTCCATAAATAAAAATACATTTTATTAATACAAAAGGAAATATAGTAAAACAATGCCCTGCGACACACACACACACACACACACACACACACACACATAGACCGCAGGAGCCGATCCAACAGAGCTAATTTCGCTAGCTGCTATGTTCCAGTCCTTCCCAGCTGCCTGTATCGCTGAAAGCTTTAATCAGTCGGTGTTCTCTGACTCCCAGAGGTGAGTTTGAGAAATCTAGGGTGATAGAATCATGTCCCGCCGCCTCTATCACCCTAGATTTCTCAAGTTTACATCATGGAGTGGAACTCCGGCGCACCCGGAGGAGCGTGCGCTGCACACCCGCTTTTGATGCACTGTAAGCGGACTGAGGTCCAGGAAACAGTCGGGGATTTGAGGCCTATCGTCCTGAGACCCATAAACATGGACAGATCGCTGTTCGGTCGCCTATAACAGCGCCTTTAGCTCTGTGGAACCCTATAATCCATCAGAGAGGTTTTCAGCTCCATAAACAAGATAACACCAGTTTGATGAGAAAAACCACAGATTCAGACGAAGGAAGTCCGCCATCGACCAGCAACACAACACAACGGTGCAATACTGCCACCTACTGGATATACATTTATTATTACTTTTTTAGCTTCCAGAACGCGCAAACAGCGTCAGTTGACGTCACATCCGTAGGACAGCGCGGGAAATTTCTTCCCGAATTGCAGAACATTTTACAGCTCACAGGCTGTTCAAGATCATGGAACGATACATGGTGGCCTCATTCTTTTTGATTTAAAATGCTTCATCACTTAAAACTGAGCATGCATGATTATTTTTATTGAAAATATTCCCTCTTGTCCCTTTAATCCATCCTGTAAGTTTATTAGGTTTTTTTAAGTGGCCCCTGGTATCTTGAGGTCAAAGGCTACTGCCTCCATTTTAGCTAAAACAACTAAATTAATCCAGGCTGGGTAGAGTTAAACCTCTATGATTTGACCATATGTAAATAAAAAAATCTGTAGGAGGTTATCCCAGTCCTTCCAGGTCACAAAACATAAATTGATCAAGAGGCTGAAATGACTACAGCGTATAAATGTTTAACTGTCTGTTCACCACCACACACCTGGAGCCATCTTCACCATTATAGACCATCACAATCAGGCTGTCGCCACCATTCAGCATCAAGCATGCCTCATATCACATGACTTCCCTGTAGATGTCACATTTCATTTTGATTTGATTTGATTTTCAGACCCAGTGGATGAAACCAGTGGGTCTAAAGTCAAACAGGATTGTTGAGGGAGAAATAATAAGGTGATTCTTTATTAAATCAATGAACAGTCACAGCTTGATGTGGAGTAAATTTGGCAAAGGGGCTTGTCAACCCTCTGGATCTGGATTAGGGAGCGTGGAGGCTTCAAGGGCAGGGAGGGGATGGTGGGAGGAGCTACAGGGACCCGTAACTAGTTACTTAACTTCACTCTCTCAGCAAACACAAATAGGAGCACATACTCAGTCATAAAATAAAATCTGAGGAAAAGGCTCAGTACTCAGAGTTTAAAGCTCTTACTATTCTTGTGTTTGTCAGGTTAATAGACATGATACCGTGGTTAGCATAGGGCTGCAAACATTAGTTAATGTGATCAACAATGACTACAAAAGATGTAGATATTTATTGTCAGTGAGTCACTAAGAGAGCCTCCAATAGACACCTCAGGTCTCAAAGAACCATCTAAAGCAGGCATGTCCAAAGTGCAGCTCGGGGGCCACGTGTGGCCCTCGCCTGGATTTCAAGAACGGTAGAATTTAGTCCTCCATCAGGCTGTTGATGCACTTTAAAAAATGTTATGTTCAGATTTTTACTAAAGTGAGGCAGGACAACAACAGTTGAACTAAAAATCCTTTTTAGATGTTAAAGGTTAAATCCATCTTTTATTATTAAAGTTTTTTTCTTTTAATTTGAAAAAAAAAAACCTCAAACCTTCATTGACTTTTATTATAAAGCACACAAAACTTGACTAAATATGGATTCAAATTTATTCTCAAGACCAAGAAACTAGAAAATCAACCAATCAAATCCAAGAAATTTGATGCCTTTTTTTTTTTTTTAAGGAAAACCTACTTGACCCATATTTGTATTTACAAAGACTTAAAGGCCACTCAGTAGCCAGGTAAACAATGTAGCTTTTAACGTTTTTTTTAAAGCCTCTTAACAACGTTCCAACATAGTATGACCATAAATATATTGTGGAGATTTTAAAAAATCCGAAAGAAATCAATAAAGTAGTTGTCCCGCAGTTCTCTAAAAACTTCAGCCAATCCTATCGTTCGGACCGAACGATAGGATTGGACAATCCAGCTGTCTGTCTGCCGCATTTCCTCACTGCTTGGATTGGCATTAATCCGCCCGGACACATTTTGGGGCAAAACCTCCCGGAAGTGAAAGTGAAAGAAGAAGTAGGACAGAGAGTGCACTTAGTGCTTCCATTTTAAGATAAAAATACCAGCGTCCCCCACAAAAACACCTTTTCAGCTAGCAGAAAACTAAAAACGTTTGGAGGTGAAAAGAGGAAAAGCTGGGGGAACGTTTCTGCGGCTGGAGTTAGACTCTGCTTTGTCACCTTTGCAAACCGTGGTCCCAATATCCGCGGGACGCTGGCGTATGGATTTTACCCAACGGGAGGGGTGAGTTCACCAAGACGTGTTTCTGTAAAATAGCTAGCGAGACCTCGTTTGTTTACCTGGCTACTGAGGATGGCTTTAATTTTAATTATATTAATAAAGAGACATCAGGGTTCAGGTGGACCCACTGGAGCAGGTGAGGATAGACGAGTACAGACCAAGTGGATCCACAGGAAGCAGACATCAGTTCAAATAATTATTGAATGAAAACTGATTAGTCGACGATCATCATAATGATCATTGTTTTTAAACCAAAACCAGTAAAAATCTCTTTACCTATAGGGCGTACTGGTAATGGTACGTCTACAAGGTACAAACAGAAAAAGTAGTTTTTACTAAACAGACTACTTTTCCAGGGGCAGTATAATTTTGTTATTATGGAGTGTTTGAAACCATGTTTTGAATATAATTTAAAACCAACATGGAGGCAGCTCTATGTGGCGTTCTGACCTGCTTTAGTGACAAACTGCAGGAAGATGAGAGACAATGAGCTCATGTTAATCTGCTAATCTGAATTCTTGTTCATGTTAAAGGGATATTCCACCCAAAAGTGATTTTTTTTTTTTGTCTATTCCTCATAATTAGATCACTGGTCAAAAACCATTAGTAACCAGCCCAGTCGTTATCCTGATCCAGCAGTACTCCTTTAGCATTAGCTTAGCGTAAAACACTGTAAGTGAATGTAAATGTCTCGCATTTGTAAAGCACTTTTCAAAGTGAGTGGACTACATCAGTCCATTCACAGACCTCTGACCACCACTAGCAGAAGCTGGAGGTAAAGTGTCTTGCCCAAGGATGCAATGACAAAATAACCCAGCCGGAGTGGAGATTTGAACCTGCAACCCTACGGTTGCAAGACCAACACCCTAACCAGTGAGCTACTGCTGATAACAACTAGCATTGTGAGAAAAAAGTCCTTAAAAATCACTCATCATTTTAGACTGGGGACTACTTTATGACAAAAAAAAAGCTATAAGCCTCCGCTGAAAGGCGCAAGGACATGACGCAGTGGCCCCAAAGATGCCTATGAAGAAAAATAACACAACGGCGCAATCTGCACTGAGATTATCTTCAAAAAATTTACCGGCTTTAGCCTATAGCCAGTATTTGTATTTACGAACGTAGGCTCTTTGAGGCTGCTGCGTCATGTCCTTGCGCCGTTCAGCGGAGGCTTACAGCTGTTCTTTGTCATAAAGTAGTCCCGAGTCTAAAATAGTTCCTGTAATTCCTTTGTGTTACTTTTTATTTTCACTTACAGTCGATATCAGTGGCGTCTCTGGCATCATATGTTAGGTGGGACACAACTCAAATATATAATTTTAGCACAAACTTTCACATTAAAAATGCAATTTAATCTAAATCTAATTTAAGAAAACAACTATTTTATACATGAAATTGCAAATAAAGGTTCACTCACCAGCGTTGTTCATTTCTTTAAAAGAAAAGATGCAAATCATTTTTAAAAAATCTACTTCAAATTGTCTTTTTGTCCTGTCATGAGCTAAACAACACTAGATTGAGAAGCTCTGCTTTCCCACCGAACGTGAAGGTAACGTCACGTGTGATATTCCAGTGTTTTAATTGGACGGTCTGGGTTTGGGGCCTAGCGCTTCGTGCCCCGTGTGTGTCTATTGAGAGCGTGTTGCGCATGAGCAGTGATTTTCAGATGCTCGTCTTTTAGACAGGCTGAGAGGGGCCGGCCCGTCGCCAGGATTTCAAGAGGATTTAACCTCCTGAGCTTGTCAGTATCAAAGCAAAGACTTAGATATGATTACACAGATATTTATAACAGAATATCTTAGTAACAGAATGGGTTTTTATGCAGTATTAGTCTAAAAACGAACTATTCTTTCCCACTGATCCCCACAGCGCCATCTGGTGGCTGGTGGGGCCGGGACCTACCGGCCCTGAATGACGAGACGCCACTGGTCGATATGTTTACTGAGGTCACTAGGCAGAATTAGTATCACTACTGAGTGAGTTTTAAGGACTTTTTTTCTCACAATGCTAGTTGTTACCATTCACTTAGTGTTTTATGCTAAGCTAAAGCTAAAGGAGTACTGCTGGATCAGGATAACAGCTGGGCTGGTTACTAATTGTTTTTGCCCACTGATTTAGCAGACAAAAAAAAATCACTTTTGGGTGGAATATCCCTTTAAAGGATAATGTCATAAAATAATCAAGAGTGAAAGTGAAACTAAGTTATGGATATTAAACATGGCGCCCACAGCTTTTCTTTGGTTGTTGGTCCCAGTGGACCCGCCTCCAGCTCAGGATGAAAGTGGTTCTTTTCTCCAACCCTGCTGCATTATGATGGCTGATGTAAAACTGTAAACAGAAAGTCAACAGTAGAGCTGAGTGTCGCCATACAGATCAATGAAGAACGCCTCAAACGGGACTCTGATCCAATACTGGAGGTTTGATCAGGATATTTCTGCTTGTGGTGGCACTCTTGTCCTATTCCTCTCTGCCACCTTTAACCCAGTTTAACCACTTGGCAGAGAATGTTTTAGCCCTTATATCCTATTGAAACATGCACTAAATTAAACTTAGAGAACAAACACTCGTGGAAAATAAAGGGATTAAGAAAGGCAAACACCTTCAATTATTCTACATTTTATCATAACTTCTTCAGCCTTCAACAAATAATAAAAAGTTTCACTGCCTCCTCTTGGTGTGGAGAGCGACGGGTTAATAGTTTGACTATAAACCTGGTGGAGAGAATCATTAATTAGGCAGCAGATCCCTGTATGCTCATTTTTGTACCAATCATATAAACCCCTTAATTTGCAGATGGTGATTCAGAGACATGAATCAGCATCTGTTCGCACTGACTTGGCACAGAAATATTGTACCTGTTTAATCAGCGCCAGTTTTATGATCCAGAGAAGTGCGCTGACACAAATAACACTTCAAATTATTTTTTGTTCCATCTGCACTCTTGTTGTTCCCCCATCTGGCTCGTTTGACCTTCTGACTTTTATTAAAAGACTTCAAGTGTCCCGCTGCATAAAAACCTGTGTTTGGCAGATGAGCCACATGCCACTCATAAACTTTAAAATAACCTGCCTGCTGACATTATAAAGATAACAGAGAAGGTCATAGTATATGAGGAACTAAATAAAAGTAATATGAAAGCAAACATTTCCAAAATGTCAAGCTATCACTGAGAGCTACGTCTGTGTGTGTGTGTGTGTGTGTGTGTGTGTGTGTGTGTGTGTGTGTGTGTGTGTGTGTGTGTGTGTGTGTGTGTGTGTCTGCATTTCCATGATGAACCAGAACAAAACAAAAACCTTTAAAAGCTGCAATTATGTGTTCGGTCACAGGCAGAGAACGAGAGATGTTCTCATCAGGTGGTTGAAGGAAGCAGGAAGCAGTTTGATTTTTTTTACTGCAGCTCCTTCAGGAGAATAGAAACCTCTTAGGATGCAAAGAAACACAAACATAGATTAAACCAAATATTCAACTATCACCTAAATCCATTTAGAAAGTCTGGTCTGAGGTTTTAACTTTCTGAAAATGAATTTTGTTTTGTTTTATGCAAAAAAATCAAATTGTCTTAAAGGGATGTTTGAGTTCTATCAGTTATTTATCTACAGTAGAGACAACACCCCACGAGTGACATCACTCACAGTGGGTAGAGCCTATCAGGAGAGACGCTGCTGCAGATCAGTGACATTAGCAGCTAATTTTCAGGTATTTAAAACAACTCTTGCTGATAAAAATCTTTCTGATGCATCAGAACTCCGTACAATCTGTTTGTAAACTTCTACCATCAGACTGCTTGTTACTTTATTATGTTTAAAGGCACACTATGCAGTTTTGTCTTGGAAAAATCAGGAATCATGAGCTAAAAACACTCCAGAGCTAGCATAACAGCTAGCCTCATTGGGTTAGCCTAACCCTCGTGAGATACGTGACTTTGTGAGACTTCAGGACACCGGACCAGAGACTCAGAAGTTACAAACGTGGTATTCTGGACACAAGCACCAGATGGGGCTGAGTGACTTCATTAACCTGTAAAGGGTCAGATTAGCACAGACTGGCTCAAGGAAAAGATTTACAATATGAAAAAGTTACTTAGTGTGCCTTTAATGCTGCTGCTGCTCATTAGGAAACTGTATGGATTTCCATGTATTGGTAGCTCAGGGGTCTGTGACCTTTACATTATCAGAGCTGTTTGTGAACTTCCTCCCAACAAATAAAAGGAGCTGCAAAAAGCACCTAAAACACAAAACAAACAACTCATCTAATGTTAGAGAATGCTGCTACACTAAAACAAAACGATAATTAGTTACATTATAATTCATTTTTAATACTAAATCATTGCCATTTATTGCAATAGAGAGCATTTCAGTTCAGTTACTTTGGCACCAACAAAAATGTTCTCGCAGCTTTTAAAGGTAGCAAGTCTAATTCACATCAGGTCTAGGTTCAACACAGTAATTTACAGTAAATCAGCTGTGACAAAATGAGATTCACTAGATTATAAAATGCCAATTAGTTAAATTATCCCTAAATAAGGAAACAGAACTGATCTTCATTTCAACACGATGCACGTTCCTGAGCAGCGCTGAAGGGCGACAGTGGGAAAACTCTTCTTTAACAGGAAGAACTTTCCAGCAGAACCAGAACATGAGCATAAAGCTGAGGTTGAACCCCCAAAGAACTGATGCGCCCCCTAGTGGCCTGGCTGCAGTAAATGAACAAACCTTGGTTCCCGTAACAAAACACAACTGTTTTCATTCCCTACCTAGGGCCCTAGAAACTCTTCAGCTCGTCCAATAAAGGTAGTGAACACATGGTTGTTCACTACACGGGGTGAAATAGACCATAATGCATTGCACCCTGAGCCCACGGAGCATGCTAACAGCTGATGTTCTGACTGGTTCCTGATCACGTTCTAGACTCTGAGCTGTAAAGTGTCTCTGCTCTGTCTGAGCTGAGAAGAAAAGAGAAATGAGTTTCAACCACTGATGTTCTGACTGAACAGGAATGAAGGTCCAATCACAAAGTAAAACTCCAGACACTTTTCAACCATTGTAATGTGGAGCAGCTGGATTTTAAAGGTGATAAAGGGAATTTTCAAACAAGCTAGGTATCGCTAGCTAATTTACACAAACACGTCTCAGAGCTCTCACTCCTCCCGTCAGGCATAATCCTTAGGCCACGCCTTCCCCGGACATGGGACCGCACATTGCCACAGTAACAAGAGAGAGCAAAACACCAGTCGTTGAAACGCTATGCTAACGTTCCCCCAGGTTTTTTCCTCTTTCTACATCCAAACATTTTTAGTTTCCTGCTAGCTGAAAAGATGTTTTTCTTTTTAGGGACTCTGATATTTTTTCCTAAAATGGGCTTTATGCACAGAGTACTTAGTAGAACTTCCGGTTTAAAATTAACTCGCGGGACCATTTCCGGTTCCATTTGAAACGTGAAGATTTCCAGAGTTAGAGTGCATTTCCAGCTAAAGATATTGTTTATAATCAAAACGAGTAATAGTATAGTATAGTACAGTATGATATATATATTATAGTACTAAGAAATGAAGCCATCATATAAGTATCAGCGACGGGAAGCCTCGACAGCTGAACACTGCTGTGTTCCGTTGTGTACCGCATCAGCTGAATAGAATTCATCAGTCCATTTCCACACATTTCCACTGAATAAATAACTACAAAAAGGAAGGATTGTGAACTTAAGAAGAGAAAACGTGATCATTTCTAACCACACCGTGTCTGCAGTCCACACTTTGCAGCACAGTAGTCAAAGAGCCGAGTGGAGGAGGCTAAGGGAGGAGGCGCGGCGCCGTTCGTGTGTTATTTCACTGGAACAACTATTCTTTTGGTGAATGAAGACTTGGTGTTTGATAACGTACAGCTAGACCAGAGAAAGGTGAAAGTTGGGAAGCAGTTGGAGCCCACGATCACGGCTATATAGATTTGTCTCACTGTTTTTTGATGATGGAAGCTACGAGCCAACGCTGTTAGCTTACCTTCAATTTCATGAATAAAGCTGGTTATATACAGCTTAAAGTCCTTCACCCGCTTGCTCACAGACGTCTCTGTGTGTTTTTCAAAAATCCGGTGGACATCGTTTACCGTGATGCGCTGCAGGTCTTGAAGAAAACGGGTAAAAAAATTAATTTTGTCCAGTTTGTGTGGGAACAGCGTTGAACCGGAAAGGAGGGGCAGCGTCTATCGCAACCAGGAAGTGACCGTGCATAAACCCCATTGAAGCGCTAGCAGCAGCTGTTTCTGTCCTTCTCTCACTTCCTGGATGTTCTGCTTTAAAATGCTCCAGCAGCATTAATGGAGGATCCAAGCAGTGAGGAAGTGAGGCGCTTCAGTGAGACAGACGGCCGGATTGTCCAATAGTTGCTTTCGGTCCGAAATATATGATTGGCTGAGATTTTTAGAGAACTGCAAGGACACCACCTTATTGACTTCTTTTGGGGGTTTTTATCGCCACAATATATTTATAGGTATTAGTGCTGGGTATTGTGACCAATTTCACAAATCGATTCGATTTCGATTCATAAGGCTCTGAATCGATTAATCACGATTCGGTTTGATTTGATTTGATTTGATTTGATTTGATTTGATCTGATTCGATTCGATTCGATTCACTGCAGTCTGGTCTTAAATAACTAAAAAGGCTCAACTGTGTTCCAAAATAGAAATATACTATATTTTTATTTTCACCTTGAAAAACAGGTTTAAAGTGCAAACTTTTAATTGGGCAGTTTAAACTTTGACTGTACCCATGACTTAACCAAATGGTTATAAAACTGTAAACAAAACTGTCAAGTTTCAGTCAAGGAGAAAAATCAATCTCAGGCCTAATGAATCGATTCTGAATCGATATTTTCCCCCAGCCCTAATAGCTATATTATGTTAGAACGTTGTCAAGAGGTATGAAAAAACAACAACATTTTAAGCTAATTTGTTCTGCAAATTACATATAGCACCTTTAATGACCTCCAACCATCAGAGGTGTAAAAACATCTGTTTGATAGAGAAATCTTTACCAGCTGGTTCTGGATCAGATTCATTTATAACGTCTGGATGTTGAAGGTCTGCTGCTCCATGCTGGTGTCAGAGATACGTGAAAGCAGTGATCACTAGTATGTGTGATTAAATAGAACACCAGTGTGATGGAGGCTAATGATGGTCATTACACTGAATCTAAATGATGCATCCATCGGCTCAGATTCAGGTGTTTTATTCAGGTGACCTTTGACCCCGTTTATTTATGAGACACTGAACTGAAAACTGACACACTATTATGAATCACGCTGCTCGTAGTGAGTCAGTGAACATTTCAAACACAGCCAAAGGTTGTTTTATGACTGAAAACCATTTATAGACGAGAAGAACTAGAATAAATAAAAAACTTTTATGTTAAATGATGATATTTTGGAACATTATGCCTCTCTACTGTGGGAATCTGATCACACCTTTTATATTTATGTATAATTAACCAGGAAACATTGAATGTTTAGGAAAAATCCAGAAACCGCTGACATGTTTTAGTCTAGTTTGTATGTTTTGGTATTTCACAAAGTTTCCTGACACCATCACACACAACGTGCGCGCGCATACACGCAGCGTGGCGTGGGTTTGTCCCTCGAGGCCGCTTCACAGAGCACCAGGGTGTTAATTTGGTGTGTCACTTCATGACTAAGAGGACGGTCTGCAACCTTTAGACCAGACATCTTAGTGTGGAAGTGGTCCAGTGCTCTCTGAACTGCTGTGGGAACACGCTGCCGGGAGGAAAGGCCGGGAGGAGGGGGGATCATCCACCCTCCCCCACCATCATGCCTTCCTTTAAGGCTTTTTCAAATGTAGACGGGCCTGACAGACAATTAATAAGGATTCATGCTCAATCCGACCCACGGAGCGAGGTGATTACGTCTGGAGGTAATTGTCCCGCTGACAGCAACATGATCCCATCCCCTGTTGTGACCCACTTGAATAATGAAACAACAACGAAATGGCAAACGTGAGCTGCCCCCGCCTCGCGCCCGAGGTGGTAAACAGCCCTTCCCTTCCCGGAGCGGAGGACTGCGTGCTGTGGAGGCAGAAACGAGCTCACATGAGAGCGAGGAGCTGATGTAGTGGCGTGTCGTTCTGGGTTTTCCCTCAGTGCTTTGTTTGCTCGCTCTTTGTCTGTGAAGCTAAAAGAGGCAGCTCAGAGCCACGCAGCTCGATGAGTCACCTCGATGGAGAGCCCAGAGCCTAAAACACGACCCTTTTATTAAAGGAAGATGTTGGAGTGGGCAGGACGGCAACCTGGGCCTGATTCCTGTCTGTAACCATCACATGGCCTCGTATTCTAAGCAGGCCTGGAGTCATTTACACTCTTGTCCTGTAACGCTCCAATTTCACAATCCAAACTCTCAGGCAGATGTCATAAATTAGCACATGGGCTGTAATGACACTGTACGCCTATCTTAGAGAAGTGACTAAATGGTAATATCCATCTGTGCTTCTGCAGGATTTACAGTGTTTCTAATTATCTCTGTCTTCAGAACTACCTGCTGATCCAGGCAGCACAGGTTTCTGCACATCTGGTGAGACCAACGTTTGGCCACGGACCAAAGAAGTGCACCGCTTATTGTGTTGTTTGGGCTCGCACACAGCTGAGTCAAAAAAGGATGAAAATGTTGTTGAAAGTAAGCAGGACCACATCCAGAAAGTTTTCAAAGGGGGCCAGACGGGGGCCACTGACCACTCGACTCTGAGTGGAGCTCCAAAACCTAAAAATATTTATAAATGATAAGCTGTTGCCATTAAAAGCTTTGCTTCACTTTCCTCCACTTATCTGGGTCTGGGTGGCAGGGGCAGCATCCCAAGTAGGGCTGACTATCCTATGACTCTTATCCCGACTCATCTCTTTAGTTAGAGGTATCTTGGGTTATGCTGACTCATCTCTTTAGTTAGAGTTATCTTGGGTTATGCTGACTCATCTCTTTAGTTAGAGTGTTCTTGGGTTATGCTGACTCATCTCTTTAGTTAGAGTTAACTTGGGTTATCCTGACTCATCTCTTTAGTTAGAGTTATCTTGGGTTATGCTGACTCATCTCTGTAGTTAGAGTTATCTTGGGTTATCCTGACTTATCTCTTTAGTTAGAGGTATCTTGGGTTATGCTGACTCATCTCTTTAGTTAGAGGTATCTTGGGTTATGCTGACTCATCTCTTTAGTTAGAGGTATCTTGGGTTATGCTGACTCATCTCTTTAGTTAGAGTGTTCTTGGGTTATGCTGACTCATCTCTTTAGTTAGAGGTATCTTGGGTTATCCTGACTCATCTCTTTAGGTAGAGTGTTCTTGGGTTATCCTGACTCATCTCTTTAGTTAGAGTTAACTTGGGTTATCCTGACTCATCTCTTTAGTTAGAGTTTTCTGGGTTATGCTGACTCATCTCTTTAGTTAGAGTGTTCTTGGGTTATGCTGACTCATCTCTTTAGTTAGAGGTATCTTGGGTTATGCTGACTCATCTCTTTAGTTAGAGTGTTCTTGGGTTATCCTGACTCATCTCTTTAGTTAGAGTGTTCTTGGGTTATGCTGACTCATCTCTTTAGTTAGAGGTATCTTGGGTTATGCTGACTCATCTCTTTCGTTAGAGGTATCTTGGGTTATGCTGACTCATCTCTTTAGTTAGAGTGTTCTTGGGTTATGCTGACTCATCTCTTTAGTTAGAGTGTTCTTGGGTTATGCTGACTCATCTCTTTAGTTAGAGTGTTCTTGGGTTATGCTGACTCATCTCTTTAGTTAGAGTTATCTTGGGTTATGCTGACTCATCTCTTTAGTTATCCTGCTATAGACTCAGACTGCTGGAGGGCAAACTGACCACACTATCTGTGGTGACGGTGTTGCTGGCAGTAGAGCGGGTCGTCCGGCAATTGGAGGGTTGCCGGTTTGATCCCAGCCCCTGCCAGGTCAATTTGTCGTTGTGTCTTTGGGTAAGACACCTTACCCGTCTAGCCTATGTTTGAATGTTGGTGGTGGTCAGAGGGGCTGGTGGCACAAAATGGCCACCTCCCCTCTGTCAGACTGCCTCACCTGAATCCATTGTATTTATAATCTCTGTCTGCTGGCTTTACTCTGTCTAACCTCCATATTTGTAGTTCCTGTTCTTGCTGCCACTAACTTTGTTCTGTTTGAAACGATGACTGGTCCAGTTCTTCAATGTCCAGTGGGCTGAGGCATCAGGCTCCGCCCACTCTGTTGAGGTGGTTCGGGCATCTGGTTAGGACGCCTCCTGGACGCCTCCCCAGGGAGGTGTTTCAGGCATGTCCTGCCGGCAGGAGGCTATCGGGTTGACCCGGGACTTGTTGGAGAAAGTACATCTTCAGACTGGCCTGGGAATGCCTTGGGGTCCTGCTGGAGGAGCTGGTGGAGGTGGCTGGGGAGAGGACGGTCTGGGATGCCCTGGTTGGGTTGATGCCCCGCAACCCGGACCCAGATAAGGTGGAAGGAGGAAGGTGAGGCGAGACTGTCACCCTCCAACTGAGCTGCTCAGAATGACGGATTGTTTTGAAGTGAAGTCCTTTACAACGAGACAATTTGACTAATTATCATTTTATAATGAATCAAATGTTATTACAGCTGAATTATGTTTACTGTAATTTGTTGTCCTGAATCTGGACCTGAAATGATCTGGACTTGTTTCAGACGGACGGATTAATGGACGGATGGATGGATGGATGGATGGATGGATGGATGGATGGATGGATGGATGGATGGATGGATGGATGGATGGATGGATGGATGGATGGATGGATGGATGATGAATGGTTGGATGGATGGATAGATGGATGGATGGAAGGATGCATGGATGGATGGGTGGATGGTAGAATGGATGAAAGGATGATGGATGGATTGATGGATGGATGGATGGATGGATAGATGGATGGATGGAAGGATGCATGGATGGATGGGTGGATGGTAGAATGGATGAATGGATGGATGATGGATGATGGATGGATGGTTGGCTGGATGGATGGATGGTAGAATGAATGGATGGATGATGGATGGATGGATGGATGGTTGGGTGAATGGATGGAGGATGAATGGTGGATGGATGGATGGATGGACGGATGGACGGACGGATGGATGGATGGATGGTAGAATGGATGGATGAGATGTGATGGATGGATGGATGGATGGATAGATGGATGGATGGAAGGATGCATGGATGGATGGGTGGATGGTAGAATGGATGAATGGATGGATGGATGGATGGATGGATGGATGATGGATGGTTGGATGGTGGATGGATGGAAGGATGATGGATGGATTGATGGATGGATGGATGGATGGATAGATGGATGGATGGAAGGATGCATGGATGGATGGGTGGATGGTAGAATGGATGAATGGATGGATGGATGGATGGATGGATGGATGGATGGATGGATGGATGGATGGTAGAATGAATGGATGGATGATGGATTGATGGATGGATGGATGGATGGATGGATGGATGGTAGAATGAATGGATGGATGATGGATGGATGGATGGATGGTTGGGTGAATGGATAGATATATGTACGGAAGAACAGATGGACGACCAGACAGATGGATGCTATCATGTCTCGATGGACCAGAACTTGTGAGGACCAACACCTTATACAGTCACACTACAGGTCTTAGTGCTCAGGTCAGATTTTTGCAATAAGCTGTGTGTGTGACATCACACTGCTGTATTTACAGAAGTAAATTTGGTATCAATTCTAAAGTTCTTATTCAATCAGAGCTGACACAGCATAGTGAGCAAGTGATGAACTGAGCTTTGTTCCATCCATTGTTTACATGTGTTCTTGCTGTTTTCCACCTCCTCTGTGTTGTTTATATAAAAGTTAGATGAAATGCGACTCGACTGTTCAGACGCTTTGAAAAACATCAGATACAGATCTAATTTAGAATCGCATATGAAAGAAAACTGGGTCAGATTTGAAAATATCTGGTTTTTGCTGTTCAGACGGTCATAAAAATTTGGATTTGAGGCAAAATATTTTGAATTGGTTCACTTCAGACTTCAGGGTTAACCTGGTTGATGACACCAAGAATTATGGTGATCCTGAAGTCTAAAGGGGTCCAACCTGGTACTAGCAAGGTGGACCTAATAAAGTGGCCGGTGAGTTTATGCTGGTGGTCCTATCCTCAGTGTGATTCCAACAGATCATTTTCATGTTTTCTCACAGTTTTGTCTCTATAATCACCACCGATGAGACGGTGGCTTAAATGTTTTATATTCATATTTAAACTCTCTGGGGACTTTAAGGGGGGCAGCAATAACCCCCCAGTGGTGCCTCTGAAAACAACACACTGTAGATCATGCAAACTGAATCGATGTGTCCATTTTCCTGAGTGGCCATCCCATGATGGACACCTGGCCACCATGCTGGGTGACACCACAAAGCCCGTGACTCATGCACACGCTCAGCCCCTCTCGCCGTGGTTGTCATCCCGCAGACCTAATTGGCTAACTTTCTTTGTTGCCATGCTGGCCAGATTTCAGACTGTGTGGGAACCTGCTGCCTCTCCGCCGCTGACTAGATCACTTATGAAAACAGTGTTACTGAGAAGATAACCGGATCCTGCTTCCAGATGGGGGGAGGAGGGGGAGGAGAACAATAGTAGGCTGTGAACTGGAGCTGAGAGCACCGTGCTGCACAGACTGTACCACCTCTAGAGGCCAGCATCACAGCTGGGATCTACAACCAGATCAGACCTGGTTCTAATCAAATGTTGTGAGAACAGGAGGCCTGGTCCTGGGGGGGGTGGGGGGGGAGTGGGGTTCTGCACCCAGAATAAAACCTAGATGTGTGATAAGACTATAGGATAAGATCTCACACCATACCTGCTCGGGGCCTTGGAAACAGATCCGGCACTGGGGGGTCCGCAGGCTGCTGGCGGTGCTGGTCAGGGACACCGCGTCCAGGCCCACCTGCAGCTTGGGCTCCTTGTCCTCGAACGCCAGGCTCCGGGGCCGCGGGTCGCTGCCGTAGTACTCCTCCTCGTCGTCCCGGGAATGGCAGTCGACGAACGGCGGCCAGCCGCAGCCGCCCATCCCCAGACCCCGCATGGCGGCGGAGCGACGATCAGACTCTGAACCGGACTGTCGCGAATCGGATCGCATAAACACCAGAACCTTCAGTTCGTTGAAAAACATGCGGATCCGATACTTGAACATGTTTGGCTCCAAAATCAACCCTCCAGACTTATTATTATTATTATTATTATTATTATTATTATTATTATTATTATGAACCTGCTGGGATCATGTTTATTGAGGGGTTCCTTTATTGTCACAGAGATTTAAAGGCTCTCGCCCCTCTGATGGCATGTGTATGTATGTGTGTGTGTGTGTGTGTGAGTGTGTGTCTAAGCCAATGCGGATGAAAGATTTTCCCTTTCAGCTGGCCGACACACTCCTTCAGTATTCATCCCTCCAGCAGCTCACAGGCCGTCCAGCAGCAGCGTCTCCCTCCTGCTCGGCTCGGGGCTCATGGTCCGGTTTCTTCACAGCGGCTCCCAGATTCTGTTTTTTTTTTCCAGATCCACTTACAGCCTACATGTTTTGCTACCCAAAGCAGAAGACTGCGAGCGAGCGGACAGAGGCAGAAAACAGCGACACGCCATCCTCACAGTCACATCTGGGGCTCGGATCCACGATCATAATCCAAAAAGAGAATAAAAAGCAGAAAGCAGAGGAGAATCTGGATTATTGTCTTGTTTTTATTGTCCCTCTGTGAGCATTCCGAGCAGATCACCGTCCCCCCTCCTCCTCCTCCTCCTCTTCCTCCTCTCCCTTTATTTTCCTCCTCTCCTTCCCTTTTCCATCTACTCCATCTCTTTTCTGTAGAACTCAGGAGGATCCGAGGAGAATCGGTACCGCTCGCTTCGACGTCGAGATCCCGGTCCGCACGAGCATCTTCAGGATCCTAAACACCGGGCAGGGAGCTCCAGGTCCATCATCAGATCAGAGCCAGCGGAGGAGCTCCTGGATCAGCTGGTTCCGATCAGACCGCTGGAGGCTGGAGATGAGTTTTCCTCCTCGAAATGGTCGGCTTGGAGACTGAACCAACGCAGCCGCTACTTCCGGAACAGTGAGGGATGGGGGTGGGGAGTGGGGGGTACCGTCATCCTGTAAACAGCTCGCTCCCGGTCTCCGCTCCTCCTCCCCCTGTGGGTGACGCGCCTCACCCCGCTGCTGACCGGGGGAGAAACGGCTCCGCTTATCGACCTCTGTCCAGGGTGCTGAACTCCCCCCTCCCTCCCCCTCCTCCTGGTGACGTGGAAGCTGCGGCCACATGAAACCGGAGCCCGCCAAGTCCAAAAGGCCTGGTTCTGGTCATCTGAGGACCATCACCTCCCTCAGCTTCAGGACCACCTGGACCCAGACTGAAGAGGGCAGAAGGTCCGAGACCTCTCTGGTCCAGGAGGATCCGACAGTTCCTCTGAAGGGGGGGCAAAGGTGCCATCAAAGGGGGGCGGAGCTTATTGTCGCAGGAAAAGTTTGCTTTTAGACTTTTAGTGTTCGCCCCGCCCCCTTCCTGATGTCCGACTTTTTGTTGTTTGTCACATTTAAATGTTTCAAATCATCAAAACAATTTAGATAACAGAAAACACAAGTTAGAAATGAATTATTAAGAGGATAAAAACATCCAAACCTATCCTGTGAAAAAGCTTCTGAACCCCTAAATGTAAAAACAGGTCGTGACTCCTGGTGGCAGCAACTACAACCCAGTGTTAATGAGTCTCACGTCTCTGGAGGACATCCTGTCCCACTCTAGAACTGTTCCAAGTCAGACACATTGAAGGGTTTCCAACCTGTTTAAGGTCAAAGGTCAGATATTCTCCTTCAGGATTTCCTGAAAGTCAGCAGAACTCATGGTTCCAGTGGTCCAGGTCCTGATGACCAGACCATCACACTACCACCACCATGTCTGACAGATAGATAGATAGATAGATAGATAGATAGATAGATAGATAGATAGATAGATAGATAGATAGATAGATAGATAGATAGATAGATAGATAGATAGATGATAGATAGATAGATAGATGATAGATGATAGATAGATAGATAGATAGATAGATAGATAGATAGATAGATATTTAATTTGTTCAAATAACATTTACATATTTGTTTTCTTTCTACATTTGCAGCAGTTGCAACTTTCAGTATATTTTATAAATAAAGAACATTAAAGAAAATCAACCATAAAAGACCAAACAAGCTTCAGCTAATATATTTAAATTAACATTGAAGTAATATGGTAAATTAAATTAAATGGGTCAAAATGTCACAAGTGGATCAACCATGAAACAAATCTAAATAACTCTAAAGATGGTGTACAGCCCTGAATATGAGAACGTGGTCCTGGTTGGACCAGTTGTGACTCTAAGCATCTTATTTCTCTGTTTTCAGGGCAACCGTGGATCAGCGGGGCCATCCACCATGTAGGAGACCAGGGTTCAATCCCAGATCGAAGCATCTTTGAGCAAAGATCCTGAACCCCAACTGCCTCCTGGTGAATCTGGCTGTCCTCTGCTCCTCAGGGACGGGTCACATGCAGAGAACAGATTCCATTACATGATCATAAATCCCCCCTTTACTTTTTCTAGAGGTATTTTTCACCTCTCCTTATGGAGGTCCAGTGTTTTATGATCCATGTCCTCATGAGACAGCTTGAGGGTTTAGACCCAGTCCAGTGTTCTGGTTCTGGTTCTTTCAGATGATCAGAAAACCTCCATCCATCCATTCAGTTACTGAACCGCTCCATCCAGTAAGGGTCACGTGGAGCTGGTGTCCATCTCCATCAGGGCGAGAGACAGGGGACACTCTGGCCTGGTCTTCAGTCCATGACAGGGACACATAGAGACATACAGTCTCACTAGGACAAGATAGAGTCACTAGTTAACCTAACATGTTTGTTTTTGGTCTGTTGGAGGAAGGCAGAGCTGGAGCCTATTGGTGATTAAAGAATCCGTTTTATAGGTGATCATGAAGCTTTCGGTCTCATTTGATGCTTTTATTTTGGCGAGCCACCAGTGTGTGTTCAGCTGAAGAGAAGAATTAAATTCTGTTTCTCAACTCAGTCAATTAAATAACTCTGGTTTCAATACTGACCCAAATTAAAGTGATTAGGATTGTTTCTATAATCGAGCAGCCTAACAGAACTCTGCTCCTTCTGTTTCTCTGGGCTCTTTAGATTTAGAACTTTTGAAGGTGGCTTAAATTTAGGGTGAATTTGTATTCAATAAAAACATAAAAGACTTTTAAAAAAAACACAGGTTAGCTTCAAAGATATAGAGAAAGAAGAATATACTAAATAAAAATGATCCAGATAACAGACACAGAAGGAAAACTAGGAGACAAAGAACAGAGACAACGTTACACCAAATCAGCACAATGTCCTCAGAAATTCATAAGTAACGACATTTCTTTAGGATTTTCTCATTTCAGATAAATAAAATACAGAATCTTCAAGCTTTTTGGACAAAAAGACAATTAAAAAAAACAAAGAAAAAAGACACAAATTGAGCCATAATCCACAAAAGTGACACCCATTAATGACACTAATAAGTGACAGAAAAAACAAAAACACAAAAGACCACAAATCAAACAATCTGTCCCACAAAGAGACACAGAATGATGTCAAACAGAAACAATGGCCAGAGAGACTTGAACCGAAAACCAAAAGTCACCAGAGAGGAAAACACTTTGATAAAAGGTGACACAACAACACAAGCTGACCAAAAACACACAAACTGAGCCATGAAGCGACTACACAGACACACGCATTGAGAAGGAGACACAACATCTGAAGAGTGATCAGATGTTAAAAAATCACAAAGTCCCTCTTCCACATTAAAATGATATAAATCCCAAAACTGCATCTGAGAAGAAGACTTCAGGACCAACTCCTAAAGGAGGTTTAGCTTTAGAGGTTGGTCTGGTGTCAAGAAGGGCAGCAAAGAAGCCACTTCTCTCCAAGAAAACCATCAGGAACAGACTGATGTTCTGCTAAAGGTCCAGGGATCGGACTGCTGAGCAACTGGAGGAAAGTCCTTTTCTCTGATGAACCCTCTCTCTGATTGGCTGGTATCTGAGAAAAGGATTGTCTGGAGATGAAAAGGTAACTCCTGTGTCCCGTCAACAGGAAAACCTTCTGAGCCCATTCATGTGTGGACTTACTTTCATCCGAGGGAACGGATTCCCTCACAGTTTAGCCTCAGAACACATAAGAATAAGAGGTGACCTAAACATCCTCCCAGAGGAACTCCTCCATCCAGTCTGGTGATGAACGATGTCTTTTCCAGCCTTATGTGGTACCCGGACATAAAGGCAAAGTCATGACTAAGTGACCTTGATCACATTGAGAACATGTGGTTAATCCTCAAGATGCAAAGAGACGAACAAAAATCTGCAAATTCTGACAAACGCCACGGAGTGATGAAGAAGCTCCACCAGTCAGGATCTGGACCAGACACTGATGGATGTCTGAGTGAGCTGTAGGAGTCTAGGAAGAAGAACCAGCACCGACTCTTTACCTCAAAATAACATCATTTATTCTTTAAAAAATATGAAATGTTTGCAGTTCTACTTCAGTAACCGTAGAAACATCAGTCACAAAGACAAACATTGTGAAAATCAACACTTGTGTTATTAGTTTTTAAGCCACGGCTGTTTAAACCCACCGCCCTCACATCTACCTCAGCCAGGAAACATAAAAACTACAATAAACTCAGCAGCTGTATGGTGAAAGCAGCTCCTCTAGAGGAACTTTATTATCAAGTCCTAACCTGTGGATCCTAACATCTACAGCTCATCAGAGAACCAGGGTCACTTATCAGTGGATCAACGATATGAATTCTTTGTGGCGTTACGCTCAGAGGGGTTGAGTGTGAGGTCATTTTCAGATCATCAGGTCAAGAAGTCACATTAACCTGCAGCTTTTAGAGATCAAGTTCTTTCTTCTCTGCTCCATGGTAACAAACCCCCGTCACGTCCTTCTTGATTGGTTATCTGTGTGCAGCTTTGGTTTATTTAAAGTCTTGTTTCCAGAATCAGCGCCAGGCCTCGGCTCCTGTGGCGGTCTCTCTTATTACACGTTCAGCGCTGCTCTCAGTCGTGTTTGAATCACGGAGCCGGAGGCTGTGAGATTAGCCCAATCATTTGTTTATCGACTTCTGACCATCAGAACAGCATGGGACTGAGTTTCTTCTGCTCACAGTGTTCCCACAGGAGATTATGTCCAAACAACAACAACAACAAAATGCCATTACACATAACCAAAAAACAGCTTAGCCAGAGTGAGTAATACATGATTACAATGTGTGGGAGGGCTTGTTTTACTCCAGGAGGGTGCTGTGGGGGGTGGGGTAGCAGCGTTCATGGTTAATGGTGTGCAAACATCATTTCCTTAACATTTCATTTCCCAATTCTTTCCTCTCCTCCAGCTCATTTACGGGTTGTTTCCATTAGTTTCATCAGAGCTGGTTCCCAACATGGGTTTGTTTGACCAGTGAACCATAAAAAGCGTCAACTTGAACAGCTCTCCACAGACACACAGCTGCCATGTTCCATTTGCTCATTTAGACGGATCCACACCAACACCTAACAACGTTAGTTATTTATCTCCACATCTAATAATCAGGAGCGTGGTTCTGTTTAGAGTTCTGGTGGAGAATGGGTCAAACACATGACAACCTGGTGACAGACCCCGACGTTTGATTGGTGAATTAAAACACCACAGATAGTTCTAGTGGAACTCGGGACTAAAATGGGTATTAACTATTTACATTACAAGTTTTGATGTAAAGCTGAAAAGCAGAGAAGAACAAAAAAGAAAAAGTTCAAATAAATCACAACCTTGGTTACCAATGTCAACTATCCATCCGTCCATTTTTTATAACCGCTTTATCCTGCACAGAGGGTCGCGGGGGAGCTGGTGCCTATCTCCAGTGGTCAAGGGGGGAGAGGCGGGGGAACCCTGGACGGGTCGCCAGTCCATCGGAGGGCCCCAGTGTCAAAGATTCAAAACAAAAGTGTAACAGAGAAATCTGTCGGCCTTATTAATGTCCTCAGGCTTTGATGGCCTTTCCAGCACTTGGTGGCCCCTCACTGGTAGCTGCTTGGCCGTGGACCCCCCCACATCATGGTCCGTAACTAAAGTTAGGGGCTTCTGGTTTATGTGAGCTAGACTGAACAGGTGAAAACATTCTGGGGATCAATGCAGAGCCAGCTGTGTTTGTTGCTTTTAGTTTGTTTTTCATATTCTCTCCTTCCTCTTTGTGCCCTACCCCCATCCTCCTCCGTTAAACTGCTAATAACAGAATTCAGGGGAAAACTGTGATGCTAAACAGTTTCTTGTTTAAAGGTTTATAGAATCGTATCTGTCTGAACTGTTTTGCATTGAGTAGAAAACAGTTTTCCTGTTAGCTGCCTGCCACATGAGAAACCTCTTTATGCCTCTTCAAGGGGTTTAGGTATTAATATAGATCTATTGCTTCCATCTTAAAATTACTCCAACTTTCTAATTTTCTTTTTTTGTGCAAAGGCTGCTCAGGAGTGTTTGTTACTAAAGCTCTGATTTATTTTGTTTAATTTTTAAATACCAGCTTGTATATAACATATTAGGCCATTTAAAGTATTTGCAAACTATTTAAGCCATCTTAGCCTTCTTAACCTGCGCTGGCCTTCAGAGAGGCCCAACAACATGCATCCTGCTCTGTTTCATTATTGATAGGCCATATTGACCTGTTTGTCTCCCCTCGCTGATGAGAATGATTTACCTTCCTGTTTGTCCTCCAGCGCTGTGAGATGAATTCAGAAACAGCTCCATTAAACCGGTCCAGGTCCATCCTCAGCAGACCCGCTCCACGTGTTGATGCAGCAGGATGGAGACGCACAAACACCATTTCCTGCTTCTCACAAAGGGAAACTGCTGACACGGACAAAATCATTTACTCAACTGACTTCTGTGCTCGGGTATTAAAGTTACCCACCAGCGTAACAGATGGAATATGGCAGCTGGGTTTGTTTTTAACCAAAAAACAGACATAAAATAGTCAAATAACAGGTTCAAATATAAGATTCTTTAAACGTCTGTTGATCATACAGACAAATCAGGTCCTCCTTCCTTTAATTAAACCTACAGTCTATCAGTGTCATGGTGTGGGGTCGTGCAGGACCCAAATGCAGGAACAGGCGGCATGAAACAAAACACAGCTTTATGGACCTCAGGAGACACAGGACACACAAGGCTAGGGATACAACCAGGAACTGACAGGGACTGACTGAACTACACAGCATTATAGGGAGGTGATCAGGAAGATGAGACACACCTGTGGAGGATTAGTGCATGGAGACACAGGAACACACAGTGAAGAGGGGCAGGAACTGGACACAGGGGGCAGGACATGACAGTACCCCCTCCTCAGATGTCAAAAGAGGTCACTGGAGCTGGGCTCAGGGACTCTGGAGCTGGATGTGGATGTGGAGCATCCACTTGGACCCCTATGGAGATCAGCTCCGGAGATGAAGGCCTTTGAGGCTGCAGCGGCACTGGCGGTTCCAGAGGCTGCTGCAGGTCACTTTACCTCCTGGATGAAGTCCTCCGCTGGGTCCATGGTGGTCGGTTCCTCCTGTCATGGTGTGGGGTAGTGCAGGACCCAAATGCAGGAGGCAGGAACAGACGACGTGAAACAAAACACAGCTTTAATGCCCACTGAACTCAGGAGACACAGGACACACAAGGCTAGGGATACAACCAGGAACCGACAGGGAGTGACTGAACTACACAGCATATACGTATAGGCAGGGAGGTGATCAGGAAGATGAGACACACCTGTGGAGGATTAGTGCAGGACACAGGGGAAGGAACATGGAAAACACAGGGGAGCAGACCAGCACGGACTGGACACAAGGGTGCAGGACATGGCAATCAGGGAGGGAACTTTTGAATAAATATATTAAACATATTTCAGTCCAATTCTTTAAATAACAAAAACATGGTATAACCTAATTGTATAATTTTATTATTATGTTTTTCTTTTCATTTACCTTTTACCTATTGTTGTTTTAATTACGTAACATGGCTGCTGGAATGACTTTCATGATGATATTACATATTTCCCATTAGGGGAAACATAAGGAGTCCCTGCGGATTTTTTTTCTTATCTCACCTGAACATCAAGCTTATTTTCGTTACAATAAAAAGACAAATAAAGGTCAAAGACTTTTAATTTATTTGAGTTCTTCTTTTAGCATATTTAAAAATCAAAACATTGATCAAAGTGCTGCAGAAACTGAGAAAAAATAAAGAACATTCAATAAAAAGTGCAACTTTTAAAAGTGTAAAAGGAAAATGAAAAGCCACAGCGAGAGCAGCTGTGTGATCCATTCAGCCAATACCAGAAACAGCTAAGTATTGATCATCCCAAGGGAAGCAATTAAAGCTACAGCAACAATTAAACAGAGCGATCCAGAGAGAGCAGGTTGTTTAATGGTGACACTGAAACATCGGCAGAGAAGACGACAAACTGTTTAAGAAGCTAAATCACACGATGAGCCCAGGATCTGGATCAGGGTCCAACTTAAAGCTGCAGAGAGACCGGAACAGAGGTCTCCACCCACCGGGACAAGGACCAGGACTGGTCTGTGGATCATTTGACTCTGGACCACACACACACACACACACACACACACACACACAAACCCTGAATCTCATGGAAAACCTTCACAGAAGAGTTAAAGCTGTTCTCGCTGCATAGAGAGGAACAACTATACAGATTAAGCATGTGATGCATGTAAAGGAACATGTCCTGACTCTTTCTGTATTATGGTGTGTGTTTATGCACCGGTCAGCAGTCAGCCTGCAGCATTTTGAGTCAACTGTACCTGTAATATCACCACCCGGTCCATGACATGTTTAATTAAATGTGTTTTACATTCATCCACCAGTTTTTAAACATCCCTTTAATTAAAGATTTCTGGGTGTAAAATCTGAACCATGTCCCATCAAAGCTCTAGTCTAATTATTGGACTTCATTATAAATAAAATCACCTACCAGTGAAAGGTGGAAGGTGTTTTTGCCTCTGTGTTCACAACCTGCAGGGCAGAAGTATGACTCCATCATTTATCAGCATAAGATTTGTTTTAGTTTAAAACCCTACGCTGGTGGATGATATGCATTCCCTTAAAGAGTGCTACAGTATACTTTTATTTATTCATTTATTATTTGTTTTTCTGCTCAGAACTATTCAACTGTGAAAATGTATTTATATTGAAGCCTCTGAATTATGCACTTTAGTCCAAAAAACAAATGTGACAAAAAAAACTGGAACCTCTAGAGACTAAACACTAGATTTGATTCAACACCTGGTAGAAAATACATAATACAGCCAAGTACTTACAGGGCATGTATATGGTACTTATGGGGTTTATACCAGGCTGTATTGACAAGTGACTAGTTACTAGATAATTACAGAGGTATATACAAAGTACTTATAGGGTATGTACCAAATAATTACAGAGGTATGTACCAGGTACTCACAGGGTATGTACTAAATAATTACAGGGGTATGTACTAGGTACTTTTTGGAGTATGTACAAGGTACTTATAAGGTACGTACCAAATAATTACAGAAGTATGTACCAGAAACTTTTAGTAGTATGTACCAGGTACTTATAGGGATATGTACCAAATAATTACAGAGGTATGTACCAGGTACTTTTAGGAGTATGTACCAGGTACTTATAGGGATATGTACCAGGTATTTACAGGGTATGTACTAGGTACTTACAGGGTATGTACCAAATAATTACAAGGGTATGTACCAGGTACTTTTAGGAGTATGTACCAGGTACTTATAGGGTACGTACCGAATAATTACAGGGGTATGTACTGGGTACTTTTTGGAGTATGTACAAGGTACTTACAGGGTACGTACCAAATAATTACAGGGGTATGTACCAGGTATTTTTAGGAGTATGTACCAGGTACCTAAAGGGTATGTACCAAATAATTACAGAGGTATGTACCAGGTACTTTTAGGAGTATGTACCAGGTACCTAAAGGGTATGTACCAAATAATTACAGAGGTATGTACCAGGTACTTTTAGGAGTATGTACCAGGTACCTAAAGGGTATGTACCAAATAATTACAGAGGTATGTACCAGGTACTTATAGGAGTGTGTGCCAGGTACTTACTGGATATGTACCATATAATTACAGAGGTATGTACCAGGTACATATAGGGTATCTACCAAATAACTACAGAGGTATGTACCAGGTACTTTTAGGAGTGTGTGCCAGGTACTTACAGAGGTATGTACCAAATAATTACAGGGGTATGTACCAGGTCCTTATAGGAGTATGTACCAGGTAATTAAATGGGTAAGTTTCAGTCACTCAACCTATTCATATCCTCATAAGTACCCTGTGTACTACTATCCAAAATCTTAATTTATCATTTAATGATTATTACTTGATAAACACAAGTAACCGTTACAGTGAAAGCACAGGTTGATAATGGATGATGGGTTTTTACTTTATATATTTCACTGACTTTGTTGTTTAGTCGGATATTAGACGTACTGAGATAGTTGTACTATAGTTCTACTTTGAAAAACTAAAAGCTTGAAGCTAAATTCAGTCTTATTGTGCCTCATGCTAACAGGCTAATGAATCCATCCTATAGAACAGTCTGGTGTAAACCCTGTTCACTGCATCCCTGTGATCAAATGGACCAAATGCTTTAAGATCCTGTCTGCAGAGCTCATGCTATATCTGTAAAATGACAGATGGCCATCCCTGTTGGTGCAGCTCTCCACAGCTTCTCCAAACTAATACACCCGGCATATGGGCGCGCATCAGCAGGTGGACGGGCACCGGGCCCTCAGGAGCACATGCTGGCAGGACAGGATCTGGAGATGTGGTGCAGATTCTCAAACGCTGATCCCAATCCACCAGAACCTAAAAATAAAAAAACACTTAGCTGATGCATTTTATTTACTGTTCAGGGGCTGGCAGGGCGTTTACCACACCAGCACCATCTCTATGGCCTCAGTGATGGTGACAGCGTAGCACAGCTAGGGCCATTAGGACAACTTGATTCTGAGTAACCTTGGATGAAAGGTATCTAGATTACTTTGTCGTTATTCCCCTATCAGAATGTACTTGAGCTCTCCTTCTGCCGTCTCCATGCTGCCCCCACTTTATTCTGGCTGCATCCCAGCTGAGAGGATTAATAGTCTTCTGAAGGAATATCACAGGGAATCCAGAGAGAATTCATTTTATACCTGCCACGTCGATACCATCCACACCGAACGGGGATCCAATCACTCTCAGAGATAGCAGTCAGAGGAAAAAGGCACCTGAGCATGTAAATCCTTTAGACGTGTCAGAACTGAGCTGATGGAGAACAAAGGGGCTCTGAACACTCTGTACTGCCACCATCTGGACAAAACATGGAACTTATCAGGGTTTGTATTATTCTACACATTCAAGTCAAATGAAACCATCAATCACTATTTATGTTTACTTACTTTATAGGCTCTGATGACATCTGTGGTTAGTAAAATCAGAGATGTAACTTCCTTTGTGTAAAGACATTTAACCCTTTCCTGCGAGAGTAATAGTAACCTCAGTAAGTTTTACCCCATTATTAAAGGCATGACAAAAATACTTTTTAAAGAACACTTTCTTGTGTTCACTCAGGTGGAGAACATGTGTTTTTATTCTCAAATCCACAGCCATGGCCAAAAGGTTTTGAGGAAAAGAAACAGTCGTTACTAAGTTATGTTTCAGTTTTTATGATGACAGTTTGAATAAATGTTCTGAAGATCAGATGAAAAACATTTATCCATCTATCCATCCATTTTCTTAAACCGCTTCATCCTCCACAGAGGGTTGCGGGGGAGCTGGTGCCTATCTCCAGCGGTCCAGATGAAAAACAATTCATCACAACTTTATCCCTTTAAAATACCCATTTTCAATACATTTCCTAAGAACATGACACCTAGGAAAGTCTGGATGCACCAGGACCGTCTCCTAAAGCTGATCCAACTGTTGGATTGGAGCTCCACCAGTACAGGATGGTCTGGTGTCAAGAAGGGCAGCAAAGAAGCCACGTCCCTCCAAGAAAACCACCAGAGACTGACTGATGCTCTGCTAAAGGTCATATGAATAGGTCCCACTTTTAATTTCAAATTCACATGGAAAACGTGTATTTTTTAAAACATGTTGCCCACATATGTCACATGGTAATTTCACATGCTCTCACGTGATGTTCATGTGTTTTTTTCTGAAAGGGGAAGATCTAAAAACACTGAAGCAGCAAACTTATTAACAATTGAGTCATTCTCTAAACTTTTGGCCTTAAAGATTAAGAATATTGTCACTCCATAATCTGCCAGTAGGTGGCACTGTAGCAACCAACATGGCTTTTGTGTAAGTATACCATCAGTCTTTTAAATAAAGGCAACTGGACTTATTTGGTTCTTTGAAGACGTTTCGCTGTTCATCTGAGTAGCTTTGTCAATTCTGTCTGTAGTCAAGGAGAGAGAATCTTATAAACTGTGCTTATCTTCCTCTGTCTGTGACACACCTCCTTCTACCCCCTTTGAGGAGGTGTTCGCTCCACTGTATTCAACTGGAGTCCTGGTGAGGTGTTTTGGTTAGAGGCGTGAATTGTCTGGGAATTAAGTTCAGAGCAGACTGGTAGGTGCTGGAAAGATGAAATCTGAGTCGAGGAGGACTCAGATTTAAAGGCATACTCAGTAGCCAGGTAAACAATGTAGCTTTTAACGTTTTTTTTAAAGCCTCTTAACAATGTTCCAACATAGTATAGCCATAAATATATTGTGGAGATTTTAAAAACCCTGAAAGAAATCAATAAAGTAGTTGTCCCGCAGTTCTCTGAAAACTTCAGCCAATCCTATCGTTCGGACCAAACGATAGGATTGGACAATCCAGCTGTCTGTCTGCCGCATTTCCGCACTGCTTGGATTGGCATTAATCCGCCCGGACACATTTTCCGTCTGAACATCCCGGAAGTGAAAGGAGGACAGAATTAGCAAATTAGCTGTCGGTTAGCGCTTCCATTTTAAGATAAAAATACCAGAGTCCCCCCAAAAAACACCTTTTCAGCTAGCAGAAAACTAAAATCGTTTGGAGGTGAAAAGAGAAAAAGCTGGGGGAACAGTGAAGTTTGACTCTGCATCGTTATCGTCGCAAAACGGGGTCCCATCCCGGGGGGAAGGCTGGCTTATGGATTTTACCCGACGGGAGGGGTGAGTACACAGTCGTGTTTCTGTAAACTAGCAAACGAGACCTCATTTGTTTTCCTGGCTACTGAGTATGGCTTTAACTCACCAGGACTCCAGTTGAATACAGTGCAGCGAACACCTTCTCTGGAGGCAGGAAGGAGGTGTGTCACAGACAGAGGAAGATAAGCAGTTTATAAGATTCTCTCTCCTTTACTATAGACAGAATTGACCAAGCTACTCGGATGAGCAGCGAAACGTCTTCAAAGAAGCAAATAAGTCCAGTTGCCTTTATTTAAAACCCTTTTTTGGATGATCATGACCTGGATGACTGAGAACCTTCACCAGCATATACCATCATTGTTGGGCAAGTTACTTTAAATTTGTAATATATTAATATTACTAGTTACAGCAAAAAAAAAAAAAAAAAAAGTAATATAGTTTGTATTACATATTAGTCCCCAAAAAGTAACTAAGTTACACTACTTTGAGTTACTTTGAGTTACTTTTGGCAAAATATCTTATGTGACAGCGTTCTAAAATACTATAACTGATCAATTTACATTTTTCCACAAGAATTACGCCAGAAAATACTGTAGTTTTCTCACTATTTTATTAAACTACAGTCAATTCTAAAGAATATTTTATTAATGTCAGTACAGAGATCAGCTGTTGATGCTCCTGGGCTTTAAATATTCTCTTTAGCTCCTTTTCCACAGCAGCACACGTCTTATCACACTCCTTGGCAAATGTGTTTTGGGGGGGTGGGGTGTTGCAACTAGTAAGTTACTCAAATTGTAACTAGTAATATATTACTTTAGTTTAAAAGAGTAATGTTAATATACTACTAGTTACTCAAAAAAGGAATGTATTACTGTCCCTAATTACTTTGTAACTAGTGGCTCCCAACACTGTTCATGCATACGCACCCCAAAATAACCCACCACCCCATTATGTATCCCCAAAATGTCATTGTTCCAAATTCAACAAAAGCTCAAAGAAAACCCATTTGTAATTTGCGTTTTTATTATTTGGAAAATTAAGTTTCAAAAGTTCAAGACACATTTCAATAACATGTGCACACAAATTCAAAGTGAATATATGTAGTATATGGCATAGGATCAGTCAAGAACTCCAAACCAGCAGGATGAAACTCACATCAGCAACGGTGACAGGTTCAAGTAAGACAATTCATTACAGCTCGTGTTAGTCCTTTAGGTTAAAAGCAAAAATAACCAAACAATTTATGAGCAATTATTTATCAACAGGAAATGTCTAACATCAAGGAAAAGTTATCATTAAAACTACAACATCTGTTCAATGTGCGTAAAACTTAAATAGATTCAGAAAATATTTAACAAGCATAATTTACAAAGTATTTAACACTGATAAATGTAAGAGCTGACGGCACATAATTTTAAAAAATGCACAAAAAATTCACTGCTCTCAAAAATATTTAAAACTGAAGAACTGCAGCGAGAAGCATATTCACACAATTAGCAGGTAAAGAAAGAGTTAGCAAGATGTTTCAGACAGTTCTTTTAAACATGAAAATTATTATTTTTGTGTGTGATTTCTTCCAGTTACACTTTTCTATCACCAGAATCTAAACTACAAAACGTCACTGCAACACAGAGGGAACATGTTCAACACAGAAGTGTGGATGACTACAGTAAATCCATCCAGAGGCATGTCTGAGCTACAGTGTTTTCAATTCATTTATGTACAACATCAAGGCTGCAGTCTGTGGCATCTGAATGTCGCTGACTGGACGTTAGTTGGCTCAGTTACAGTTCACAAATATTTTCCAACCAAATGACAAGCAACAACTAAAATTAACTTCCTAAACCTGCTCCTCTGATATGTGGGAAAATAAAACAGTTAGACACATTTCAAAACCTACTTCACACCAAGTTTGGAGCCAGTGCTTTGTTTCTCCTCCTCACACTGTTTATGTACACATCACTAACAGCACTGAGCAGAGTACAATAGTTATGTGGTCGCACTACACTACAGACAAGAGGAAAAAATTCAAGGTGCATACAAGTTACGTTGTCGTACAGTCATTTGTTGGTGTGTGGAATGAGGCTGTGAGCGCGGGAGCAGAACACATGCAGAAATCTCTCACCTGTTAAACAGCAGGCTGCAATCTGGTGCTCAAATCAAGGCTGGACAGGTAAAACTTACCAGGATTACAAGTCGTCCTTTCATACACGAGTATCCAGGTGTGAACAGGTTGGTGTCGGCTTCGGTAAAGTTTTGTTTCTGGGCGTCGGTCGGGTGCTGAGTGCGCGCGTCCAGTCTGTGTTGTTGCGTTTGCTGGAACTATTATTAAGCCTGCCTCTTAATGTGTGTTATTCTGTTGTGTACCAGTGTGTCTAAAATGGCATCTCCTGCACTGCGATGGGGGACAGACTATAGGAAAGCACTTGGGTTTGCTCGTGGATCCTTCTGGTTTCTGTAGCGCATAGCGAGCCACACTCCCAGAATCTGAGAAGACAAAAACATTCGAGGCTCTGAAATCAGCTGACAGTAAATCAAAAGACAACAAAGTCTAAAGTCTAACTAGCCTGGCCATTTAATGCTATTCCCTAATCAACTATGTTTATTAAAAAATACATAAAATAAGGAACAAACAAAAACTGAATTGATTTCAACCTTTTACCCAAACATTTTAACCAAACCGATGGTCGGTCAGCTGAATAATTAAGTTAATTGATCAGGATGAGTTGGAGAACAGAGAGAGGAGCAACAAAACCTCGTGACATAATTATAAAAATAAAGAATGTTGAATTCCATTCTGACAAAAATATAAAGTTTGGTAAGTTCAGATGAAGAAAAGTGTTGACGGTTCAGCGCTGTGTGAGAGGAAATCCTCCTCCCTCCCTCCCTCCTCCTGTGTCCGACGCTGGAGCATCGTTGGTTTTATTATTTTGGGACATGACTGACTGACTGAGTGATTAAAGATCCTGTATTTGAACCAGAGGAAGACAGACAGCTGAACCACCCAGCGATCAGCTGTTTTTTCATCCTCCACAAAAAAAAAAACCTCCGCTTCGGCACATTTGCGTGTGTCGGCTTGGTTCGTGGTCCAGGTCCAGGTCTAGGTCCAGTGTTCGGGCTTCATGTTCTTCAGGTCATTTTGGGTTCAGGTTGTTTTTATCCCAGTTTGGTTTGCGGTAGATCATCATCCAGAGGATTTCTCCTCCGTAGTGGATCCTTATCGGGGCGACATTCCTGCAGCTTCGAGCAGCTAAATGCTAAAACAGGTTGGTTGTGTTACCAGACTGGGTTTAATTGATTCTCTGCTCATTTTACAAATGACCGTTGTTTGGTTTTTGTCAGACTTAAAAACCAAAACATTGCCATGCTGGTTAACTAACAAAATAAACTTTTCCGGATAATTTCATCCGTCCCTCCTTGCAGCGACCTGCTGCGAGTAGCGAGTCTAGCAACCGTCACCTGCTTTGTTTTGGACTGAGAGGGGAGGGACTTAGTGACGGTGCTTCCTGGGTCTGTGCTCCTGATTGGTTAGGAGTAAAAATGACTGTAGCATTATGTTACCTGGTTGGATAAAATGAAAAGATATGCAAAAATTTTTATCGAACTTTATATCAACCCTTTTTTTCCTATTGAGCCACACGTCTATCGATAGATATATACTGATATTGAATTACTGTCCGGCCCTAACCAAGAGTCATATAATAAACCAAGTAAAGATGAGAAAAAATTTGTTATATAAAAAGATGCATGCAGTATCTAATGTTAGCCCCAATATAAACATTATCCTAAATGGAAGGAACCCTGGGTTGGTTATTTGTGTTTATGCATTTAGTATGGCCCTATGAAATCGGTTCATCTTTTTCAAAATTCACTTTTTTTCGCCCCAGAATTTCATTCTAACCATAGAATGACACATACTTCAACAAATCAAAGCCACAGGATTCTAAACTTAATAACTTTGACAAATAGAACATAGTTTTGTGGTTTAGCTGAACACAGTGATTTTACAAGGCACTAAAAACATCTACCATCTTTGTTGAAGAACAAAACATTCTTTATGTGCAAAACAAATTCATGTATCTCACATTTTTCTCTAAATGTCATCTTTTTGTAAAAGAAAAATGCCTTAAGAGTTAAACTCAAGATCTGTAGGTCTCATAAAGAAACATAAAACCTGCAAACAGCTTCCTGAACAGCCTCTGTTTGGAAAAATAGTTTATATCCCCAAGAACTGATGGGCTAATGGCTAGTCTGAGTGCAGCCAAAGCCACTGTGTTGCTTCTGTCTTAAATTTAACAGCAGTTTATGCTATGTGTGCTTTTACATGACTGTTATTTCAAATTACAGTCATTTCAGCTGAGGTTTAATAAATTCCTTAGAATTCTGAAAAATCTATTTGGACCTGAACACATCTGCACTCCTAAAACTGGTGGCGGGATCCACTGATTCATCTATTAAATAATAAACACACACACAAAGTAAAAGAACACATAGCTAGTCTCTAAAACAATTTAAACTTATGATCAACAAGACAATAAATAAATAAGTTCCAAATATCAGATTTGTTTAATAAAAAAGCCAAATAATCTCCTTATTTTAGGTTTATTACACAAAACCCTGAACGCTTGTGAAGCTAAAGGTGCCTCTGGTCTGTTGTGGTTCTGATCTAAAAAAATCTTCACACACTAGTTTATCTAAACGCAGACATCAGCCAATATAACATGTACTCTTAAACGGGATCCGTTGTGTGCTTGGGAACAGGACTCACCTCTGAGAAGCTGAAGAACAGACCAACGCCCCCGAGGATCTTTAGAGCCTCTGTTGCATGAGTCAGCATCTTTTCCCCACAGAGCGAACAGTTAGTTTGGCTTTTGCATTTCTGGAGTGAAAGACACAGAAAAGCAAAACCAAAAAAACAACATTACATGTTCAGCAGGATGAGTCAGCAGTTCATCAGCTGAGCCAGTATCAGCTCCACCGTCTGTCCTGAAGGGACCTCCTAAACGCTGGTTTAGACTTTTATTCATGGGATACAAACTAACTCAGTAAAGTTAGCAAAATACTCCTGACCTGTTCAATCACATATGTAAATTTGACTTTATTAACTGATAAGTTCAATCATTAAAAGGCCAAATAAATAAAACTCACAGCAGTGCAACTTTGAAAATCAGCTTCATATTGTGTGGCGCTGTCGTTGGTGTTGAACAACCCGCAGCAGTTCAGTTGGTTCTCCAGGTCCAACTTGGTGCTGTTCTCCATGATCTTCCAGGTGGAGTTCAGAAGCACCACCTGGTAGAGAAAATCAGCAGAACAAAAACCCCACACGTCACCAGAGTCCATTCATAATAAAAACTGTGTCTTTAAAACAGAGACGACGTTTGCTCACCTGCTGATTTTGGTTCATTGCCAGACATGAACAGGAAACTCCCAATTGGAAGAGAAAAACAATAAACAGAATCACCATGTACTGTGAGGGAGTTAAAGAAACAACGATGTAACAACGTGGTAAAAATGGAGACAAACAAAAAGATGTAAATCAGCAATTTTAGTGAATTTTATCACACATTAGTTGCAACAAGCAGGGTGTTACTCACCACCCAGCCTCTACAAGTAACTACAGGACGGCGATATGACAAATATACCTCGATTTGTTCATCATAAAATCATATCATACATCTCAATTACTGATGTTATTAAACGTGCAATCAAAACAGTCTGTCACAAACACACAGATCATTCCTGAGTGTCAGGCTAAAGGATACAAAGAAAAGCATGACTTGGTGGTGGTGTACTGCTCCGATGAGTCCTACGATGGCGATGAGCAGCAGGAAGACGCCCACTGCTATGACCCCCCCGATGATGTGGATGCTCGACACCAGGCCGAAACCTTTTCCCCATGCTGCCACTCCAATCAGCAGGAGCCCAACGAGCTGCAGGAAGGAGGAGAAATTAGCCAGAGTCAGCTGAGGGCGGACACACTGAACGGATCCCAGCTCATTTCCATAAACACAGCTCTTCTTAGGAACACTACTTCAGGCTTATGGGGAAAGTTATAACAAAAACAAACACAACTGCTAAAACATTAGGTTTGGGGTTAACTAGTTCACATAGAACTGAATCATAATGTTCTGTGTTGACAATTTTGTGTTGTTTGTGACCATCTGAAACAAAATAAGACTGAGTTGTGGTCATTGTAGTTGTTTCTTTAACTGGCATGTCATTTGCTGCACATACAGTATATTTATCATATGATAACAAGGTCCCTATACCCTTAATGAGAATTTACTAAACTTTACAGACCTCTCCTCTGCATTAAAAACTTGATAAGAAACACTGGTTTATTTTTAAATTTGTGCAACAGTTACTTTTTATTGTGTTAATGTCAAAAATGTTAAAACTAGTCTCCATCAGTTCCTATTACATGAATACACACACACACACACACTCACAAAGGTCACAGTCTCAAAATGTTTGTCTCAACTATAAAACAGCTGATGGACTGAGTGAAGTCACAGCACGATGAATTGCAGCACATACTGCAACATCAAGATAAACAGAAAAAAATACATTTACTTATTCTAATCCAAATATTTCTGTTATCACATACAGCCATATACACAACACCACAATGAATGGAGTAATGACCTCAAACTCCATGAGTTTATACATGAAACTGCCAGAGTAAAAAAATAAAAGCTGTTAAAAAGCTTCTAAAAACCATGTGTTCTTATGCCTCAACCCACCAATGTGTTCAGTGCTACAACTTGTCAGTTCCTACAAGTTTTTGGGCATCTGGCTTAACAGCACACTTTCCTTGATATTCACAATAATACATTACTTTCTAAAGTCAAAAACTAGTTTCCTCTACCAGAACAGGTCATCCTTTATTCATTCCTCTTAGCAAACGCTGGTCAAAATGACAATTCTTCCCGTTTTAGATAACGATGACATCATCTATAAGACTGCTTCTAAAAAACTTCTTCATAAACTTGATGTCATTTATCACTCTGCTACGTATGTGTTTAGTCACTGGCTCCCCTTTCACCACTCATCACTGATAGCTGTACTCACTCGTCAACTGGCCTTCACTCCATTCTCACTGGATGTTGCGTCGTATCAAATACAAAACTGTCATCAACAAAACCCGGTCATTTCTTCACTCACTACTAAACACGTCCAACAACCGTCATAATTTACGTTCTAGTAACTTCATCTCTATGGTCAATCCTAAAGCCCACACCTATTTTGAGCATTCCTCATTTCAGTCTGCTGCTCCAAATGACTAAAACTCACTAAAGCTCACCACCTGTGTCCCATTATCTACCTTTAACAACTCATTATGACCAATAACTTCTGATCAGTATGCTTCTGAATGCTTTAAGACTGCCTTGATTACTTTGCACATACTGTATGTGAGAATGGTCTTTATGTCTAAATGCTTTTATGAAGGGTGGTGAGTCATCATGGTGCATTGTCTTTCAAAGTTCTGACTATTGCACTGTTTACTTGTATTGTTTTCATTTTACATCCATTCCACCCTGGGACATGATGATATTCAGTTCCACTGCTTTGCAGATAATGTTCTGCTTTACAGATTAAATTAATTTAACCCTATCAGCAAATATTTATATTTCCTTAAACCCTCAGTTGGACTTTTTTAGTGGTTACCAAGGTTGGGGTCTCGACACCACTGTGGGTCTGAAAACACTAGGTTTAGGATCTTTAAATTATTTCCAGAAGTAAAAAAAAGAATTGAAAAATGATGCCTAATATAATATTTAAATGTATCAACTAATGACAGCCATAGATGGACATAAGTAATACAATGCTAATTCAAGATGCTTGTTTTGTTAATATGGTTTTGTATAGTTCACCCAGTCATATTGGGATTTGAATCACAAGGATTTGCTGCTGTTATTTTGTTAGCCGGAAACTAAAAGGTTTGGGAATCCACACAGAAACGCAGGATCTTTTTGTCACTTCTTTAAAAATATCCTCATAAACATGGCACAGTTTCTAGAAAGGCCTTCATCTACACAAAAACACAGAAACCAACCCAAAACACTGAAGTAACTACTTTAGGCCTGTGTGGGGTTGTAACATACTGCCAAAAATACAACAAAATTAGAAAAAGCATGGTAGGTGGTGGTAAATGCAACTATAAGCTGTTTTTTCAATCAGGTTTTTCTTGCAAAGCATGTGTATTACATAAGGAATTTGACTCCAGTATCACTTTTGCTTTTGTAATTATCCACAAACATGCATGCACAAAGGACAATGGCAGATTTGTGCCTAAGTAGTATACTATAGAAGAAGGAGAAGGTGAGGGTGGCAAATACAGGAGAATGAACTGAAACTTTTGTGTGTGGACTGATGACAAAGTAAAATGTCTACCTTGTGTCATATTAAACTAAAAAACACAAAATCCAAAGACAGAGTTGAGTTAGTCCAAATTATATGGACATAAAGACCCCGTATCCAGCAAGGAACACGGCTGGAGGAAGGGACATGGCTCCGTTCATTGTCCATAACTTCATTAACAAAGTTATGCTAACAGCTTCTGCTTCTCCCATGTCTCACCATGGTTTAGTTATACCAAGGTTTTGCTGTAGTTGAAGAACTGGGTTCTGTAGCATTGTTGTTACTGGGGTGATAGCCGGTCAGGCTGGAGATGGGACAATGATGTTAATTTACCCTCTCAAACCTGATGCAAGTCCACTGTTGCATCGTGTAATATTTTTTTACTTAAATATTGAAAAACAAACACATATCATCAACATTAAAACCTAAAGGTGCAAACTCTGAAATGGTTTGCAGTTCATATTTATAGTTTTTCCAGATACAGGCAAATAAAGGTTTAAATGGATAGCTTAGAGAAAACCTTAAAAAGCAATTAACAATAAAAATAATAGTAAAACTTAATGTGTTATAGTTATTCTTTTATCACTGAAAATAGCACATAAGTGGAAATGCCTGGTGTTAGTTGTATTAACAACAGGGATACGTTACAAATGAACAACGTAAACTTTAATTTATACTAACATCTTTAGTGGCGTTTTAATTTGCACTTGAGTTCAAATGGTTTGTCCTATGCCTCACACTAGAGGTCTGGAAACCCTCCAACCACCTCTGTGTAGTGACAGAAAACCAGTGGACTCTAAGTGAAGACTTATCTCTTGTGCCCCAAGTACAAATACATCCTGAGTGTTTTAAAAAACACATCTATAAAGCCAATAAAATGTTCATGATATGATTCAGAACGTTTTGTATGAACTGCCTGAAAAATGTCCTAATCAGCTATGTGGGCTGCAGTGACTCAGCTGCCTACATCATGACTGGTGGCATGTGTGCATGAGTTTTCTCAATGAGTAGGCCAAGTTCTCCTAGTACAGAGTCCTCACTGACAGGAAGGTCTCTTATATTTGTCACAGTTCAAGGTGTGAGAACTATGCATCATCAGTTTTATGACTGTTTATCAAAACGGGAAGCACTTAAAGAAATACGTCATTTTATGAAAGAAAGATTTGTAACACTGTTACTTAAGGTGTCAAGAGAGTAGATAAAGCACGCAAAATAATGCTTTTTATGTTCAGTAACATGTTACATTCAAACTAAACTGTGAATGATGGGATCTGAATTAGATTAGAGACGATACCAATTCTTTAAACAAACGTGACTTTGTAGCTTTAGGAATTAATAAAAGAAGTGGATTACAGAACGTTTATAATAACATGAATGTAACTAAAGGTTCAGAGTTTATGTAAACTAAATAAAAGACCGTTTGTTTACACTACCTGCTCATACGACTACAAACACATGAGCTGATTAGGTCTTGTTCAGAATAACCTTTGTAACTGATAACACGAAGAAAAAAGCAGATAATTCACTCAGACATGCCAGTTTCACACTGTTAGCCTAGAGCTAAAGGCTACATGTATACGCATAATGACGGAAAGCTAGCAGGCTAATAGCCGCTACTCCCTACGTTTCTACCCATCTACTCTAACAACACATAATAACAGTTTATAAATGAGTTATTATCAGAACAGGATACATACCAATCAGGCGTGGTACTAAACCAGAGTGCATGGGAAGCAGAACGTTACAGAATAAGTACTTTTTTAGCGCTACAGCTAAAATGCTAGCTAGCTATCTGACAACATTACGCCACTCCATTCGGCAGCAGGTTAGCTTCCATTACTCACCATGTAAACAACATTCAGGGAACACAGCGCGTTTTTGGAACAGGTGAAACCGCCACACACCATATTTAAAACAAAGTTTTCCGTCTGAGTTACAAAAAAACACAGAAGAGCGTCCCTGCTGTGTGGCTGAGAGCAGCGCTGACCGGGAAACAGCGACAGGCCGTGGGTGACTCCGTCAGCAGCAGCGTCAGGGTGGAGACTTGACGTTTCACAGCATCTGCTGTAGGTGGAGTTGCATCACTGACATCATTTGGATTCATCTGCATCCAGACATTCAGATATTCCTTGTTTTTTCACAGTCTAGTTTTATCTGGATCCTAATAATAATAATGTCCTACTGAAATTCACAGTTAATAAGAAGAAGGGCCTAAAAGTGACTAATAAAACTTGGCAGATGCTTTAGAAATGCTGGGTAAAAAACCCACGCTGGCAAATATTAGATTTTTTTTCATACCATTCTGTGACTGGGTGACTTTAAGCTGCTGCTTCCATTCTGAAAGTTTATCAAGATGATTTTAAACACATCTAGTAGGTAGCCTACTTGTGTGGGTATATTGTAAAACTTATGGGTGTGCATCCAGTAAGTACAGGGTAGTTGAGGGGTACCTAAAGAGTACTTTTGGAAGTATGTTCAGGGAGTTTATGGGGATACAAACAAGTACTTATGTATGTACAAAGTAAGTACAGGTATATTGCAGATACAGGGAAGTTGTGGGTGTGCCTACAGCAGGAGTATGTTTATGTTTAGTTTATTTATCAAGGACAGCACAAGAAGACAATGTTACATGTTGGAACAATGCAACCACTGTTTTGTACAAAGGTTTTCTGGACAAAGGCTAATTTGCAAACCTAGAACTTGGACAGACATATAAAACAAATAAATTAATATAACTTAATATAACACATTGCTTTTGTTTCAGCCACCTGGGTGTTAAAAACTCTCAGGTTTTTTAACAGTTTTATTGCTGATGGTATGGTAAATTGTTCCAGAGCTGAGGACCTCTAAATGAGACAGAGGTCTGACCAAACCAGAACTTTACAGTCTCCATTGACAGCTCCTCTTGTTGTAGCTCCTGATGTCCTGGATTTTAAGATCGTTCTGCTCACCAGCTCTGGGACGAGGCCACTGAGGCATTTAAAAGTCAGTTTTACGACTGAGACATTAAAAAAAGTTATCAAAACTTAGAAGGTTGCACTTCTCCTGTATTTGACTGGTTTTTGGTCCAAAACTTTCAAGGCTAATTTGTAAAAACACATCACAGGTTTTAAAGCAGATTGAGTGGCTTTGGCTCCAAATAGAGAGATGAGACAGAATCATGGCATGCAGGTGCAACTGGGCAGCTTTTACCAGTAAACGATCTGATGAGGTGAAAGCAGTTGAGCTGGGCTTAATGGTTCTGGACATTTTCCTGATGTGAGCCTCAAATTTAAGATGGGGAATCCAAAACAACACCCAGATATTTAAACTCCTTCACTTCTTGGATTTGTGATATCTCATGAGCTGATTCAACAGGGTGAGGATGGGTGGGACAGAATTTCACCACAATCTTCTGAGGAACCATTGATGTAATTCATTCATTTACTCACGTGTTCCTTTGGGTCTGTGGTGGGGGCACGGTGGGGTTGGCTGTGGGGGAGCTGGTATTTCTGTCCTGAGGAATTTGGGCAAGAGGCTGGTTGTTTGTTTCCAAGTGGTAGAAACGAAACCCTCAAACCTAGGGCGAATTTAGAGTCTACAGTTAACCTAACATGCATGTTTGAGGTCTGTGGGAGGAAACCAGAGTACACAGAAAACCCACACATGCATGAGGAGCACATGCTGGGAGTCGAACCCAGGACCTTGTTGTTGTAAAGCACTGGTTCTCAATTATTTTCTGTCATTATAATGTGGGTGGTCATGGGTGGTTATGCTACATTGTTTCCAGTAAATGAAAAGTAGTAGTTGAAATGGAAAGTCCTTTCAAACAAAAGAGCTAAACAAAGCCTGGTCTACTTCTCTTCTGTTATTTACCTGTAAGTAATATCCTGTGTATCAACTTTTCAAAACATCCAAAACCTTTTGCTCTTTCCCCAGAATGACCTGAAGCTCAATCCGCTCCATCTGATCATTTTAAAACACTGGTTTATTCTAAATAAATATTAGCATGTTTTGAGTTTAAATAATAAGGTCCACTTTATTTTTGTTTGTCAAAAGCATCTTTTTTCTTAGAAGACTTTTTAGTTTGTTCTAATCTTTGTAAATATAAGGGAACATCTAAAAAAGGAGAATATCATGAAAAAGTTTACATATTTCAGAAAGTGAAGCTCATATATAGACCCATCACACACAGAGTGAAATATTATGATGCTTATGGTTTATAGATAATAAAAAACCTTAAATTTAGTGTCTCAGAAAGTTTGAATATTACATAAAATCGTTTATAAAAGACCCAACAATGCAGATGAGCTGAAAGCTGCCAGATCTCATCACACCTCAGCAGCTCCACAGGCTGATCTCCTCCATGCCGCCAAGCAGCGACGCAGGGATTCATGCAGAACAGGACAAATCTGAAAACTGAACAGACTACTCAGGAGCCTGAGATTTTTTGTTTAAAATAAATGTTTTATTGATCTTTTGTATTATTCTACATTTCTAAGATACATAAATTTTGGATTTACATTATCTGTAACATTAAAATAATCCAAATTAAAAGAAATAAAGGCTGGAAATAATATGTGTGATGAATCTTTATCGTTTTTTAAAATCCCCCTCCCGAAATGAAGAAAACGTAACTTTTTCATTATTTTCTCATTTATGTGCCTGTAATGTGGTCTAAACTTATTTTAATGGTGGCCAAAATAGTCAGTTTAAAAGCATCTGCAGCCACGCACTTTCAACTTTTAAAATAAAATAAAATCTAAAGAAGTTTGTATTTTTATTTATGCAACCATAACGTAAGTATTCTAAATCATTACAAAAACATAGTACATAAACTATTTTCTGATTTTGAGTTCAAAAATTATGAGTGAAAAATTTTAGATCTAAATTCTGAAAAAAAATCCAATAAGTTTGTTCCTAATATGTGAGGTATAGATAAAGCGCTGTGTTTGTTGTTTTCTGTTCTCGTGGTCTCATATTTTCAGCAGTGAGAGCGGTGTATGGTTCGCTCTGTCCTGATATGTCATCCTGATATAGCTTGGTTTTAATTGGAGATTACATATTAGTCTGCTACATCAGAAAAAGATTAATATTTGAATCTATTTACCTCAAAATCACAATTAAAGCTGCACTCAGCAGCATTGTAAACAAGCTACGTATCTCTAGCTATTTTACAGAAACACGTCTCAGAGCACTCACTCCTCCTGTCGGGTATAATCCATAGACCAGCCTTCCCGCGACCATGGGACCTGCTTTGACACGATAACAATGCAAAGTCTAACTCCAGCTGTAGAAACGTTCCCCCCGGGTTTTCCTCTCTTTACCTCCAAACATTTTTAGTTTTCTGCTAGCTGAAAAGGTGTTTTTTGGGGGGGAACTCTGGTAGTTTTTCCTAAATTTGAAGCGCTAACAGTCGGCTGTTTCTGTCCTCCTCTCACTTCCGGGATGTTCTGCTTCAAAATGTGCTCAGGCAGATTAATGGTTGATCCAAGCGGTGCAGAAGTGCAGCAGACAGACAGACGGATTGTCCAATCCTATCGTTCGGACCGAATGATACACTGTAAAACAATTTTTTAAATTTTTGCAGTAAAAAACTGGCAGCTGTGGTTGCCAGAATAATTCCATAAAAATACTGTGCACATGTAAAAAATTTTACTGAACAAATCATAATTAGATGAAAAGCCAAAGGAAACAGAGCCTTTTCATCTGTAGCTCCAAGGCATCTGTATTACTGTGGTAAACACGGTTTGTTCAGTAAAAATGTTTACGGTTCACAGTGTTTTTTACTGAATTTTTCTGGCAACCACAGCTGACGGTTTTTTACTGTAAAAATTACTTCTTTTTTTTTTTTACAGTGTAGGATTGGCTGAAGTTTTTAGCCCTATCTACAGGATAGGTCCTTTTCTGTAAATTTGGGGTGTTTTACATCGGGAACAGCACCTGTGGTCAGCGGTGTTCCTCAAGGTTCCATTTTGGGGCCCGTGCTCTTCTCCTTGTACATTCTGCCACTAGGCTCCATCTTCTCCAAGTATAACATCACTTTCCATTGTTTTGCCGACGATCTCCAGATTTATTTACCTCTCATCCCTGGTTCTGTTGCCTCTTTGATGGACTGCTTAGCAGATGTGAAGCAGTGGATGTCTATCAATGTCCTGAAACTAAATGATCAAAAAACAGAGATTCTAGTCTTTGGTAAACAGGATTTTCTTGATGGGATTGTGAGCCCACTTGGTCCTTTTTCGACCTTTATAAAACCGTATGCTAAAAGCCTTGGGGTCTTTTTAGACAGTTCCTTCAAGCTCGATAGGCAGGTGAGTGCAGTAGTCCAGTCTGGTTTTTATCATTTAAGGCAGCTGGCAAAGGTTAAACACTACTTGCCAGTAAATGTCTTTGAACAGGTCATCCATCTGATTGCTTCCTGTCGGTTGGACTACTGTAACTCCCTTTATTATGGCCTGGAACAATCCTCCTTACATCGTCTTCAACTGATTCAAAATGCAGCAGCACGTCTTTTAACTGGTACGAGAAAACGTGATGACATCACTCCAGTGCTCGCTTCTCTGCACTGGCTTCCCGTACGCTACAGGATCCAGTTTAAAATACTGCTTTTTGTTTTTAGATCCCTCAATGGCCTGGCTCCCCAGTACATAGACGACCTTCTGTCTGTCTATACTCCGGCCAGAACCATGAGATCTAGTTCCCAGTCCTTATTAGTGATCCCAAGAACTCGGCTTAAGACTGGTGGTGATAGAGCTTTATCAGTGGCTGGTCCTAGACTCTGGAACAGCCTTCCACCACATCTTAGGACCTCACAGAGCCCGGAGGTTTTTAAATCATCTCTCAAAACCAACTTCTTTGCTTTGGCTTTTAGTACAGATTGATTTATGTGGTTTTATGAGTTTTATGATGTTTGATTTAACTCATAAACTTTGCGGTCATTTTAAATTTTTTTTTTGTTGTTTTTTGTTGTTTTTGTTTATGGTTTTATCCTTTTGTTCATCTTTTATCTTTGTTTTATCTGTCTTTGATGAAGCGGTTTTACAGCATTTGAGTTGCTTGAGTAGCAACAGATGCGTTCTGCTCATCGTTTATTTATTTTTTATTATTATTATTTTTTAAATCATTTTTAATTGATTTTATCTGTTTTATGTAGTTGTTTTTATCATGTACAGCACTTTGGGTTGCGTGAGCAACAGTAAATGTGCTCTATAAATAAAGTTGACCTTGACCTTTTAGAGAACTGCGGGACAAGTACTTTATTGATTTCTTTTGGTTTTTTTAATTTCCACAATATATTTATAGCTATACTATGTTAGAACGTTGTTAAGAGGCATTAAAAAAACGTTAAAAGCTACATTGTTTACCAAATGAACGAGTGCAGCTTTAAAACCACAAGAAATGGTTAATAAAGTTGTACAAATTATGTTGTTGTCATCCTTTGTCATTTTAAACATGTTTGTTTGTATTTTTTCCAATAACCTTAAAAATGTCTTTTAATTTGGCAATACATTTGTAAAATTTCACTTCAGAAATATTATTAAAAAGCAACTGCACTGGTTTCGACAGGCCAAGAAGAAACTTTTCTCAAAATGGAGTCGGGAGCCACACAAAATAAGTCCGAGGGCCACAAATGGCCCGTGGGCCACAATTTTGACATCCCTGCTCTCTTAAGAGAGACATGTTTTATTTTCATTCAAACAAGCCAGCAGGACTCCAGCAGCAGCAGTTGGTCCTCTGACCACACATACAGGTGTGTTAACACACACCTGTATGCTCCGGAGCTGCTTTCAGAGAGACTCGGATGATGTTCAGTTAGTTAATACAGTTGACCAGCTTCACTGAGACTTTCTGGTCTTATTTTTACTAAATAAAAACATGACGGAGTCATGAGCCACATGTTAAGGTGGTATTTATCTAATGTTAGGGAGATAAACATGTTTTTTACTGCGTCCTGATTCATGAAGCTCACATGTTTTTCACATCCTGGTAGCAGACTTGCTGTATTTTCCCTGCAGCACAGAGAAACGTCCTGTAGTGAAACAAGGAAGTGAATTCAGTTCAGTTTAAACCTGCAGAGGAAACTGAGACGTACGTTGTCGTGATCTGACTTTTTGTGGTTTGAAAAGAGAGCGAGAGAGACAGCCTGAGCTGCCTTCATCGCTTTTTGTTTCTGCAGCTTCTGCGTGGTGCGTTCGAGTTCTGGTGGAACAAAGAGTAAGAAGTTCAAATGGGCTGAAGCAACCCCTTGTCTCAGATTACAAGCCATTCACGCGTGAGGATGACCAGCAACAGCAAATCGCTTTATATCGCCGCAATAAGAGCAGAGATCAAGAAGCATGAATCTCTTCAGCGTGCGATCATCAAACTCTCCAAGCAGTTTGAAAAAGTGGAGGATCAACAGCTGCGTTCAGGCCTCAAGGTTTGCCTCCACAGCATTCAAGGTGAGATCGCTTTTAATGAGCTCAGCTGGTTTCGTATGGAGGAAACATTGTGTATGTCAATCCAAGAACAACCATCGTTACGACAGAAAGAATCACAACTGATGTTATATTTGGATGTGAAAAGTAAGAATCACCTTATTATTCTGTTATTTATCTTTGTCGGTGAAGTGAAGGGAAACCAGATAGTGAGTGATTGATATCTTCCTTTCAGCTTCCTGTCGCTCTCTGTCTCAGCCAGTGCTGCTTTTCTCAGGTGAAAAAGTTCATTTTTATTCTATTTTACCTCAAAATCCCACCTCCTGACAAGAGTAAATCAGTGGCGTTCGACTTCATGCTGCCTCTGGACATGGGCAACCAATGGTGACATCCCTTAGCAGCCATCACCATGGCAGCAGGATGAAACCTGCTGAGCGGCCTACTTCCTGTCTGCCAATCTGCAACTGCCCTCAAAGCCACTTCCTCTCTTACAAACAGGTCTTTTACATGAAGCCGATCAGTTTTACATCACATCCTCATAGCGCTACACTTCCTACCTTTCATGATGAACTGACAGAATGCAATACACACGGATTCTAGAGAATTTGTTTGCCATTTAAGCAGCTTAGGTGGGGGAAGTACTCTGATGTCACGATTAAACGGATAAAAGAAAATGTAATAACTTCTGTTTTTAATGCTGCCTTCGTACTGTTTTATAATCTGATTATTTTACTTTGACACATCCTGTCAGCCCACTGTATTCATGTGAGGGTTGAAGATAGTTGTAGGTACTTTTAAAGCCTCTGTAACTGGAGGCAGGAGTCCACTTAGCCTCATCTTTCAGGTTGGAAGTGAAAAACATTCAGTCTTCAGTTATGTCTCCTTAAAAAGTCAGTCAGCCAACAAAACCACAAGTCACATGTCCATCAAGATAATAAATCTAAACAGTCATTTTCCTCTCCTGTACACACGTCCACGATCTTTTGGAACTACCAATCACATATACTGTAATTATTATGCAGGTTATTTCCATTGCTGTCACATTGTAATATAAAAATATAGCATTTAATGCATCCTCCTGCAGATCAGTGTATGAAAACTGGTATGTTTTGTAAGAAGTTTTAAATGATTCATGGACTCCTTGGCCCAGGAATTGAAGATCCATGCATTAATTCATTAACGTGAATTAATCCCAGGTTTTGCATGTTGAGTTTTTCCTTTAGATCTGAGTGAGCTGTTTAAAAATCCTCCTTCATCTCTGGCTCATCAGGTAAATGTGTCCTGAGCTGCTGTGAGGCTGAGCGGTTGATCTTAGTCGTCGACTGAATCATTTTCTTCACAGCATCGTTGCTCTGCTGGTCTGTGAACTGAAAGTCAACTTCCTGAAACATTTAGAAGCTTTAAGGTCCTTTTAGGATCTGGCAGGTCTTGAAAAACATCCCCTGTGTTTTAAAGCACTTTTTGTGTAATTAGACCACTTGAGTGTCAGCACTGTAGTGAGGATCAAAGCCAGAGCGGCCTCGGCGGGGCCTGGTTCTGTACGTGAAGCTAAAAAGGAAAGCTGCTGATCTCCTGGACCTGAGAAACGAGTGAGATGTGGTTGACCGCCTGTATGCTAAAGAAAGTCAAAAAACGAAGAAAAGGAGGAGAGAAAACGGTAAGATGCTCCTGGGAGCTGAAAGAAAAGCTTTAAATCAGAGTGGTGTGTTCACTGCAGCATGGCAGCGCGGTGAGAGACTGAGGGAGGGAAGATGGAGGACAGCTCATAGTGGAGGAGAAATGAAAAATCACCCAGCATGACCACTGCCCTTGGCCACTGGCCATCTGACAGCATCCGCTCAGTGTATGAATGTGTGTGTCTGCGTGTCAGGGAGAGCTTTGTGTGCATGCAGGACATGACATCAGTGCTCATGTGTCCATTTAATTCTCTGCTCTCTGTCCGCGTGTCACGATAATGAGAATTTCACCGTGCAGCAGGGAAACTGCAGCAGCTGTAGGACTCACGCATGCATGTCATGTCCTCACAGCTTGTTAAAATGGATTTTGCACTCACACATATCAATACCGAGAAGATGTTTTGGGAATTTTAAAAAGCAGCGCAGCTCGAGCTTTGTTCTGTCCCTCTCAGGACGTGTGCAGGTTTCAGGACTCTTTAGTATGCAGTGGGAGTAGTTATTGCCCTCTCGCTGACGGTGGAGGGGAGGGGGAGCAGGCTGAGCAGGTGGACACTCACATCCTGTAATATGGGAGGATGGTGGGAGGCTGAGAGCGCTGCTAGGGAAAGATTTCACTTTTTATTTTTTTCCAGACAGTAATTAATGTGAAATTACACCCGGTAATAACTCAAGTGATGGCTGTGTAATCATGTTTGCTGCAGAGTCTCTGCTGATGCACACAGGATAATTACAGCACGTGATTTCTCCTAAGTGTTTATTTTATCCAGTGGCAAATATATGTTAAATTTACAACAAAAAAGAAATGCATGTTGAAAGTTTTGTTTCCTTATCAATTGATCAACTGTCAGATTTAGCTCCCTGTCACAGAATAAAGCTCATCATCCTGATATCAGAGCAAATCATTTAGTTTAGAACTTTTGTGCACATCACGTGATTTCAGCCAAAGCTAAAGGTGATATAGAAGAAAGGACATCACCCACTGCCTTTCATGAGTTTTAGGTGCCCTGTTAGGAGCCATTTGACCAACAGATGAGAGTCTGGTTTCCAGTAATAAGCCAGGAAGTGCTTCCTGTGTATGTCGGACTTCACTGGGGTTGTCGTTTGTCATTGATTCTGTTCTTTTATTGACACGTTTTCATGCCACAGCCAGGAGAGGAAGGCTTTTATTTTGGGAGATTTCAGCTTTCATTGCTTGCTTTTGCTGATGATGTTGGTCCTGTTGGCCTCACTGAGCCTTGGACCTCCAGCAGGCACTGGAACCGTTTGCAGCAAAAGACAAAGAACTCAACCAGAACATGGTGGGAGATCAATAAGACACTGCTCCAGGTGGAGGAGGAGTTCCTGAGTCTTGGTGGAATGAAGCAGGAACATGAAATGAGGATTCATGCAGCTTCTGCATTGATGCTCAACGTTGAAAGATCTCATGTAATCAGTGAATTGTTAATAGTGGCATTAAACCAGCATTAAAATGAAAAGTAACATCAAACTGTGATGGTTCTTGGATCCATGTGGACCGATGGTGGTGAGCCGCAAACTGTCCCGGAGCTCATTGTGAAGTGGCGTTCAGTTAGGACCACGCCCACTGGTGCCATCACTCAAAGGGAGCAGAGGCTCTAGCTAGAAAAAGGTTGAACTAACTGAACAACATCTAAACTCCCTTACTGAAATTATTACTCTCTCATCCTTCTGGAGCATGGACGTGATTTGGCATGGACGGAGGTGACGTGTCCCCACTAATAATTTGACCCAAGGGTGCAGAAATATCGCTGCATCTCCACCAATAATACTTGCAGCCCAGTGGACCAGGTGCTGTGTTGCTGTGCGCAGATGGACCTGTATCCAGAGTAATGAGGCATACGTGTCTGAATCGACCTGCGCGAGCCCCTCACGGCCCGCACCGAGTCACTTACGCTGATGGCGCCTGCTTTGGGTCTGGATGTGGACCAGGATGGACGGGCTATCGAGTATTTTCCCAGTGATGGTAACTTTGGGCTGGTCTCTAATTTGCACTCCCCCCACCAATGTCAACAGCAAATCTTCGCCATTGTTGGCCTTAAACTCTGGGCCTCAGCTCATGAGGTCATTATGACAAACTAACACCGTTCTCACTTGATTTTTTTTCTAGAAAAATGTGATCAGTTTTGTCAGAGTAATGATGAGATAAGATATTTATTTGATAACTGTGTAAAAACTTCTCGGAGAAGTAAAGAGAACCTTGGTTATGACCCCTGACTAACCTTCACTCCCGTTAAGTTTTCTTTGTAAATGTGTTCAAACTGCAGGGAGACAACAGCAAGCTATCCTAAAAACTCCCTCCAGGATGTTATAGAGTTTGCAGCCATGTGATCAAAGTCTAGGGTGGTTATTTTAGGAATCAAAGACTGAATGTGTGCTAACATTAACGCTGTGTTGAAGTGCTCTGACACTGTCTCAATCATTTATGCATTTTCTACATGAGATCATCAAATCCTCCATAAACCACACAGTAGAACACATTTACTGTATATCTCTGGATGATGACATGTTGGATGAAGCATTTCAAATTCAAGAATGGAATGTCAAACAGGATAACATGTTTGACATATAACTTAACCAGGAATATATGGCCACTTTATTAGGTACATTTTGCTAGTGCAGGGTTGGACCCTGTTTTTTTATTTATTTAGAACCTTAATTCCTCATGTCTTTGATTCATCAAGTTGTTGGAAACATTTCTCAGAGGTTCTGGTCCATGTTGACATAACAGCAGCACACAGTTTCATCCATGATGTGAATCTCCAGTTCCTCCACATCCCAAAGGTTCTGGTTTGGATTGAGATCCGGTGACTGTGGAGCTCATCATCATGTTCTAGAAATCAAATGGAGATGATCTGATCTTTGTGACATGGAGCATCATCCTGCTGGAAGTAGCATCAGAAGATGGTCCACTGTGGTCATAAATGACCCTATTAAGCATGTTGTCTGTGGGGGAAACCGGAGGACACCTACACATGGGTTTGAACATGCTAACGCCACACAGAAAGGCCACAGCTGGGATTCTAACCTTCTTTGAATTCTTGGGGTCACAAAAAATGTGCCTCATGGCTCAGTCCTAGGACCCACCCTGTTCATAATTTACATAAATTTTCAGGTGAATGTGGCTCAGTGGCTGAGAGATCGCCTCCCATGTGGGAGAGTGGGGTTCAAACCCCGGCCCGGCCATGTGTTAAAGTATCCTTGGGCAAGATACTGAACCTCCAACTGCCTCCCGGGCGCCACTAAAAATGGCTGCCCTCTGCTCCCTCAGGGATGGGTCAAATGCAGAGAACTAATCCCACTAGGTATACTGTATATGCAAGTGGCCACAAAATCCTCTTTCCCTTCCCTAAATGATCTGTGTGCAAACTTCTCAAATGCCTCCTACTATTTCATGCATTTGATTCTGTCATTTATTGCTGCTCACACTCACTCACACACTGGCATTTGAAATTCTAAAATCTGATTTTGATGATTTTGATTTAGGAACAAGTCATGTGTCTCCCTCAGAGCTGCAGAAGCTTCTGATATCAGCTACTCTTTTACCTGATGATGGTGTTGTGATCATGTGAGTTTCAGCCAGCTGCCTACAGTCACTCCTGGGTACCACTGTGCTCATCTGGTTCTGGCTCACCCATCATTGTGAACTATATGCTAGAGTTAGCATGCTGTCCTTAAAGACAAGGCGACTCACTGGATGACTTTAGTTTAAAAGGCTCTCATCAGCTTGGTTCCTATTTATGTACTTTTCTTCTACTGAAAGCCATTACGCCCGACGATCAAATTACTTTTTAAATCTCTCTGTTCCTCGATTTTGAACAGAAATTGTAAGAAAACCTTGAACAGTGCCTGTGTTTTAAAATTCTATTTGTTGCTGTTTTAAATTCTTAAATTCTTACAGTAACTCCTGCAGTTTCTCTGTCAAATAGCTCGCATTTTATATATTTCAATGTTTGTTTTATTACAGCTTTGTCTTCATCTTGTTGATGTGTGCTGCTGAATGTCTCCTGGTGAAAGAGATCTTTATCTCACTGAGTTTTATCTGGTTGAATAAAGGTTTTAAAAACATTTTTGTGGGTTCAAATCCCAGATCAGAAGGGTCTGAAACTCTCAGACCAGCTGGTAACAACAACCATTTCACATCTACAGTCTTTTAAATCACCTTTCTTCTCTATTCTGATGCTCAGTTTGAACTGCAAATCACCACGTCTAGATGCTGTTTTGTGATTGGCTAATTAACTACTGGTATTTTTATAAAGAGGTGTACCTAATAAAGTGGCTTTTTGAAGTGTGTATGTGGTGTGAGTGACTCTCAGCTACTAACACCACGTTTTAACTCAATGTGTGTAAAGCTGATGGAGTTTGACCCATTTTCACATTAGCTGATGTTGATTAGGGTTGACTCAAATGTTAACCAGCTGTAGATGTTCATCCAGTGAAGTTATTTTAAGTTCAGTGTGAAAGCTTTTAAGCGTGACCCCCAGGGGGCCATTCAGTCCCTGTACCAAAGGAGTGTGAGTCTGGTCCGCATAGCCGGCAGTAAGTTGGTCCTGTTCCCGGTGAGGGTTGGACTCCGCCAGGGCTGCCCTTTGTCACCGGTCCTGTTCATAACCTTTATGGACAGGATTTCTAGGAGCAGCCGTGGTGTGGAGGGTGTCGAGTTTGGTAGCAGGAGGATCTCATCTCTGCTTTTTGCAGATGATGGGGTCCTCCTATCTTCATTGAGCTCTGACCTTCAGCTCTTGCTGGGGAGGTTCACAGTCAAGTGTAAAGCAGCTGGGATGAGGATCAGCACCTCCTGATCTGAAATCATGGTTCTCAACTGGAAAAGGCTGGCTTGTCTACTCCAGGTCAGGAGGGAGGTCCTACCTCAAGTGGAGGAGTTTAAGTATTTTGAGGTTTTGTTCACGAGTGAGGGAAGGAGGGAGATCGACGGGCAGATTGGGGCAGCGTCTTAGTGCTCAGCCTTAGAGGTAGGGCGAGGAGCTCGGACATCCGGGAGGGACTCAAAGTAGAACCACTGCTCCTCCATCGAGAGGAGCCAATTGAGGTGGTTTGGGCCTCTGGTCAGGATTCCTCCTGGACACCTCCCTGTGAGGTGTCTCAGGTGTGTCCTGCTGGAAGGCGGCCCCCAGGTCGACCCAGGACACTCTGGAAGAAGTACCTCCACCGGAGAAGCTGGTGGATGTTTTGGGGACAGGAGGGTCTGAGATGATCTATTTGGGATGCAGCCCCCTCGACCCAAACCTATGGAAAGCAAGGTGAAGTGTTGAAGATATGAAAAGATAGGAAAACAGCAAACAAAACCATTTATTTTCATCCTTTTTCTTTCTGCAATTCAAATATTGATGTTCAACATTCTGTTGTCCTCTCACACTATCACCTGGTTCATGCTGTGAACCCGGAGCTTTCCCACTTGAGCTAATGAGCACATGTCTTAGCCAGCGTCAATAAGCTCACACTGAAACACCATCTTACATCCTGGGAGAAATTACAATACAGAACGCACCAATGGCAGAGGAGGAGGAGGATGAGAAGGAGGAGGAGGAAGGACAAGGAGGAGATGATTGTACCACCGAGCCAGGAAGATTGTAACACCTTAGCAACAAACAGGCCAAGCCTCCCAGTGAGGAGGAGCCACACAGAGCCGGCTCATGAATATGCAGCTCAACACGACCAGATGAAGGATGTTCATGTAGCTAACAGCAGCGAGGCACGCTCAGAAATAAACACATCCTGCCTTTTTCCCTCCAAAAACATCCATCCATCTCTTCCTCCAACTGTTTGTCACTGCTGTTTAACCCCGCCTGTCACTGATCCGTCCTCCTGCAGTGTCCCCTCATTTAGCAGCCTGTGTGTGCATCGCTGCTTCACCCACCGCCTCCCCCCTCCTCTCAGGCATGCAGGGAGGAGGATGGAGGGGAGGGGATGGAGAAGGGATGAGCAATAAAAAGCGGGGACGGTCTGAGAGGGGAGCAGCAGCTGAAACAGAGGGAGGGAAGAGAGAGAGAGAGAAAATAGAGGCGGGAGGAGCAGGATCTCTCTGCATTGTATGGGTTCTGTATTGGGCCGAGGAGGGGCGTGCTTAGGGAGGGGCGTTGGAGATCCCTGTCTGTGTGTTTGAGGGCGAAGCTCAGAGTGTGAGCGAGACAAGCCGTGCGTGCGTGAGGGCGTGTGCGTGATGTGCACTGGACTCTGTGAACCCGTGTGACGGTGTGTCTGCCGGAGACGCTCCTGGAGCTGCTGGAGAGGTGACTCGCCTCAGCACCTCCTCTCTGCTGTTATGCTCAGCAACGCCTGATGCGCTCAGAGGACACGGGCAGCCCTGGAGACAGAGAGAGGGACGTGATGGATGGACATCCACCTGGACTCCTGCTGGCTTCTCCTCCTGATCCCCTCTGGCCCTCATCAGGGAGGCTGCCCGCCTCTCTGAATGGATGCTGCTGTCCACACACATGTGAGCTGTGCACTGGGAGCCCATGATCTCTGCTGGACTGGTCGGCTCTGGGTGTCCTGTGATGGATTTTTGAAGACTTTTCATTTTGCAGCAGCTCTTCCTCTCATTCTTGATCATGAATGATGCGGGGCCCTCACTACTTTGACCTGAAAGAAGATTTTTTTTTTTTTTTGCCGGTGAGGAAGATGGACTGAACTCAAAGACACAAGCCAGGAAAATAAGGTTGAGTAAACCAGCAGGAGTGAGGATTGATGGTCCTCCATAGCTGTGTGCAGATGCAGTGATAGATTAATTAGGTGTTTTCTAAAGAATAAGCTGCTTGGTCTGCATTGGCAGAAAGCTCAAGGGTGTCAGGAGGGCAGGGTTTCATTTTGATTTTACAGAGAAATGATGATTAGAGACAGTGAAGAGAGCCGTGACTGAAATACAGAAACACAGGATCAGTGATTTGGGTGATGGATAAAAACAGCACCCCCTCTGCTGCCAAGTCTTCCAAGGAGAAACTTTATCTTCCTCTCTGCAACTTGTTCATGTTCTTCTGTCTGGTTTCATTCATCTACTGTGAGTCCACTGAAGCCTGACCCCATGAGTGAAGGCGGCGCCCTTCAGCAACGCACCACCTACCTCATCTCCCTCACCTTGGTGAAGGTAGAGGCTGTAGATGAGGATGGAGTGGAGGCCAAGAAAAGTACCCAAGAGAAGGGGGTTGAAGTTGGAGGAGGGAGACAAATGGAGGCTGAAGGTGAAGCTCCTGTACGGGCTGAGAACGGGGCTGGAGTTGTTGTTGGACAACCACATGAAGCTCAGGAGGCTGAAGATTCTCTTCAGGGTGGAGAGAGGAAACCACCCAGCCCTCTGAGAGCTAGCAGAGTCCCTGAGGCTGCAGGTAAAGGTGGAGAAAAGCCTCCGTCCAACCTGTCAATCCCCTCACCTGCTGAGGGAGCATCAATTCAGAAGACCAAATCTGAAGACATTATTGAGAAGTCATGGCCCATCACAGAAGCAAAGCAATGCAGGTCTCCATTGCTGATCACTACACCACCGATGGAGTTGGTGGAGCCCAGCCGCACTCCTACCAGAACCAGCCTCCCTATCCGTCCAGCAGGACAGCGACCCGTGAGTCTGCTGAAGTCTCACAGCAGCATGGCCACGCGTGGACGAGACTTCAGGGAGGGTCGGGACCGCAGCCCTACCTCCGCCCAGAGCCTCGATCGCAAGGACTGCCGTGTGACAACCCGCTCGCCGGGCCCCTGCAGGGCCTCCTGGGCAGAGGCAAGTCAGCCCGAAGGATGGAGGGACCTGCGGGACGAGGCTGAAGCTGGAATGGCCTTTGACATTGGTGGTGGTGTGGCTGCAGTGATGAGAGACATTCCCAGGAAGGAGAGACTGAAGGCAGCCTCAGCGTCCCTACCTGCACCTGCTACTCAGGTCCCTAAACCAGCACGCAAAGGCAAAAGCCGCACGCTGGACAACAGCGACCTGAACAGCCTCTCTGAGGACCTGGGGCTGGCTAGAGAGGCCCAGCAGGGTCAGAGAGGCTCTGCTAAAGACAGGAAGATGCTGAAGTTCATCAGTGGCATTTTCACAAAAAGCAGTTCAGGGGCAGCTGGGTCATCCTCCACAGCACCCCCGGTCTACATACAGAGAGACTCCAGTGAGGAGGAAGGTAGGAGGTCACAAACACAACACCTCTGTTACCTCTAACACCAACACTCACTCGTCTGGAGTCGTAACTCCCAAACTCTTATCAGAGAAAAGCCTCTTTATCTGTGCAGAGGCATCCATTTAAAATGAGTCAGGCTGGGATTGGGTGGGGTCGAGCTTTTTAAAGAACCCCACACAGAACACACTCACTGGCTAGAACTCGGTCACGTGTCTGAGGAACGTTTTCCTGTCACCATGTGCTGCCGAAAATTTATGACATCTGATGCTCTTTGATCTGAGAACTGACAATAGGATCCTCTTGGAGGGTTTTAATCTAATTCCCCTCAGAGCGTGGGCTGATTTCACACCACCAGAGGGGTAATCAGCACTCACACGCACACACACACACCGACACCACACACAGATCCACTCCAGCAGCATTCTCAGAGTGGGCTTAAATCTCATAATGAAGCCAAGGGGGAGAGGTGCTTATGGGACAATCACGGATGGATTGCACCAATTCGGCTGATTTTCACTTCAGCTTTTGTGTCCATAATGCTGGAACAACTGGGAGCGGGACGAGACATGAGATAATGTTTGTTCACTCGCATCAAAAAATGAAATCGGGCTGCAGAACATTTCTAATCCCGTCTTTGGTTTTCCACCCACTCGTGTCTCCGTTTTCCTCCTTCTTTGTTTCCGGCAGGTTTTTATTTAAATTCATGTTGAAACCATGTTGAATGTTTTCCCTCTGTGCAGCTGCAGCATCCAACAATCTGTCTCTTTTACGAACGTTTGTGCTCAGTGTGTGTGTGTGCGTGCGTGTGTGTGTGTTTTATCTTTTCATTCACTCCTTGTGCATTCACACTGTTATAAATGCACACTGTGGATCCACTCATGTAGTGAGACCAGCCCTGTAAATCACACACACACACATACACACGCACACACATACTTAGGGCAGGAGGAAGTGTTGCCATGGAAACCGTCAGGCCTGCTGCTTGTGCTGCTGCTGCTACAGAGGCAGAGCCTGATGAAACACAGGGTGGAGGAGGTGTGTGTGTGTGTTTGTGTGTGTGTGTGTGTGTGTGTGTGTGTGTGTGTGTGTGTGTGTGTGTGTGTGTGTGTGTGTGTGTGTGTGTGTGTGTGTGTGTGTGTGTGTGTGTGTGTGTGTGTGTGTGTGTGTGTGTGTGTTAGAGACACACGACTGAGAAAGAAACACTAAACTAAGTCAGAAATGTGTTCTTACCCTCAGAGGATTGGGAGCAGTTTGGGATGAGGTGTGAAGGTAAACAGCTTTCCATGAAATCTAGGGGAACACTGCAGAAGAACCAAGCTGTTTAATCAGTTTGGGCTGTAGCACCCGAGCACAAAAAGAGCTTTCTGTTGGAAAGACAGACTAAGAGAAAGTCTATGTGTGTGTGTGTGTGTGTGTGTGTGTGTGTGTGTGTGTGTGTGTGTGTGTGTGTGTGTGTGTGTGTGTGTGTTTCTGTCACAGGAATTGCCCTTTTTGCAAAGTAGCAGCCTGCAGCTACAAGCCCCCCTTTGTTTTTTTGGCTACGATATCCCATCATCACCGGCGGCATTCATCTGCCATCAGCCAGGCTGCTCCACAGACTCGGTGCCAGATTCACATTTAATCATCTTTTGATTTGAGGGACATATCACACACTCACACTGAGCACACAGAGACATATTTCTGTTGTAGACAACTGCCAAACTCTCCAGATCTCCTTTGTGGTTTTATTTCTCTCTTTTTTTGCTGTCTTCCCTTAAAAGATATTTAGGAGTTTTTAAATTGATCAGACACAACAAAATAATCCATTGGATCTAGCAGGACCTTTCTTGGAACAGAACTGAGACCCAGTTGGATTCAAAAGAATCTAAAGTTCAGTTTTAGGTGCAATTCTACGCACAACCACTAGATGTTGATTCCAAACGATCTCTGGCTCCCATTGATTCCCATTTAAAAAGCATCAACTTCTATAGAAGACATAAATCAGTCATCAGTGACCTTAAGTTAAAGCTCGTATGTGGAGCATTTCAGCAAGAGAGGAGTTTTTGAATCCAACGGCCCCTCCGTGCACACGACACGTCACTCTGAGCCCTGTCTGTCCCTGCTGTGCTTCTGATACGTTGGTCTGGAACTGCAGCTGCTGCTGGACTGAAGCTGAACCTGGAAATGAGAAAGCTCTCGGTCCTGAATGAAGTTCTTTATCAAAATGAATCCTTGGCAAGCCTTGCCATTCTGTGAGGAGAAATTTTTAAAAATAAAACAAATCCCTCAGTAGCCAGGGAATGGATAACTATTTAGTAGAAATGAGCTCTGACTCCTCCATGAACGACTGAGACTGTAAACAGAAAGCGCCCTGTACGAGAGCGCCCCCTACTGCTACAGGTTTGCTCGAAGTGCGTGAATGTTGACTGACAGCCGACAATGCAGAAATTTGAATTTTATTGGCAGAAAAAGTTCGCTGTCAGAGATATTTCAAAGGGGGTCTATATGAGGAAGGAGGGTCAGTAGTTTAGACCTGAAATATCATTTAAAACATTTAGAAAACTTTGATACATAGAAAAATAATCCACATATCTGCTTTAATGTTTATGTTGGTATGTTGAACTAAACTCATAAATCAAAAATCAAGATATTTGCACCTGGTTGATTATTTCCTTGTGACCCTTTGGAGGTCAAGAGGTCACTCTTAATTTGAACCCTAGTGTGTTATCAGAGGATTTAACAAGACTTTTTCTTTAAAAACATGTTTCAATTTTTTATTGTTTAATTTCAAGTAGTAAATACAAAATACAGTGACACATGGTTTCCTTCCTGCTTGTAGTACAAATACATTCAGTGATCCATTAGAACTCAGCACGGTCTGCTTTTTAACCTCTACAGTTTTGCAAGAGACCATATTCCAAACAACGTTCAAATTACTGCGCTGCTTTATGTGTAGCAGCAGCAGAAACACCCTAAACTAAAAGGCTGAAAAGTCAGAGGTCCAACACCCAGTGGGAGTTCTGAGTGGAGTTTGCATTTTCTCTCTAATCATGCGTGTGATGTTCTCCTTGTACTCTGGTTTATTCCGGCTGACCAAAAACATGCATGCTGGATTTATTGGCGACTCTGCGTCATCACTACGTGTAAGTGAGTGTGTGAATAGTTGACTGTCTAGTTTGACTGTGATGAACTGGTGACGTGTCCAGAGTGTCCTCCACCTGCTGAGGATAGACACCAGGCTCCTTGGTTACATTTACTGTTACTACATCATATTAACACAATAGAACTGACAGACTGAAAGTATAGATGTTGGTCACCTCCTGGCTGGCTCGTCAAATAAATGTAGGCCTTTAATTAACCCCTGTGTGGCAGTGGCATCCAATCCTGGTCCTCGAGGACCACTACCCAGCATGTTTTAAGGCTGGCCTCATCTACACTGTTCCAGATATTTTTTTAAAGCACAGGTTTTCTTCTGGGTTTGCTCATCTCGTCCACAAACAAACTGAGTTAAAAGCAAATTCCAAAGTGGAGGTTTATAAAAACTTTTTGTGAAAGAGAACCTAGTGGTGTGGTGGGAATATTTCAGCATTTCTGTCAGATTTATATGAATTTAGACATTTTATAAACGTAGTAAAAAAAGATTCTGTTTAAAACAGCATCTGACTCGTGTAGACGGGGCCTCAAAGTTCAGAGTACTTTTTAATCAGCATTTCTCAGGCATGCTTTTATCAGCTTCTCAAAAACGTTCCCATAGAGGACCAGTGCTGCTGCTGCTTAGTGAGAATCATTTCTGTTGTGTCTGATTGAATTCATCAGTGGGTTTTTCTCCTGAGTCCATGAAGTAAGAACCAGTCCTGATTGGCTCTGCAGAGGTGAAACTGGTGCTGGCCCCACGGTCCAGTCACGCCCCAACACTCTCTATAGGGTTTTAAAAGGCTTTTGTTGTGTGCTCTTTGTGTTTGTCAAGTCTGTGAGGAATGTTAGACAAGCGTAGCAAGTTCAGTTTAAAGACTGGCATCATGGGATTAAATATTTAACTATTAATTTAAATATTATTTATGTACAAAATAAGTTCTTGTTCTGTCGTGAATTCAGCTCCATTTATGAAATAAAGTGTTGTTGCCTTAACTGTATGGATAAATACTGAGAGATGAGGGGGTGTGGTGGTTAGTGCTGTCACCTAAGGTCACAGGATCAGATCTCAGTACTTGGGGTTTGGATGCTCTGGTGAATTTTTATGTTTCCAGTGTTTTATGGAGGACAGAAGTGTCCAAACTTTTCAAGACGAAGGTTGAAATTATTTGCGAGCCACAGAAAGGAGATGTTCTTATATAAATATTTTGGGTTTAAAGGGTCTTGTTTGTTTGTTTGAATTTTTAAAAAGCAAGATTTGATGGGCAGATGGTTTTCTAGCTAGCCAAATTCAATTCTGCTCTCAGCAACAAGAACAGGATCGGGTCTTTTGACCTGGAACAGCCTCTGAATGCAATCTGAAAATATACTATAATGTACTTTAAAAAGTACTTGTGCCGTTTGTAATTTGACCAGGTCTGTAAATTTGTGTATCAGTCTAAAATTCACAGTAATGATCCGTTTAAACCCTTATGGACGTGTTTTATTAGAGTCCTGTTGAGTCCTGTATGACTCGAGTCATGAGGACTGACTTAAAGGTTTTATATCCACTAATGTGATCTGCAGAGCTGCCAGAATCCCAGCTGTGTGATCTGTTACCACTTTAGACAGACAGCTTAGAAGGCCATCTTTTTACGATCAGAGTGATAGATCCGTCACCGTGTCTCTGCTTGGCTGACCGTTGGTCTCTGTCTCTTCAGTACAAATCGCCAACAGTCAGGAGTGGACGCTGAACAGATCCATCCCTGAGCTGAGACTGGTGAGTGAAACTGAAAAACAACACAACATGACAACAAAGGCACCACTATTGACTTTAATGGATTTAATAGTTCTCAAACCCGATTCAGTCCCTCACATGGAGCCATTTAAGTCCTGAGAAGTGACTCTTTGGACGCAGAAGTTGTTGATTGTACTCGTAATAAACTAATCAGGTGGATCAAATCTGGAACTGGGGCTTGAGAAAGAAAACCACTTTAAAACTGAGCATCATGGTTTGAGACATGAACTTTCTCTTCATTTCTGCTCAGTTTTCTTTACATAGAAACCAAACAGCTCACATTAAAACACCAGAAGCTATAGATTAAATAAAGGATGAACTATATTCGATAGAGGAACTGAAAGTCACTATCTAATGGTTTTATTTGGTCTGAGAGTTATTCGTGACAGAGTGCTTGATCGCTGAACCTAAAAAATGTCATTTTGCTGCGTTTCCTTCCTTCTTCTCTCTCTCTCAGGGCATTCTGGGAAGTCTGAACAGTGGCAGGTCAGCACTGGTGAACAAATACATCGCAGGCAGTTATGTTGCAGCTGACAAACGAGATGGTAAATAAAAAGAACTGAGAAAGTATGGTTCCACGATGATCTGCTGATTAACGTGTCTGTCACTTTCATTGTCCTTGTCAGGTGGACGCTATAAAAAGGACGTTCTGGTGGACGGTCAGAGTCATTTATTACTGATCCGAGAGGAAGCTGGGCCACCTGATGCACAGGTGCTTATTGTGTAAATATGTGTTTTCAGCTGTGGACAAAAGTTTAGAGACTGAAACAAATGCTAACTGTGACAAAATGTGTTGCCCCAGTTTTTATGATCCAGTTGAAATAAACCCCAGAATGCTCTGAAGAGATCAGATGAACTTCAACTAATGACAGAGTCCCTGTTAGTTATGAACCTAATCCCCCAAAGTTTATCTCCATTACATTTGTGAAGACTTCATGTCCCGGCAGCACCAGGACCGTCTCCTAAAGTTAATCCAGCTGTGGGATTAGAGCTCCACCAGAGGAGACTTTTGGAGGTTGACCTGGTGTCAAGAAGGGCAGCAAAGAAGCCACTTCCCTACAAGAAAACCACAAGGGACAGACTGATGTTCTGCTGAAGGTCCTGTGTCTGTCAGCAGTAGAACATCCTGGGACCATTCATGTGTTGGTTGATTCCCAGCAAAGAGACTGGACTCAGCTATTTTCAGCCATAAATAAAGAATGGGACCTAAGCATAAACCATGTCTTTTCCAGCAGGATGGAGCACCAGGCTATAAGGATAAAATCAGAACTAAGTGGGTCCAGATCCTGGACACTCCCCAGACCTTTATCCATTAAGAATTTGCGGATGATCTTCAAGAGGCAGGTGGACAAACAACCCCCTCTAAATTCTAACAAAGTCCATGTTAATGATGAAGGATGAGCTGCCAGCAGTCAGGATCTGGACCAGCAGCCATAGAAACATCTGACAGAAATATTCAAAAACACTGAAGCAGAAAACTTTGCTGAAGCCAACACTCGAGTCAAGTTTTGTCCTGATCAGTGTTTGATGTGCAGACTTTATATTCACCAGTCTCATCTGATTCCAGAGAGCTAAAACCTCCCTCTTTGTTGTTCCAGTTCTGCAGCTGGGTGGATGCAGTGATCCTGGTCTTCAGCCTAGAGAACGAGGCCAGTTTCCAGGAGCTGTACCAGCTCTACAGCCAGCTGAGCGCCCATCGCTCAGACGTCCCTGTCATTGTCGTGGGCACTCAAGGTGTGCACACGAATCCCATCACAGTTATTAGGATTTACACTTTCTGGGACTGAAGCTGTCTCTGCTGATGATGTCAGATGTGCTTTGCTGTTATTTTAATGCTTAGAGATATTATTCTGTGCTATTTTTAAATTCTTGGGTCATAGCGGTCTCATGAGTGAAATCTTAGTCACATGCTGGATTTAATTTGTTTTTCAGATTCAAGACTTTAAAGTCCTTCATGCCTGCTTCATTACCTGTCTAAAAGCAACACATATGAGCAATATTTTTAGAAACAAATGTAGCACCTCTGTCCTAACTTAGTTGAGATACTCACATTCCTCTAGGCTCTATAGGAGTTACACCTGGTTATACTCAAAAAGGAGCGGTGTTTGGTTGAACAATTAGTACTTTACTGCCACAACAACAACAATAATTGACAGCTGTACTGTACCTTACATTGAACAAATAAAATTTTGCACAAATAACAATAGCAAAAAAAACAAAAAAAACAACAAACCCCAAAATAAACAAAATCAGTCCATTTGATTTAATTTAATCAGTTAATGTTTTGAGCTCTGAAGTGTGTGTGTGTGTGTATGTAATAGTTTCAATGTTCTCCAGTATTGCTACTCCTACTACCCGGGTAGGTTACTAATATGAGTATCTTATCTGTGTTCACTGGAGTTTTCAACGATCCAAGGTCTTCTGGGCAGGTCATACGGCTGGCCACACCGCATCACAGACTACCCTCAGAATCACTGGGCTGGGCTCGCCATCCAAATCCTCCAAATCACCGACAGATCAGATTATCCGGAACAAGAAAAAAAACCAACCTACACAAAAAGTGTAGGGTTGAAATATTATCTAATTCTGTCACAGTCTTACATGAGATCTCATCAATTATTTCATTAATCTACAATGTAATGTAAAACCAAACATCAAGGTAATACATAGAAAAAAATAATAATTATCTTTTACCACAACAATCATTTTTTAGAGTGTAATGGGATACTGGAATTACTGTGTATTTCCCTCCAGACACATAGTTTATGCATCCATTTCATTTTAAACAGCTTATCAAGTAACTGCTCATTAACAATTTAATATTCAGCAAAAAAATGTATGTTTAAACCAAAGAACAGAATCACAAAAGTGCTAAATTGAACATACATTACTGAAATAGTAGAATAAACTTAACTTAGTTCTAAAAAGTGCTCTGCTAACATTAAACAGAATTAAATGTGCTAGATTAAACACAATAAGTTGCTCTAGGGCAACTTTCAACCATAAAGATGATAAATAATCATCAAATGAACTCAGAGGTTAGCTAATTTTGTTAGCATCTCGCGCTTAGCATTAGCATAATGCTAACGTTTTTTTTCTTCTCCAATTTCTAACACTTAAAACATAACTTAAGTACACAAACACAATGAAAATGGTACAAAACGGTTCCAAGACCATCTTTAATCTAATTAAACACATTTTTTTCTCCTTTAAGTAGTTAAAAGGTAAAATTAAGTTCTATTCCATCACTGCTAGCAATAACTTATAGCTTAGCATGGAACTCACCGGAGTTTCAAGCATTTAAAAAAAATAAAATCCTCCTGGTCTCACAGTCTGGAAATATCCACTCCGTCTCTCGTCCAAAACAGTCAGGTCTTTATTTTATTCGCTACAGCTTGTTATTCATCTGCTGTTCCAAGTTTCTGCCTGTAGTCTGCCCCGTATCTGTCTCTCTGCACATCCGGTGCTGCAGTTCTCAGTCTCTCCCAGACAGGAAGTGATGTCATATGGAGCGTGTAACATGTCAGACTACATGGATTAGTTTTATGTCCTGATTTTCTACATGGGTTACATCCTCCCTCTCTGAATCTGCATGAGTCCCTTCATGCTGTATTCCTTGAGCTACAGAGGAACTGTCATAGTCACCAAATGCATCAAGGGCTTTATTAAAGCTGTCAAAGAGACTCTGTGCAAAGGAGANCGTTTGGTGGAGGTAAGGGCAGAGAGTGGTGCTGCTATGAGACTGTAGTTCCGGATGAAACGCCTGTAGAAGTTGGCAAAGCCCAGGAAGCGCTGCAACTGTTTCCTGGTCTTGGGGATGGGCCACTTCTCGACAGCCAGTACCTTGCTGGGATCCGTCTTCATCTGTCCACCCTCGAAAACATATCCCAGGAAAGTTATGGATCTGACGTGGAAAAGACACTTCTCTGCCTTAACGTACAGTCGGTTCTCCAGAAGCCGCTGTAGAACCCTCCTGACGTGTTTCTTATGTTCCTCCAAGGAGTTAGAAAAGATTAGGATGTCATCTAGGTAGACAAAAACAAAGATGTTGAGAAAATCACGTAAGACATCATTAATCAGATTCTGGAAAACAGCAGGGGCATTGGTTAGTCCGAAAGGCATGACCTGATACTCGAAGTGGCCACAGTGTGTTTTGAAGGCCGTCTTCCATTCGTCCCCCTCTCTAATGCGAACGAGATGATAAGCGTTGCGAAGATCCAATTTAGAGAAGTAGGAGGCCCCTTGGACAGACTCGAATGAGGCGGTGATGAGGGGTAGAGAATATTTGTTTTTGACTGTGATCTGGTTTAAACCCCTGAAGTCAATGCATGGACGGAGGGTCCCGTCTTTTTTTCCAACAAAAAAGAAACCTGCCCCCAGAGGAGATGAGGAGGGACGGATTAGACCTGCCTGTAGGGAGTCATTGATGTAGCTCTCCATAGCAACACGCTCCTGTCTGGAGAGGTTGTATAAACGTCCAGTGGGAAGTGAGGCGCCAGGGAGGAGATCAATGGCACAGTCATAAGGACGGTGAGGAGGTAGAGAGAGAGCCAGATCTTTACTAAAGACCGGGTGAAGGTCATGATAGTCCTTGGGGACAGAGGAGAGGTCAAGGGAAAAGGCAGGCATGGCGCATCTGGTGGGAAGAGCTGATGGGGCCGACTGCA